>JAQPZY010001133.1:887500-1348586 GCA_029931535.1 Margaritifera margaritifera
TACTCTAGCCCTGGCTTTGATGCCTATTTACATCCAGTCAGGGAGCTCGTTTATACTCTAGAACTGGCTTTGATGCCTATTTACATCCAGTCAGGGAGCTCGTTTATACTCTAGCCCTAGCTTTGATGCCTATTTACATCCAGTCAGGGAGCTCGTTTATACTCTAGCCCTGGCTTTAAGCTGAATAGTTTTAGGGGTTTTTTTGTTTTGTTTTGCTTTTTCTTTGTTTTTTCAAAGTACATGTCTCAATACTCAATATCAGTGGAGATAAAAGAGAGCGCTAAAGAACTATCTTACAGATAATTCTGCAATTCGTTTTTTTGTGTGCCAATTATTATTCAGCAAAATTGAGCCAAAGACGTCTAACTGTAGCCACGACAGGAATCACATATATTATTATTATTATTATTATTATTATTATTATTATTATTATTATTATTATTATTATTATACAGGGTCAAACCATAGGCCTTACTGAATCCGGCTGTGATGAGGGGTACGAGGGGGAGGTTATACAAGCTTGTGGAAGCGACGAAAGCTGTCTCAAGGACGCGTTAATCTTCTTACGCCTCATGAAAGAAAATCATATGTACGACACCTATGTTCACGGCATTTGTACCGCTCCATGTGTCCAAGACTATATCTACGGTTTATTGTAGGCTCACGTAAACGGTATCTTGTGGAATCTTATAGGTCCACATTATCAAACGTCTCTTACTGGACAAATATCTACCAATGAAATTGCAGTTTTGTCCAGCAAAGCTAGTTTGCCGCTTGGCTTGATGAAAACCCTGGATGTAGAAAGCTTAAAACTTGTGACTTGCGCATGTGATAAGCAGTTTTCAACTTGGGATCTTCATGAAACAGTTCAATTTTTAAATTATATTTGTTATGTTAAATGTATATGTTAATATTATATGAATATTTTCGTATTTCTGTTTTATTCAATGTTGTACATTCCAACAAAACGGAAAAGGTCATTATTACGGTATTATGTAATCTGTTAATGAGCAATGATTATCACGATTTCATTTCAGAAACAATAAAAAAAGTTAAAAAAAAGCTCTATTCCAACAAAAATTATTTAAAAAAAAAAAAAAAAAAAAAAGAAATACTAGACCACCTAATACGTCAATACCTGTATTTGGAACACATATTACTTGTACTTGAAAAAAAAGTTATTCACGTATAAAATTATGCAATTAACTGTTTTTAAAAACTCGCTGGGAAAGATCAGGAAAAAATAGCCCCTTCATTGTGGTTTTGCGTCCTGTTTAGACTACAGCGATGACACGATAGAGTTGTATAGCGTAATTATACAATGATAGTGTACGTGTAAAAAATCGAAAGTTTGATTTCAATATGTCTTGGTAAAGGATCTTAATTTGAAGACAGAAACATTATGATACGATAAATATATTTATCAAATTTGCACACCAATCGTTTGCATATAGAAAATATAGAAATATAGTATTGTTTTAAAAAATAAGTTTTAAAAAGACAACAAGAACACGCTATTAAAAAATAGGTGAAAATCATTGAATGATTGAAAATGACAGTTTGGAAATTCATGACTACATGAAATGTAATCCGATGATGATTCTGGTTATGGAGCTGTTTGGTCGTAAATCTGAAAATGTTACACCGTGTACACGTGTGTTGAAATCTTATATAGGACAAATGTCCTTTACAGGTACAGTACAAACTTAACCACAAAAATTTTTTTAAAAAAATGCTTGGCAGCTTTAAGCTTCTATGACTGCCTCTGTATACTACATTATTTTGTAATTACGTGATCAGTTGCTTTCATTCAGTTAGAAACCGCTGTTTGGATTCGCTTGTTCATTTAGGCCATTATTCGATATTTTTATGATTTCCTTTAATTTTTTTGATGAATAAAATTCTTCTGGTTTACTTTATTTTGGTTTAAGCATTATAAATGCATCGCACATTTAATGTACAAAGATATTCCCAATATTTTGAATAATTTTGAAAGAAATCTATAATATTATAATTTGAGATTTTTAAGGAAAGATGCATGATAAGATCCGAGTTCAACTAATGTTGTGACCGCAATCATGTCTCTAACCCATATGTTAATATCATGGAAAGCAATGATTCTAATATGCTTCTGTTTACTTTGGGCTGTAACCTCGTGACTTTAGGACCAACACGTTGGTTCTTTATTGTTCCGAATGTAGCACTACAGAGATCATTCAAGACTACGCTCAGTCACTGCTTTAAATGTTGTATCACGCGAATAGACGGATTTCGTACAGACAGCACACAAAACCAAACAGTATTAGGACACTATTGTGAACTCCAAACCGCCCTAGTCAAGTATATATACTTGACACCTATATATTAAACAGAGAGGAAATGGCCTATCCCTGGATCCCACATTATGTTAGGATACATGAATATATGAAAGAAATTTATATATAATGACACCAATATAATCTAACATGTTAGAGAGTTATAATTCGTTCAAAGCAGGAATCGGACCCATGCCGCGAGTAACGGCGACTATCGCCTAGCTCTCATGCACCAGCGCCATAACCCACACGGCCATGTGTTCATCATATATATTTTTTTAAGCGGTCTCAGCATAGTGACGGATATTTCTACATATTTGCGGCATTTCATTCGCATTTGCCGACTACGCTTGCGACATTTCATTCACATTTGCTGACTATGCTTGCGGCATTTCATTCGCATTTGCCGACTATGCTTGCGGCATTTCATTCGCATTGGCTGACTATGCTTGCGATGGAATATGAATCTGACTGATGAAAGCTTTAATTTGCAAACTTGAAACGCCATAAGTTAAGTGCGACCTAGAATCAAGTAAGAATCAAACGTAAATCTTGCTATTCCTGGAAACAAAGCATTGCCTGTATTGCGTTGCCATCCTTGCCTATTATACATACTTGATCACTAAACAAGCCATATTTTGTTGACGACCAGATATGATAGAAATGTAGAAAGATCCATTTCGAAAAGTTGAACTGACAAAAATGAAAAGAAAATCTTTCACGCTCCAAGTAGGATTGTATTTGACATTAAAACTGTGAATGTCTCCTGTTTGGATCTGCAAAGTTTTGATTGTATCATATACGATACAAGTGCTTATTCTATTGACAAAAAAGGTGAAAGAGATTTTCGAAATATTTTAAACTAAGTAATAATGAAGACTGACATGACTTCCCAGTGTCATTTTCTGTGACGCAACTTTTCAATAGGTTTGCCATGGTTACGCCTATCGTGCCCAAATTCAATTTCTGATCATAGATTTTAAATTACTAGTAAATAGAGACTAGTCATAAAAGAAGAAGAAAAAATAAAAAAAATAAAAAAACTATCGGTATATAAATTTCCTCTTCTTTCAGAGCCTTAGTATGAATTATTGATTGGCAGTTTTCCACAGTTAAAATAGTGTATAAAGATAACTGTTCTCACCAGAATATTATGTAAGGCAGAAGCTGCATTAAATCTTAACACTAGAATATTATGTAAGGCGGAAGCTTTATTAAATCTTAACACTAGAATATTAAGTAAGGCAGAAGCTTTATTAAATCTTAACACCAGAATATTAAGTAAGGCAGAAGCTTTATTAAATCTTAACACCAGAATATTATGTAAGGCAGAAGCTTTATTAAATCTTAACACTAGAATATTATGTAAGGCGGAAGCTGTATTATATCTTAACACTAGAATCTAAAGTAAGGTGGAAGCTGTATTAAATCTTAACACTAGAATATTAAGTAAGTTGGAAGCTGTATTAAATCTTAACACTAGAATATTATGTAAGGCGGAAGCTGTATTAAATCTAAACACTAGAATATTAAGTAAGTTGGAAGCTGTATTAAATCTTAACACTAGAATATTAAGTAAGTTGGAAGCTGTATTAAATCTTAACACCAGAATCTAGAGTAAGGCAGAAGCTTTATTAAATCTTAACACTAGAATATTAAGTAAGTTGGAAGCTGTATTAAATCTTAACACTAGAATATTAAGTAAGTTGGAAGCTGTATTAAATCTTAACACCAGAATCTAGAGTAAGGCAGAAGCTTTATTAAATCTTAACACTAGAATATTAAGTAAGTTGGAAGCTGTATTAAATCTTAACACTAGAATCTAAAGTAAGTTGGAAGCTGTATTAAATCTTAACACTAGAATCTAAAGTAAGGTGGAAGCTGTATTAAATCTTAACACTAGAATATTAAGTAAGTTGGAAGCTGTATTAAATCTTAACACTAGAATCTAAAGTAAGTTGGAAGCTGTATTAAATCTTAACACTAGAATCTAAAGTAAGGTGGAAGCTGTATTAAATCTTAACACTAGAATCTAAAGTAAGGTGGAAGCTGTATTAAATCTTAACACAAGAATCTAAAGTAAGGTGGAAGCTGTATTAAGTCTGAACACTAGAATCTAAAGTAAGTTGGAAGCTGTATTAAATCTTAACCCATACTGTTTAAATACTTCAAAAGGTCCTTTACACAAGTTCAGTCAGAATTTAAATCTAGAAATGCTGTATATTCATCATTACACCCACATTCTGAGGTGAATTCTGTAATGAAATAGCTGTTGTTTAGCTTCACTGACTGATTGGCAAATAGGATTGTCTCTTTTTAATAAACCCTGCCGGGCCAGTTGCAATATATGATTATTATGTCCCACAAGTTATTGTAATCAGGTGTAATTTTACTTTTCAAATCAATATTAGTCATTGTTGGCTTTGAATATTAATATATACAAACTTTAAGACGTTAATGTCCATACCATGATCAAAATATGTTGTGAATAATCCTTACTTTTAATACGCGGTTATGCAAGAAAATTTGCATTTAAAGGAAATGAAATAAGGTAAGAGACGATAATGACAAATAAACAGATTATCTATAAATTTCCTAGTATTTTATTTTAATTCACCCATCAGCTTGAATATTTTTAATTACCAGAGATATTTTGAAATAAATAAGCACTGCTAAATAAAAACAGTAGAAGGAAAAGGAAATGGTATGATTAATAATGTAATTTTGATCATGAGAAAGAAAAAAAGGAGTACTTTTAGTATGTCCATCTGCATAATCCACAACTATACCAAATCAAATCGATATAACGCGGAAAAGTCCGTACATGTGGTCAGTCACATGAACAAGAAATGTTTCTCTCATGGTTCGCATTTCATTATACATACAATAAATCATTCCATTTATGTGAAAGCATTGCATTATCTTTTGTGTAACAGTTGTCAATTATTATCCTGATAAAATCCTGATAAGTGGATTTTACACAAATTGCGGATTTTTCATCGACTTTGTGGATTTGTGGCGGAACTGGTAATTTTGTGGATTTTTTTGTGTGTGCTCTCTTTCAATTAATTCAGAAACTTCAAATTTTTCTTAAACAAGCTGATAAACCTTAAGCTTGTGATAATATTCAGCAGCATATATAAAATAAAAACAAGTATCGTTCGATCCTGGGGGTAAAATACTAAAGAAACAGGCATGCTCATGCAGCACAGTTTAAGACACGTTTTGTAAAAACAATTCAATGGATTTTGTGTGTGTGTAGGACGGGGGAGGAGCAGTTGTCACCCGAGTTTTTAGCCACAGTAGTTGATACAAATGACATAAGTCTCCTCAAGATATGGCAATCAAAATTGAATCTCATTCTACAGAGGAATATCAGGTGCCATACATAAATCTCCACATACTTTTGAAGAAAAAGAAACGGAGTGGAAAATAAGTATTTATTGAGGGGGCGAAGATTCTAGTTCTGACCTCCCAGCTCGGAAAGGATGACGCGGAAGAAACGGTCTCAAAGTGAAAATTTGTGCTTCTTTTCTCTTGGTAAAAGTTGGGCTTCTTAAATGAAATGTTACTAGTCTAACGATGAACTTTTTTTTTTTTTCGTCTTTCATAACAAACTTTGTTTAGGGCCATTTACCAACGCAACATTGGCAGCTCATGTCTTTAATAAAAATGTTATTTGGGTATATACTGTTGGAAAGTGCACTGTTATATGGAGAGAGCTAACTAAAATGGTACAGTGGACTGGTCAAAAACAAGGTGTGCAGGCCAGTATCGGACTAAACCAAAAATTTTGATCTGCCCTAAGAGCAGGCGGCCCACCATCATTGCGGCTCTAAACGTATATCTCCTGCAAACCCTCGGACAGATTGTCTGATGGGCCAGTCCGACACTGGGCAGATTATCTGATGGGCCAGTCCGACACTGGACAGATTGTCTGATGGGCCAGTCCGACACTGGGCAGATTGTCTGATGGGCCAGTCCGACACTGGGCAAAGCTGATGTGATGTTGTATACTGCTATACTGATCTGTAAATGATAGAACTGAATATGCGCCTTTCAACTTGCATCCTGGCTGAAACGTATCCATACATAAGTGTAGATTTGACGAAATTAAATATTTGTAAAAAGTTAATATTATGCGATATTGAATTTGACAGACGTATATTCGTCACTTCTCGGACTTTCCTTGTTATCTGAGATTAACCTCGCGTGTATTAGGTGTAGTGATACACGTGACCTTCAAACATTTTGTTTTCCGAAATACCGTTTCAATGTCTGTCATTGCGCCAACACAACTGGAGAATTATCTGATTTTTATGTAAATCTGATATCAACAAGGGGAATGTTCCATGTACCAGACCCATAGCCATATGTGATTCATAAAAACAAACACTATATATGCAGTGAATTGTAGGACTGAATTGGAAGCACCTGCTCCATTGCTATTCAGTCGAGTCAATATCTGATGATATATATTTCCACAATTGTGGAAGTTGATTTGAACATAACGTCCGATTTTGTGATTTTTATATTTTTAGTGCATGCTGAGATGAAATTCTAACTTAAAATACTGTTCCGGCCTGGAAACTCATACAAGAAAAGATTTAAACACGTGAATCTGAACCCATACCAAGAGTCGTGATATTTTCCTGCTGAGAGGCATCTTATAAGGATACATATATTGAATATATTAAATATTGGGCATATCAAGCAGTAATGAAGAATAAAAACATAATAAGGTTGAATATAACAACTCTGTTACATTCATTACCGCAAACAAGTTACTCTTGTGTACGGCCATCGATATCAGCAGCCCCCTTCCCCCGTTGACGTCATTATGCACTAGGCCAATTTGTTCAAAATGGTTGCCTTCCTGGACTGCCAAAATGTTCACGCACGCGATGTGCATTTTCCGTAACGGAAATGCCCGAGAAGTGGCGATTTAAATCGGTTGAAAGGCTCGATTTAAAAAAAAAAAGAAAAAAAAAGAAACACATGCTCTTATTTTAGTTTGATTGAGGAGTCATTTTCACAACAATCCACAGCTTTCCTACATCGCAATTTCTTGTAGCTCAGAATTCAGAAAAGTGCTCAACGTAAATCAGTGGAAAACTAATTAGTGAAGTCTGTCCCCTGAAGCAGCGACGATTTATTTTAAACTTGTTTATGCTGGATTCTTTTAACATTATTAAATTTCACATTTCGCCTGATCAAAATTTCTTTTTTTTTATGCTTCAATTGATGTTCGATTATTTTATGAAATTCTAAGATTTTGGGGATCTAGTATTCACAAACTTATTTTTGGTTAGATGTACAAAATGTTTTTTTTTTAAAATATATTTTTTTCCTTAAAATAAAACGCTATCATCTCGTGATATTGTGTCCGCTTCCTATTCTTTGACCACACTTTAAGTGGAATGAGGAACGACTAGATGGATGACATGTCTGAGTGATTGACTTCATGTATGCAGATGTATGTGTATGTATGTATTGATGGATCGATCAATGGGTGGATGCATGTATTTTCTGACATGTATGTATGTGCGGATAGTTGGATGGATTTAGGGATACATGTATTTACTTACCGGTGTGTATGTATGTATGAATGGGTGGGTGGGTGGATGTACTTATATACATTCCAGTATACATGTATGTACATACGGCTGGATGGGCATCCGGACTTATTTACTTACATGTGTATATGTATGCATGTATGTATGTATGTATGTATGTATGTATGTATGTATGTATGAGATTAGTCTGTACTACATATAGACCGAATATTTGCAATTCATTATCATTAGACTTGCACTGTAAAAGTACAAGAAACGCTTCGAGTCGTTTAGAAAACATATCTTAAAGCGCCCTCTTGTGCAAACTAGGTAATACATAATCAAATGTTCTCAGAAATAGCACACGTTTATAAAAAAGGAAAACAAACTGAACAAACTATCCAGTGGTGGCATGAAGATGGTGATGGGGGAAGGGGGAAAGAGGTGTCTTCAGGAGCTTTTTTTTTGCAGCTGAAATTTTAATTGCATTTCACCTTAACCTTAGTGTAACGGGGGCCATTCTTCACAAAACTTATATCTATGAGGGAGGGGAGGGGCAGAGGAGGGAGGTTGGCAACTGACATAAAAGCTGTTCTCTAGAGCAAAGTAGGGGTGCCACTAAAGAACATGGCCTCTGGGCACCTCAAAAACCTTGCGCCACCACAGGAAATATCTCCACTTTCACACACCCACACAAAAGCTGTGAACAAGTACAAACATCAAACATTTGTGTGATTTAGGCAAATTCAGTCAGAAAGCAGTCAGCTTTGACAAAAATAATACTCGAGTTAGCTTATCCAGCTGAAGGCAATGTGAGCCTATGGGCAGGGCCCAGCGTGTGTTGTAAATCACTGGTGTGTGGACTGTCAGTATTGCTTTCCTCAACTTCTCAAAACCAATTAACCAATTAAAACAAAACTTTACAAGGAAAATCGCTGCATCTGGAGTTTTTAGATCTGAACACATAATGCCAATATGCCTTTAACTGTGATCAATGTAGATAAAATAAAACAATTTAAAAAAACTTGTAAATAACTAGTGCAAAAGCGCAGGACCAATTTTAAGAAAATTTTAATGAGAACATCCTTACCTCAAGACCATAGAAAATTGTGCCAATGATGTGCCTCCGCTATCAAATACAGCAACCCCCACACCTTTTTTTTTAAAAAAAAGTGAACACTTTAAATGTGGTCTTGTCCAAAACTGTTCAACCGTTTAATTGCACTTCAGTTGATATAGGCATCTGTGGAATATTAGTCTTGAATTGAAGGATTTTAAGACGTTAATGGTGGTTTGACTGTCGTAACTTGAGTTTTACTAGTTAGAGTCAGCACACACTTTTATGGGATATTAGTCTTGTATTTGAGGATCTGAAAACGTTAATCGTGGCTTGATTGTCGTAACTCGAGTTTTACTGGCAACATGTCAGCACACACTTTTTAAGGGATATTAGTCTTGTATTTGATTTGAAAACGTGATTGTCCTAACTTGACTTTTACCAGCAACACATCAGCACACCCTATTTAGGGGATAATAGTCTTGTATCTGAGGATTTTTTAGTCTTACCAGTAATGCTTCAGTGAAGCTGGTAAAATATTTGTGACAGTAAAACCATCATTATCGTTCCCAAATCCGCAAACACAAGACTGTAACCCTCATTCTAACACACTTTTTACATTTTTAGTGCTTACATCAAATTTAATTCTTTTAGATACAACATCACATGAAGTCATGACTTCACAATGCTATCAACATTTCCGACAGTATAGCATATATTTTACTGTCACAAATTTTGACGTTCAACCAATCAGAAAGTACGTTACATTTACTGGTGTCAGAATATAGCTTTCAGATGTTTTATATTATGCCATCAGAAATAGCATCAGTTATCAAAATATAAAAAAGAACCTGTAGACAATTTCTTCAAGCACTGCTACACCATTTATTACCAAATTTGATCTGGATCACCCAGGTAAGAACCCAGAGTGCCTGTGCAACTGCTATGAGATAGAGGGACTGGAATATAGTTCGGCACAAACTACAAATGGAAACATTGCATAATAGGTGAAACTAGTCGTAAAGAGAGATATGTGTTCAAGTTCGTACAAAATAAAATTAAATGTGCAGCCCTTCTGTTACCTTGTCTGAATTCCAGATCTTTAGCCAAGTCACTGATCTTTTGTAAACAGGTATTCTGTCATTAGTACACATTAGGATGTGTGAGCAAAATGAATTGTCTTTGCTTCATGATGATTTACAACAGTTATAAAAAGAATCCATCAAGGTTTTAAGGAAATATAGGCCAATGCAAAACTTTAGCGAAAACCTTAAAAAAGAACTGTTAATGCTGTCACTTACAGTCTGCAAAAAAAATCCCTGCTATGTCCCTCTTTTCCATTATGTGGGCGCAAAAAAAAAAACATCTGCCCTAAACTGCTAGACAAATGCCACAACAAAAATATTATGCCACAACAAAAATATTTTCCCTAAACTGCTAGACAAATGGCACCAAAAAAACCAATGTGCAACTGTATTATTTCCTATAAAAGTTATTGCCGTCTTTTGCTTTGCTTTCAATTTTGCTGAAAGAAACAGACAAAAGTTTCTTAACAATATTTTACTGACAAAAATAATTCAAAAACTCATTTCTTTATATATACAGAATGCATGCATGTGAACATATAAATAAAAAGTAAATAAATTGCCAAGCTAGATTTGTGTGTGTGCAATGATTTTGTCTCACTGCAGACCAAAAAGGTGAAGTCCAAAATAGTTTTAAAATGTTGAAAAGTTAGAAAACTTGCTATAATGGCATGAAAATTTAATCAGTTCATTTACATATGCATACAAACATGCATACCACAATTCTATTTGTTTACCTCAAGTTATTTTTGCTTTATCTTACTAACAAGGATTTTATTTTGAATCATTCCCCAAACTTGAAAGATGAAAATATATTGAATAACTGCTGCAGTGGAGTGAAAATCCAATCTACATATGAATCCAAAAATGCCAAGATTTCATTTGTCTACATATGAATCCAAAAATGCCAAGATTTCATTTGTCTACATATGAATCCAAAAATGCCAAGATTTCATTTGTCTACATATGAATCCAAAAATGCCAAGATTTCATTTGTCTACATATGAATCCAAAAATGCCAAGATTTCATTTGTCTACATATGAATCCAAAAATGCCAAGATTTCATTTGTCTACATATGAATCCAAAAATGCCAAAATTTCATTTGTCTACATATGAATCCAAAAATGCCAAGATTTCATTTGTCTACATATGAATCCAAAAATGCCAAGATTTCATTTTTCTACCTTGAGGGTTTTTTCCTTAATCTTGTTAACATGGTTACTGTAAAATAATTTCAAGTCCACAAAGTGTAAGAAGAGTACCACAAAGTGTAAGAAGAGTACCACAAACCGCACATAATACACCCATCTTGTGACCCTTTCTGTACGAATGACTTTGACCTTTGAGCTAAGGACTTGACTATTATATAAGGTGTGAACCTGGGTAAAATGTCATCAATCATCTGAAGTGGTTAAAAATTACAGCCTGGATAAGGAATGGGTCACTGACTTGCATATGATAGCCTGGATAAGGAATGGGTCACTGACTTGCATATGATAGCCTGGATAAGGAATGGGTCACTGATTTGCATTATCCCTTGTTGTGAATATGACCTTAAGCAAGACATATGACTGAATTTTAATTAATGCAAATACACACACACTGTATAAAATTAATATTTACACTAGATATTCAAAAATTATCAAAAGAAAAACTGTAAATGGTGCCTTGCATACAATTGTACTGCTTCAGATAATGACAAATGCAAAAGAAAATGTGTAGCACAGATCTAATTTGACATTACATGGTATCTTTTGTCACCATATTACACAAGTGCTTTGTTGCATGGAATATTATAAACGAAAGATATGAAATAATCATGGCGATAAGTCTCTTTCCATTTTTAGATTCTAAACGGATGCATAAAGAAAAGTTAATATATTAACATGACAGTTACAACCTTCTCATTATCTTTTATAGTTATTAACATGACAGTTACAACCTTCTGATTATCTTTTATAGTAGCAAACATGACAGATACAACCTTCTAATTATCTTTTATAGTTATTAACATGACAGTTACAACCTTCTAATTATCTTTTATAGTAGCAAACATGACAGATACAACCTTCTAATTATCTTTTATAGTTATTAACATGACAGTTACAACCTTCTAATTATCTTTTGTAGTAGCAGGCTGAGACTGAAAAGTAGAAGGTAGGTCGCCATTAAACACTATGCAACCAAAAAACAAGATTGTTAACAGAAAATAGATGTCTCAGTGAAAAAGTAGACAGCAGTTATGCTGGCAGCTGGTTGATAATGAGAAGGCTGCAGACAATTACTAACTTCATTGATAAATAACATTTTATGTATTGAATGTGTGTAAAAACAATTGAAAATAAATGATTTGAAGACAATATCAATAAAGGCATAACCACAAGGAAGAGGCAACTATGTATATCACTGGGGAACTGCAGTAGCTCAGTTGGTAGAGTGTCAGACTCATAATCCAAGGGTTGTGGGTTTGATACCCAAAAAGGCCAGCCTGGGTCAGCTGATATAGCCATTAATGTGTTTAAAAGTGCTGTTAAACCAACAACTACAACAAACAAAATGTATACACTGCCCTTGAATATACAAATCAAATTAATTCATGATTATAATAATTAAAATACAAGCATACATTTTCAGGTAAATCGTCAAAATAACTAGTGAATTGACTATTATTAATAGAGTATTAATTTGAGTGGATTTTATGGCTGCTACAAACATCCAATATAAAGTAAAAAAACCCAATTATCTTTCAGTGGAAAATATAACATCTTCCCCAATCCACATATTTAAATAAACACAAATTTTTTATTTTTTTTCTCCCTTTAACAACAACACAAAAATTGATAACTATGAAAATGTCATTTTTGGCCAAACCACTAAAATGTCCTTTTTCACAAAACCATGAAATTTGATACCCACAAAAATGTCATTTTTCACCAAACCACTCAAATTAATATCCACAAAAATGTTCTTTTTCACAAAACCATGAAAATCGATACCAATGAAAATGTCATTTTTTCACCAAACAACTAAAATAGATATTCACGAAAATATAATTTTTCACAAAAGCATGAAATTTGATACCCACGAAAATACATGAATTCATAGTATGTCCAGAATAAAGGTTCAACCCAAAAAGGGCTAAGTCTCACAAATAAGTTTTAGAAAAGTCTCTTTTATCATAGCAAGAAAACACATTATGGGAGGCTGTACTGTCAGTGGTGATGAAAAACATTGTCTATTTATAGAACATTTTTGAGCAGGTTTTCAGGATAAACATTAAGAACAAACATTATGGCACTGTCAGACAAGTAAAAAATATGTCTATCACAATAGGAAATTTGTGCCTTGGTGTAATGTACACGTGTATGCAAATGTATGAACAATAATGTATGATTATGCGTATCACAAAAGTAAAAAGTCACACTCAACAGCAATCAACTGAAAATGATTTTCTTTGCGGGTCATATTACTATCTAATACTGGATCTCAGTCCAAAGTCTTGAGTTTCTTTTGAGCTTTTCGAGGCAGTTTGTTTCTTAAACTTGTCAGTTGAAAAGCATTTCCATAGTCGAATGGTTTCATCAGCCGCGGCACTGGCTACAGTGGTTCCATCTGGTGACATGGTAAGGCACAAAACTCTTGCTGTGTGTCCTGAAATACAAATAAGTTTAATCATATGATCTTTCTTCCAATAAATAAGCTTTCGTTCCTAGTTACCCCCCTAACCTCGATATGCAACTTTTGGTCACGTATACATTCTTGCCAAACAAAAATATACTCTTTCCCCCCAGTGACCGTTAAAAGTCCTGGGACCTTAACATCTGACCTTTCTTGGCCTTTGTTAGATAGTCTCACTTGCAGAAACAAAATTCCTTCCATTCTTTGGTTACCCTCAATCTATGTGACTTTGTCCTATGACTTTTAGCCCACTGATAATCTGATATCCATGATTCATACATATATTTCATCAGCAAATTTCAAGACTTTTTCAAGGACAAAAAGTTAATTTTCAAGCACTATAATTAAATGTGTATAAACTTAGGAAGAATGTTGATTATGGCATGTAGTGTTCACAAAATATCAGAATTAAGTATTTCATCCTTAATCAAGAACTGAGAAATATTTTTTTGTTAAACTATGCCCAGGTAAAGACACTGTAACTGAAGGGGCTTTGGGGCTTGGGGGCAGAGAGTTTGGGAGTTGTCACACTTATTTCCCAGTTTTATAACTCCTTCTTGACTTTTTCATGTTTAAGCAAAATATATTCTAAATTCATTCCTACTGTCAAATATTTCATTTTTGCATGCTATTCACACTTGCCATGAGACTTCGTAGCTCTTTTACTCAGTGATCTTTCTGAGGTTACCGTAGCTCTACAAGTTCCTAGTGGAGACTTTAGAGTTAGTCAAATGCATATACATTTTCAGCAGAGTTGCCAGATCCTTGTGATTTTGCACTTGGAGCTAGCACTATGGTATTTCTTCATCAATTTTAACTCAATAAAAATAATACTGTATCCGACAAACAATTTTCAACTGTTCAAGCAATTTTAAGTGCGACAGGGCCAGAAATGCCCGTTTTTGAGACTTTGATTTTTGATTACCATTATCAGTACATAAGTCAATAGCAATGTTCCTACCATCAGTATAACGTATGATGACTGCAGCTACTGCTGATTGAAAGTCTTTCAAGAAATACAACACATAGTTTATACACAGTGTGCACAGAACACATAGTTTATACAGTGTGCATAGAACACATAGTTTATACACAGTGTGCACAGAACACATAGTTTATACACAGTGTGCACAGAACACATAGTTTATACAGTGTGCATAGAACACATAGTTTATACACAGTGTGCATAGAACACATAGTTTATACAGTGTGCATAGAACACAGTTTATACACAGTGTGCATAGAACACATAGTTTATACACAGTGTGCATAGTGTTTATGATTTTTGTTTGAAAATACACTTCCCATCACAAAGTACTTGTTTGACTTTTTATCTACTTTAATGACCCAATCAACACAGCGTTCATTCATTTGGATCACATGGTGCTTACAATCCCAATGAGGCTAGGTACTAATAAGCACGTAAGTGATCCAACCGGAAATCTTAATGAATATGTATGCGACCCAACACTTAATTAAAATTTCTGGACGATCGGATTTCTAGGTTTTTTAATGGATCTTTTGTTTCCTTCCTTGATATTTAATATCAGTAAATTAATGCTTTCCAATAAAATATGTTTCGAAATTCAAGCACTTTCAAAGACTTCTGAGTGTTTTCCAGCACCTTTTGGAGTCAACCCCAAATTCAAGCACTTTTCTAGGTAACCACCAAAATTAAAGCACTTCTCAAGATTGTGCAAACCCTGGATATCATCAATGTCATGAGGTAAACCTGATTTACAGAGCTCAATACAATCAATGTATCCAAAAATTATAGTCATATTAAGAAAAATGTCATGAGAAAGGTGATGCCAAGCAAAAGCCATTAGACAACACGGAGGTGTACACCTGTCTTGTCACCTGTGTGTACACCTGCCTTGTCACCTGAAAAATTAAGAGCAAACAAAACACGAGTATGACTTTGATCTATATTTTAAAAAAAAAAAAAAAAATGTCCTCATAGGTTAAAATATAGTTTTACAAGTAAATGTCTCACCAGTAAGATCAGCCACCCTGGTCATGTTTGGGTATTTCCAGATTGTCAGCTGATTCTGGGAGTAACCATGTCCTGATATCAGCTCCTTATACTCCGTAGACCATAGAATGGAACACACCTATAATAGATACAATTTAAATACACATGTTTATCTCAGTCAGGGTTGCATCTAGGATTTAGTCAATTTGGGCACTGCAACCCCTTTAAGTGAAAAAAGGGTGGCCAATCTGGTTAAGTTGGGACCTCTCAACAGGGCATTAAAAAAGTAAGTAAAAATGAAACCAGAAGAAGAGTGAATGTTACAATGTATCCCATATTTTAACTGGTGTTTGAAAAATGAAAATCCATATTATCTTTCTTTAGCTCATGTTTTAAAGGTTTTATTTTTTTCTTTCTTCTAGACTTGCCAGTAATAAACCATAACCAGGCTACATTTCCACCATACAGTCAATCACTCATATGTTCATCCATAAGTTTTAAAACGGCATTGAATGTCTGAACTTTTGAAAGTACAACTGAAATGAAGAATCTCCCAAAACACATCCAGTACAGACTTCTTCTTTGAAAGTATAACAAGGAATCGTGAGTCAACATACAGATGAACATCATGCAAGATGTGTGGGCATTACTATCATTAGTGTCTAAGTGAATCATTTAAATTCATCAACAGAACAAAATGGCATAGATTAAGATCTGTTGGTGAATTTTATGATGGTAGTCTGACAATATAAAAAGTCAACCCGGATATGTATGATGGGGAGTCGACATCTTACTGCCATAACAATCAGTGCTGCGAAGTTCTGTTCAAACAGCATCTACAGTAAAACTGAAGTTCTGTTCCAACAGCATTGACAGGAAAACTGGAGGCTAATTCCAACAGCATCTACAGGAAAACTGGAGGCCAATTCCAATAGCGTCTACAGGAAAACTGGAGGCCAAATTTTCAAGAATATCTGACAGAGTTGGCAGCCCATATTGACACTGTTGCACAGCTTAGAGTCTAATTACTTTATTTACTCTGATGCCTTTTTCCTTATTGAGTTACTCTAATGCTTGCATTTTTCAAACTCTGTTGACTGCCATTTCTGTTCTTTTAAAAGCAATGGTTCCTGAGGAATGCCAAAGTCAGCTGAACTAGGGTTGCATTTTTGTTAACAAAACAAATCTAATCACATTCAGCCTAATGTGATTAGACCTATTTGTTTTGTTAAAGAAACATAACTGGTAGCTTAACCAAATTTGGCATTCCTCAGCTTCCATCAGTCTTCAACCAACTGACATGGCAGTCCTCAATAGCAACACAGAACAGGGGCAAAATAGATAATTTCTACATTTCTTGGAAATAAAGAGCACATGATTCATGAAAATTTGCACCCAATCCTTACTTTTTGTGTATCTATTTCTCCAATTCTGGAGTCTTGAATGCCAAAAACATTTCTGGCCAAAACAATAACCATAAACATTAGTTTTCTCCACAAATTATTTGCATCTTTCTTTCCTCTTCATTTTTGCAGCCATTTTTCATCTATTTAGTGTACTTGACTGGTTTCTTATTTATATTCTGTCCTTTGCATTGAGAAATTATATTCTATGTACCAGTCTGTCATACTGGTGCTGAAGTACTTTTCTTCCTACCTGTGTCAACACTGAAAACTCCTTTCCAATTTCACACTATGAGTATTATACCTGTGATTGGGCATCAATAGAATTCAGGCAGGACCCTGTTCCAACATTCCAGAACCTGATATATCTGTCTGCTGTGCCACCACCACTGGCCAGCAGGTGAGGCTGCCATGTACACCATGATAGTGCCTGCAATGTAGAAGGATAGTTACTGAGTACTTAGTACTTACCAAGAACGCAGTTTTATATGGAGGGAACAGCTGCAAGCTTTCAATCACCATCTTAACCCTTACCACAAACTGCATGAATAAAATACTGTATACTAGAGTGCATGTACAGTTTGTACAATACATATCCCCAGGCTCCCTGCTTTGTCCTACTTACCCTCAAAATATATTTGCCCAGGGGATAAGGTTACTGGGAGTAAGAACAGATCCAGGGGCCAATAGCAGTTGCATATCTGAATTCACATGTGTGTGTGTGTGTGTGTGTGTGTGTGGTCATGTGTGTGTGTGTGTATATATATATATCTGTGTGTGTGAGTATGTGTATTTCAAACAGTTTCAAAGTCATGACCCAGTCCCCCACCCCGTCAATGACCAGATTCTGAGAACAGCATTGGATAAGCATAACTCACAGACAGTAAAAATGTGCCATGTCATACAGACACTCAGGTCTTGCAACTTGGACTGCTTGGTAAATTGGACTGTAACTTTGTTTCTCCATTAACAACTACAGAATCGACTTGTAATCTTGATGTATCCAAATATCAGTTGAGGCTATGATACGGTATATAGGATTCCACAAAATGCTATGTCTCATCTGCAAAACAGTGATGCTATTGTGAACCTAAAGTTGTAAAACATATTGCCACATTCTGACAAAAGATATTATTGCGATAATATCATGATGTTCATGTTAGCAATGCATTGATTCTCTATGAAGTGCACAAGAGACATGTGTCTAGCCAAGTGCCTTGACCTGAATGTTATAGCTCCTGAAAATTACATTGTTTTCATTCCCAATGATCATTGCCTGCTGTTTATATCTGACAAACATATATTGGTTGAAATGTACTAAGGCTCAGGACACAACTAACAAGAGGCCCATGTGGGCATGATACCACTCAAATGGCTTACATAACTCAAATGTCAATCATGTCACAAAGCAGACTTATGGAGTATTCTAAGAACACAACCTATGTAAACTATTTCCCAAACTTTATATCATGTTGATTTTACCCATTTGACTAAAGTCTGAAAAAAATTCTTTCCAAAGTCAAAGGCATAATTAATATGCATAGTCTCTTGCCATAATCAAAGTCATCCAAGAGCTTTAAAAGTTGAGTTTACAGATTAAGTTTAGTAATGTGGTCTACAGAGTCACAAGTCTTCCACATGAATTGAAATTATTATGCACAGGTTTTTTAGGTCATGGATTTCTTTACTCCAGATAATTAAAATCTGGAAGCATTTCAGGAGAAAAAGCATATTTGGGTATTTTTGTTATTTAATGCTATAAAATGTAAATTCTACATAATTTGCGACTAATGGCATGAATGTATGAAATGCCATAAAATAATGCGCCATATGTACAATAACATATAAATGAAAAATGTTTCAGGAACTTTTACATGGGATTACTAGCAAAAGTCAAACTCTATTTCACCAAACATATTAATCTTGTTTCCAAATATTTTAGAATTTCAAACGTGGCAAAGTTTTATAAATAATTCTCAGCGAATACATTTATAAACTTAGACATGGTTTAGACTAAAACATATTCTTTTTGGAGCAAAATCAATACTTTTGAGAAGAAAAAGAAAAAACACAATTACTTGCAAACAAATGATTATGTAAAGATAGTCTGATCCATAATTACAACATTGCACACAGCTTATCCTAGTCTGCAACAGTACATTTTCTCCAATAATAATTCTATTTTGTACCTTTTCTTCAGTTATAAATAAAAAATTATTTATTTTAGTCCCTAAGTTGTATTATTTTGTTAATTTTGGTAAACTGTTATGTTGAAATTACACCTTGTTTTTGTAAATTAATTTTTTTATAGCAGGTTGTCATAATCTATGCAAAGGAAAGAACTTGTTAACCCCAGACACATCATTCTCAGTAGTCAGCATCATGGGTTACTCCCCCATGCTTTTATTGAGAGAGAGAGAGACAGAGCAAGAGCAAGAGAGAGAACAATTAAAAGCCAAAAAAAAAAAAAAAAAAAAAAAAAGGTTTTTAAATATGTACACAATTGAAAAACTATTTTGAACTGAGCTGAATTTCATTAATATGCACAGGTCTTGACCATACAAAAATTCAGACATTTCGATAATTTAAGCCCATTTACCATGTTACTCAAAATTGGATACAAAATATAGTTCCTAGAGTGGTAACAAGTTCAGCCAACCAGATGCAAGATCACATCAATAATATTTGTGACTCCAATTCATGCAAGAGCTTCATCCTATAGCCTATATTCCAAGTTGTATCATAATCTGATTAGAAAAATTACCTCCAGAGTGGTAACAAGTTCAGCCAATCAAATGCAAAATCACCTCATTAATATGCATGAATCTCACTCATTATCGAATATGTCCAAGTTCTTGACAATACAAGTATATATTCCAAGTTTGATTAAAATTGGATCTGAAATATGAACTCCTGAGTAGTAACAAGCTCAGCCAATCTGATGCAAGATAACCCCATTAATATCTGTGGATCTTGCTCATTACTGAACTTCTACAAGACCTTAATGATAAAAGCATATATTCCA
This sequence comes from Margaritifera margaritifera, assembly GCA_029931535.1. Lineage (NCBI taxonomy): Eukaryota > Metazoa > Mollusca > Bivalvia > Unionida > Margaritiferidae > Margaritifera > Margaritifera margaritifera. The sequence continues at coordinate 907,596 of JAQPZY010001133.1, forward strand.
AGTTAAACCAAAATTAAATCAGCAATATGGTCTCGAGGGTATTAACAAAAAGCTCAGTCAATCAGATGCAAGATCACCTCATTAATATGCATAGGTCTGGTTCATATTTAAACTCTTCCAAGATACTGATGGTATAAAACTATGTTCCAAGTTTGATCAAAATTGGATAAAAAAAATATGGCCTCCAGAGTGGTAACAAGAAAATGTTGACAGATGGACACCAGACACATGGCTATATCATAAGCTCAATAGACCTTATGGAATATCAAATCGAATAGGATATCGCCAATCCATATCTTCTGCCAATGTCATTACCACACCGAATTTGACTATCATATATCGCAATAGTGACAACTGATAACATCACAACCTCCAGAATGGTCCATGACAACACCACTATTTCCTAATGCAGGCATAATGTTTTCCATGCACCTCAGATAGCATCTAAGTGTGTGAACCGGGTCCTACAGATTTGCCTTTCTTGATGGGTCAATCAAAGAAAGTGGGCAAATGGTTACTTTAGATTGCCTGTAGATGGCAACCTGTCCTAGATATAAAACCAGATTGTGTCATTAGTATGACTGAGCTGTCAGAATGAAACCGTGTGTAGTTTGGATCCTTGGACAGCACATGCAGCTCAGTCAACCTGCATGCCGAAGCTAGTGCTATCAGGAAACAAGTCTTGTATGATAACAGCTTCAGCGAGGTCAAAAACATAGGCTCAAACTTGGACGAGCTGAGCCATGTCAAGACCCAGGAGAGGTTCCATTTGGGAAACAAGATGAACGAGTGGGACCTAGATAGGTAGAAATTGGACATGTCGGAAAGATCCTTGTTGTGACGAATATCATCTCTTCCATGATGCCTGAACATGTCAGAAATCAGAATGGTAGCCCTTGGTCATCATAGAGGCTAAAAATTTTGTCTCCAAGCTGGGGAATGAAGGCTAAGAGTGGTGCAATGTCATTAACCTGACACCAGTTGATGAAAATCTGCCACTTCCCCTCATAAGCCTTCAAAGTGGAGGTACCTTCAAGCTGTCGAGTTTCATACAATGATTGAAGTGTGGAACTATTTTTTGTGCAAGGCATCATTTATAAGAGCTAGGAGAGAAGGAGTTTCTTCAGACACAGATGGAATACCAACAGCCTCTGCTGCTTCAGCAGCATGGGAGTTGCTATGATGTATCTGGGTGAGTACATCTGAAGTGAGATCAAGCAGACTGTTCACCCAGGATCTGTCTCATTGTACAGGAGCAATCAAAACTATATTTTTTGAAGCTTTGCCCCTCATCTTTAGACTTTGGATCCGGGAACAGAGAGACAAAGGTGGGCAGTTTGTTGTTCCATCTTGTAACAAATAGGTCAAGCCTTGGTGGGTCCCAGAGGGCGTAAAGTCAATGAAAGAAAAATGGATGGAGTCCACTCCATATGAAGCAGTTGGCCTCTCCTTGATAATAAATTGGCCAGAATGCATCTAACTTGGATGCATATATGGTATTGGGCACACCAACAGAAGAACTCCTGTACCACACTGATGAGCTCCAATGATTTCATTATCCCTTGCTTGAAGAGGTAGTTCATCATGACCGAGTTGTCCGACATTATCAAAACCATCTTCCCTTGTATGTGCTCTCTCCAAGCGTGGTAGACACGGAGAATAGCCTTCATTTCCAAGAGATTGATGTGAAGAGCCTTCTCATGTACCATCCACTTGCCACTGACCATTGAGAAGCACAGTAGCAAGTGTGTACCCAAACCTGGCAAATTGGTGTCTGTATAGATTGCAACTTCCAGTGGGGGTACTTCCAAAGGTATTCCTGCTGCTAGCAACTTGCCACTAAAGCAAGAAGTGGCAAATTTTCAGTCGAGTATATAACCCGGTGATCTAAAGAAACCAAGTTCAGGTGCCACTGTGCAAAGGCCACCAGCAGAGGGCGCAGGTAAAGGCAGCTGAGACCGTGAAAGTCTGTTGCTGCATTGAGAAGGTAGGAGTTGAAGAAACTCGCTTGGACAATGGGGTCGATGCACCTGGATGGAAGACGAACCAGACTGAGATGTGTTAACTCCATACCTAGATGAATGAAATGTTGAGAATGGACAAGGTCTGACTTTCCCACATTGACTATCCCCTCTAAATGGACAAGGTCTGACTTTTCCACACTGACTATCCCCTCTAAATGGACAAGGTCTGACTTTCCCACATTGACTATCTACTCTAAATTGACAAGGTCTGACTTGCCCACATTGACTATCCACTCTAAATTAACAAGGTCTGTCTTTCCCACATTGACTATCCACTCTAAATTGCAAAGGAGGGAGAAAAGGTTGTTCATATCCTGAACTAAAACTGAACTTACCAAGTGTTTTTGCAGAATATCGTCCAGGTACACTGACGTTGCTGTGGAGGACATCCTTAAGTGGGATATGGCACCATCCAATGTCTTGGTGAAGGCCCAAGGGCTAAGGTTAAGGCTGAATAGAAGGGTGCAGAATTGGTACACTGCCCCACGTTAGCTAAAGCGAAGAAACTTTCTCAATTTCCTGTTGGCTTTCGTGACACTAAAAATTGGCAGTAAAAGCCTGGAGAGTCTAGTTTCCAGACTAACTCCACCACCTGCTTTGTGAGCAAATGATGTGTCTGATGTAACATGTCAGCCTTCATGGGACTGCCACATAACAATGAGGTCTGAAATGACTTGGATTACCCAACTATTTGACAGAAAGAGACTGATTTTAGTCTGGCAAAACAGGAGGGGCAGCAAGTCATTGTCATTTGATGGGAGGCTTGGCAAAGGAGAAACTGTTTGATCTCCCACCTCACAGCCTGCCTGCAAAAGTTAGAGGCATACGACTATCCCCAGTTTGTTTGTCCACAAAAATGCTGGGAACTGAAAGGGTGGAACTAAATGGGAGAGAACACAGTGTTGCTACATGGTGAGTGAAGGAGATCACAAAAGAGCATCTCTTCTTATCATATCAAGACCACAGGAACCCGTTAGGGCATTCGCCATCATATGGTGACCTGCCCTGTTGACTACTTTGGCTATCCAGCACACCAATTCCTCAAGCATGCTCACTCCCTGTCTTCTCACACAGACGAAAGATGGCGACGCTAAGTCAAGTAGAGAGGAAGTAAACATGACATTAATCACCAGATCTGATGTGGTGTGAAAGACCTGTCTTTCCACCTTATAACACAAGGAGGCAGAAATGTTGATGGCAGTTATGTCCTTAGGCACATCTGAGTGGTACACATCGGTATTTGACTTACACCAGTGAGGTGAGAAAATTGTGACAACCAATGCACCAAAAAGAAGTCCCTCTAATTACAGGGGTCACAAATTTTATCCAAGAGACCCGGTAATTTCGGCAATCTTCACTGATTTTGGTAGAATTTGGTATGTGGGTGCTTGTCCTCTTCTTTGACGTCGACTGAGGCCTTTACTTTGTATGCATTATTAACTGCCAGAGGAGGGCATTCAGAAGGCTGCAAAGTTCTATATATTTCTACTGCTGCCTTAGAGCTGAATTCTGTCCATTTCATAGTCGGATTAAAGTGTTCAGGAAGGTCTGTGTCATCCCCTTTGTCGCTGTGTTGTCACCAGGTGTGGTGTGGTACGGATATGCAAGCAAAGCCAATGCCATCATATCCAGCATAGAACGTGTTCCAGCTGGAGGATGTTGGCCTGAGATGGCTGTTTGGGTCTGACAGCTTGACGGGCAGAACAAATTGTGTGGCCGGTCCATTATATTTTGTTGGTGAGATGTATCAGACTTTCGACAGTCAGAGAGTCTCGCTAAATCTGTACACGGGACAACTGGATTGGTTGAATGTCAGCCAGCCTGATGTACAGCATATGATATTAGACTTTTAGGCCAAGCAGGCCAGCGAAGTGATATTGCATTCCTGCTTGCCCGGTCTCAAAGGCACTAAGGCCATGCACGGGGGAGGGGGGATAGGGGTGGGGGGCTTATGTCCAGTGTGCTGCCAGAGAGGGGGGGATCCATCCAGGTATCCTCCATTTTGCTTCTTGATATCATGATGACCAAGCTTGCTGTATAAGATGTCGTTCATGCAACTCCAAAAAAGTGTGGGCAGGATGGCTTGTAACAGCTTCCACAGGGTCAAAAGTGACCATTGCAGACATTGCCGTTCTGGGAATCTTCACCTAGGCATCACCATGTCCCCTATAATGCTAGCTAGTGACTCTGAGTATGGATGGATATTCAAAACACACTGGTCCAACGATTTGGAATGGGACCTCTTTTCTTGGCCTTTGATCTGTTTTTTTAAGACGTTGAACCAAATCCCCTTGGTCCTGATGCACAAACACTGCATGGGTGCAACAGCTAACATTTTGTGCACACCAGCCAAGTCTCAATGTCTTCATCTAATGCACAATGTCTTAATCTAAGTCATCTAACCACATGGTTATCCTCTGTGACTTTAAAGCATTTGCATTTCTGCACTTTGTCAAAATCTCTGAAATGATAGCGAGAAAAAACAAAGTGCAATTTATATTTAATTAGGCAAAACTCATGTACCAAGAACACCTATAAAAGAAATGCATAAATAAAACACAGTGTTTTCAGTGCAAATTCAAGATACAATGTTGAAAACCAACATGTGATTGATTCTTAACAGTTGATAGCACATGGACAATAATAAACAACAGAAATGAATAAATTCACTGAAAAATTCACAAATGTTGTATACTCAAGGTATATCAACCATTTGACTTCCTTAAACATCCAAAACTTTTGAAGGATGGTCTCAAAACAATTAGAAAAAAGAAGAAAAAACAGTATTCCAAAAGCACTGTTCAGTGTTGAGTATAAGCTTAAACTGGTAAACATCTGGGATATGGGTTGCCACCTAGTGGGGCAAGGAGGTAATCTATAAGAGTTACTTCCCTTTATATGATCTGTTGATAGAAAGACATTTTTCAGCTTTCAGGGAGGGCTGGATTTGGAGGTAACAGAATTACTTTCCTAATGTTAATGTGATCAGATAAAGTATTTGCTAGAAAAACTGAACTTAACACAAAGAAAGGCACAAATCACTGAACTATGAAATAAAGGCAGGAAAGAGAATGACATATTGTAAAAATCCCTGGGGTCCACTGGGGGCAAAGCCCCAGTCCAAAATTAATTTTTATTTTTATCAGACACTGGAAGTTGCCTTTTCCTCACACTGCTCAGAAATTTGTTCTCTCAATAAAAATCAAAACACGCTGCAAAATCAGATACTAGTTTTCATTATTGGTTGATACCATTACATGGAACAGATATGGCATGACTATACATACTTTTACCAGTAATTTGTTCAAATCTTTTTACCAGAGCCATGGAATGAATAAAGTACTAAGAGGATAATGTCATACAAGTTTTATAGCACAAGGTTTTCCCTCTTACCTCTCTATACAGAATCCAGGTGAACCTTCATTTTCACCATGATATATTTACATGTACATTTAACTAGTTTATGTTCACCCTGATATATTTACATGTACATTTCATTCAAGACTAACACAATGTTCATACAAACAAGTTCACTTTAATGAGTCAATTGATACCATTTTTAGTTTTTTATTCCTAAACACTATTATAGCATTATTTCTGAAAAAAGCCTGATAATGTCAACAGCCATGCTCAGACAAGCTTTTTTTTTCGTTGTCTGAACTGTCTAATTCACACACTCTGGCATCATCAGTTTGAGAACAAAATCGCATTGTCTAAGGGAAATCTGCTAGTTATTTCTACCTAGTCACAAAGCAATTCACAGACTTAGAAGGATAACAGACAAGATGTCCTGACTACTTATTTATGTTATTTGGCTGTCAAAACACTCAGACTGGTTATTGGCCATATGGCTAAATTATGTAATCCTCAGGCAGATAATAAGCAACAGGTACCATTAACCAGTTTTCAAAATTAATTTACACATGTTGAATGGGTGTAAAGATAATTTCAAACCTCTTGCATCCACTGTGTGGTTTGCAATTCACATCTGTGCCCCCACCCCTCTTTCCTCCTCAAATTTACACTACCTCAAAAGTGACCCTTCCAGTCACTAAAATGAAGGAATTACACAGAAAATTCTCATTCCAACATAGACTACATGACATAGTTTTCCCTGACTGCTGTAGTACTCCTTGTGAAATATTCACACAAGTTATGTTACTCTACAAGCAATAACGTCAAAGAAAATGACCTTAACGCAAACCATAGCCTCAGTGATTACATCCAACTGACACCTACACCTCATTTTCAGCTAAAGGCATGACAAGCAAATGTTGCACACATTACATTTAAGCTCATCTACAATTATGAAACAATATGTGCACTCATCTAAAAAAGTTCTAATCATTTGGAAATGTAAAATTTAAGAGAAATGTACAAATTTAAAACTTCTATGCAAAAACAAAACCAAAGTTTTTCTTGCAACCTTCTTAAACACGTCAGACAGTAGCTCAGTATATGACTGTAGAAATTTTAACATGTGATTATAAACACGTCAGACAGTAGCTCAGTACATGACTGTATAAATTTTAGCATTTGATTATGCCTTAAGATAAATGAGTGTGGTACGACTTTTAGACCAGGGCTATGAGGGGCATCAACCAGTGTTCAAGGGCAGTGCCCTATGGGGGCCCAACAGGCAAAGTTCCAGTAAGCTCCTGCATTATATCAATTTTGAATATCATCAAATTCATTTTCTGATGCACACAAGTTTGTAATTTCAGAAAAATGCACAAGTTATGACAGATGAAAAAAAAAACTTTTTGCATAAACCTCAGCAGGCATGTGATTAAGTGGAGGGAAGGAAACTTTTAGGCTTGGGATGTGAAGGGCTCCCATGGGGGTCCAGGAGTAACACCATGTGGGAACCCTGGGGGGTGAAGCCCCAGGAAGCTTTTGCATTATGGCAATTTTGAATATCATTAGATGACTTTCTTGTGGACTTAAGGTTATAATTAAAACAAGATCCATTCAGTAAGCACAGGATGTTTTGTCATATTTCTGACACTAATTTCAACTGTGAAATCTAACCATTCTCACTGAAATTTATTCTTAATATGCCTTATCTATTTCCTTGATCTGGTGGAAATTGGTACTTTCCTTGATCAGGTGGAAATTGGTACTTTCCTTGATCTGGTGGAAATTGGTACTTTCCTTGATCAGGTGGAAATTGGTACTTTCCTTGATCAGGTAGAAATTGGTACTTTCCTTGATCAGGTGGAAATTGGTACTTTCCATGATCAGGTGGAAATTGGTACTTTCCTTGATCAGGTGGAAATTGGTACTTTCCTTGATCAGGTGGAAATTGGTACTTTCCTTGATCTGGTGGAAATTGGTACTTTTCTTGATCAGGTGGAAATTGGTACTTTCCTTGATCAGGTGGAAATTGGTACTTTCCTTGATCTGGTGGAAATTGGTACTTTCCTTGATCAGGTGGAAATTGGTATTTTCCTTGATCAGGTGGAAATTGGTACTTTCCTTGATCAGGTGGAAATTGGTACTTTCCTTGATCAGGTGGAAATTGGTACTTTCCTTGATCAGGTGGAAATTGGTCATTTCCTTGATCAGGTGGAAATTGGTACTTTCCTTGATCAGGTGGAAATTGGTACTTTCCTTGATCAGGTGGAACTTGGTACTTACCTTGATCAGGTGGAAATTGGTACTTTCCTTGATCAGGTGGAAATTGGTACTTTCCTTGATCAGGTGGAAATTGGTACTTTCCTTGATCTGGTGGAAATTGGTACTTACCTTGATCAGGTGGAAATTGGTACTTTCCTTGATCAGGTGGAAATTGGTACTTTCCTTGATCAGGTGGAAATTGGTACTTTCCTTGATCAGGTGGAAATTGGTACTTTCCTCAATAATTTCTTCTATTTTGTTCTAAAGTCATTCCATCTGATCAGTCTTTATTATCTATAACCATTGTCAAGCCTGCCACTAGCAACATGATCTTTGACTGGCCAAAAATGCCTTGCAGGAAAACTATCAACCAATCAAATTTATCAACACAAATGGGGTTCATTATGCTCAAGACTGGTATCTCCGTTTCCTAGAAATCTACAAAATCTGGTATTAAGCTCAGAAGGAAAGAAAAAAATTACAATAAAAACTCAAGATGACAACACCATATCGTAACCCCTTTCCAAAACCCTCGAATTTGCATGAATCACAAAAGTGTCTATTTTGACCCAGTTAGCCATGAAAATCCACAAAAAATCATGTACCTGCATTAGATGTACTGGATTATTGTACCCAAGTTTCACTGGATTACAACATGATGTAAAGGTTAGTATTAGAAAATCAGTTAAAATTCCATGATGGATCATTCATTTCTGCTAATGAACATATCAACTGATAATCAGTACATCTGTTTTTCAAACAGCTTGTCTAAAACCGTTACAGATAAATTCAAGTAGCCTGTCTGAAACTGTTACAGCTAGATTTTTACAAAAAATGTACAAACTATAACTAATAATAATAAAAAACAATAATGTGATGATCTACATATATTTGGTCAATTATTATTTTTCATAATTTTTATTGCATATTATGTTTAAATGGTTCGATTAACAAACTTTGCTAAGGCTTCAATAATATGAAGAACTGTTTTATAATTAACTCAAGTAAACTACTGAATGAAATGAATAATGGAGTAATTGGCCTGCTGTCACATCCATACCATAATACGTTAAACAAGTAACTTCAATGTCTCAATTTAGGACCAACTAGATATCGTATAAAGTCATTTAGTGAAAACCCCATGTTGATATGACCATCCATTCAGGTGAAGTAGCAATAACAAGATTTTCAAGATGGCCACCATGGTGGCTATATTAGATGTCTCTGGGGCACCTTTTCATTTAGGACTGACTAGGCATCATCTGAAGTCTTTTAAACCCCATGCTGATATCACTTTTCTTTCAGGAGAGGTAGCGACAACAAGATTTTCAAGATGGCTGCCATTGCGGCCATAATGGACATCAGATCGACACAAGTTTTATTTTAGACATCATAAAAAAAATTCAGTGAAAACCCCATGCTGATATGACCATCCATTTAGGAGAAGTAGCAATAAGATTTCCACAATGACCGTTGTTCTGGCCATATTGAAAGTCTGAGTGGAACCATTTTCATTTAGGAGCAACTACATGTCATAAGAAGTCTTCTGGTGAAAACCCCATGTCGATGTGACTTTCCATTCAGGAGGAGTAGCGATAACAAGATTTTCAAGTTGGCTACAGTGGTGCCATATTGGATGTCTGAGACAAGATGTTGGGATGAATGTCTGTGTAAAGTGTCATGGCATGCTAATGGATGGATGGATGTCGGGCGATGGACAACAGGCCATTCCATAAGCTCTTCTGGTCTATAACCAGTAGAGTTAAGAATGAAACATATTATTTTGTAAAGAGTATGATACTTTTACTCTTCAATTCATTTTCTAAAGCACTGCTTTCACACACTGACACAAAGAAAATCAAAGGTTTGAACTAGAAGACAGAGTTGCTACCATACTCTTTACAACCAATTGTTGTCCTTGTTGTAAACCAGGGGTGTCAAACATACGGCCCACCAGACTCATTATTTATTATTATTATTTATTATTATTTATATCAAATCTGGATCGCCATAGCAAACGAGTTTGACAACCCTGTTGTAAACATTATTACTGTTATTATTATTATTATCATCATTATCATCTTCCTACCCATCACTTATTAAACAGTAACAAGATAAAAAAAAACTGCAATTTTTAGCAATGCAGACAGCACAAAAATAAACAAAAGTTCCATGGATTGTGGTGTCTCACCCGTGATGAGATATCTTCTTGCTTATGTTAACAAGATAAAAATCCCATAGTTGAGGAATAGTGTATCAAAGTGTCAACTGAATACAACCTCTGTGAGGAATAGTGTATCAAAGTGTCAACTGAATACAACCTCTAATACAGAAGATACATGACTTTCAAAAATTTAAACACATAACCTTAACATTGTTCATACTGCAGATAGAAAAGTGATATATATATATATATATGTCCCACATATTCAGTGACACATCTCACATAGTCACAGTGATGCATATGTCTCACATATTCACTATTCACAGGTAAGACAGAAAAAAAAAAGATTTATATTGACATTACCATTTCGAGGTTATTTTATCACAAGCCTCACCTTTACGGCAGCTTGGTGATGTGTAAAAGTGTAGACTGGTGAGACGTCACTTCCTAGAGATGCATCCCAGATGTTAATAAGGTTGTCATTTCCTCCACTGGCCAGGTAACGTCCATCTGGTGACCAACTAAGGCCACAAACTTCCTGGGTATGATTAGACATATTGGCTACAATGTGTTCAGCTACTCGTACATCATGGTGCATAATCACCCCAGATCGTGAGCCACTTTAATACAAAATAAGACATTTTAAAAATATTTGTTTGGCAAGCAATGGTGAATTGGAATGTAGGTACAGCGCTTTCTTGCCATATCAAATTATTTCAGATTTTAAAATAATCATTTGTCGTATGATCATGTATCTTTTAAACAATTCCTCTTAAATTCTTTTATCGGGTTTGTAACAGACAATGTCTCCATGGGCAATAGAATAATTTACATGAGGCAAAAAATTTAAAAAAAATATAAAATAGATCATATAGACGTTAAAACTGTAATACTACTTTACTATAGCTCATGGCATCAATGGAAGCAACTGCCAAAAATCCACTACACTCTTTTTTCACCTGTGGTTGCTTGTGATAAGATTTCTACATTTATAAAAAATACACATAAACAAAATGCATCGTCAACAAACCAATGAAATAACCCCTTTTATTATATACTTAAGTGTGAGATATACAAAACTATCAGCGAAAGATTTTTAATATATTTTTAATTCCTATATTTGTAAGTGTGAAAAAATACAAGATTTCCCATCATGCCATGTGATGCTTTATTGTGTGAGCCCATTGAAGTTATACATGCAACAAGAAAAACAAGCACTTAGTGAGCTTGAGTAATAAATAGAGACTGCATTGCCTTTCAGACATGGAAAATATTTTTACTGATATCTGACTCACCACCATTTTGTTTCTTTACGAAGTTATGTCCCTTGAAGAATGTTTATGACCAAAAAATTTGTTATTGCAACAGATTAGGTCATACTGGACCAACCGTTATCTCAAATTTGTGATATTTTATTATGATCAGTCAATAAATCTGATTGAAACTGAGATGAACTTACAAAATGGGTGGTGGGTATGGTATGCTGAAAAGTGAATTTAATCTTCAAACCTTTGATTCAGAAGCAAGTTTTGTATATAATAAAAAGAAAATTTTCTTTCCTGCATAAATACCAGATATATTTCATCTTGTGGTACAAGCGATGACATTTTAACTTGTGGGTTCGACACTCGTTAAAATATAACTTTTTTTTATCACATGATGAATTATATCTGGTTATAACATACGAAAAGAAAATTTTCTTTTTATTATATACAAAACTTGCTCTTAATATCTTCTATATACATCAACAGAAGTGAACTCCAATGGATCAGTAAGTGACTAGAACAAAAAATCTGATTGACTCACTCGATCAGTATGAAAGGTCATGTTGGGTAGACCTTCTGAAATTTTTTTTACTTGGGCACTCAATGGTTGGTCAAGCAGGTTTATGCATATTCCTGAGAAACAAAGAAATCTTGTTGCACGCATTCACATGTGAAAAAAAAGCAAAGAGAATTTTCACCCATGTTATCTTAATTTAATGAAATTCTGAACAAATATCTAAATCAATCTGATATAATGTTTGAGCAGAGATGAGAGTTTTAAAAATCAAAATACAACATGACTATATCCTAAGCAAAGAAATCATAAGATTACCCTCTGGCTAAGTCACTGACTTACACACAGCAACACTCTACACTGGTACACAAATGTAGCATGGTCAATGGATTTTGTGTACACCATGTGCCATAAATACTTGACACTGATCTGCTTTAATTTGTTAACCCCAAAGAATGCACAATGTCTTCATCTAATGCACAATGTCTTCATCTAAATGTCAGGAATTTTATACTTGCCCAGAATTTTGATTTTCATCATTTTGTACAAAATTCAAAATTTTCCTTACAATATTAATGGAGCTGTAATGATTACCCGGATAACTGCTGACGGTTCGAGTATTAGCATTAACCAGTAACAAAATTTGATAAATGGTTAACTGATCCAAACACCAAACGTATCTAATAAGTTGAGCAAATGTATAAACAAATTGAAAATGTGAATAAAATTTCTCACTCCCAGCCTTTTCTTCAAAAACAAGCTTTTAAACATGAATAGAAACACTGTAACAAATCTGCCCCATATGCAGCCCAGTGCTACTGATGTCCTGTAATCTACTTTTCTATGATATGATAGAGTTTAATATTAAAATCAACTTTCACAAACTTTACGCAAACATGTACACACATTCACAAACACACCAACCCTACTTTCTTCCTTGTACAGTTCAGGCATCTTACGGTTTTTACATCTAAGTAATTTTAATGCTAGCAAAATCCAAGCTGAACATGTTGCATTTGTGTGATCCTGACAAATGACCTGAATGGTACTGATTACTGGATGAAATGGTGGAGAATATGGCAAAACATTTAAAGGTGGAATGTATATGTAGAGCTCATGCAAAAGCAATCAGGAAATATATTTATATCATGAGGCGCAACACATGAGTTTCACTAGATTTATGAAACTGGAAACATTGATCATGTCGCAATTCTTGCCAGTTAGCACCATGTACATGGGGTGTTTCCAACAGCAAAAAAAATGGCTCGGTTAATGTATTACAGGCAACTGGTTAAGGAATTTACTAATGGTTCCAGCTCTATATATTAAATAAAGTTCAGGCCAATTTTTTTAACAAAAATATTATTTGCCCAGCAAAATTATTTTAATTGAACTGCATTGACAGTTAAAAATTGTTCAAGCACATCATTAAGACAAAATACCTATGACGCCATGTCATGGAAACTCATCTTAAGGCAGTTGACTTTGGTAAAAAAAAAATGCTTACTGCAGTCACGGGACTACCCAATTCTCACTACCTACATGTCCATAACATCAGAGGTCCAGTAGTCACATAATACCAACAAAAACCTCCTTTCCAATGCTGTTGCGCAAAAAATTCGAAAATATTAAATGAAATTCACGTAATGTTTGTAAAAAAAAAAAAAAAGGAAACATAATTCTCAACATATTTATACCAAGAACAACTACCAGACACATGTCAATGTCGTACCAACCTGGAGAAATCCAGACTCCTCAAGCAGAGAGTACATGTCAACGATATTTTTGTTGGTATTAAGTGACTACCATGCTGAAATGTGCTCTCTGCCTGCTGAATCTGGATTTCTCCAGGTTGCTGTGATATCGAAACGTTTCTGGCCAATGTTTTCTGAATAAAATGTAGATAATTATGCATTTACTACAACTGTCACTCCACTGTATCTAATAGTCATGTATTTTGGTGTGCTTCTATCAAGTATATAACCATTCATCTTTCTCAATAGATTGCTCTCTACTGTATGTTTACTCAGTAGAACTAAATCTCTATTTCAGTCTTTAAATACTCTACAGGAATTTTGCAATTTATTTCCAGAAGTTGACAACTCAACAAATTCACATAATTTTGATTTTTTAAAAAACAGTTTACAAGGAGTACTTACATGTATATCTCACATCTTCGTACAAGCAGATAGATATCAAGTATGCTATAACTCTACAGGAGCAAAATACAAAGCTTGTCCCATCGATATCTATGGTGAAATCAGCGTTTCCAGTCGGGAATGAAAATACTTCAACAGAATATTTATTTATTTACTTATTAATTTATTTAACAGAATTGGTCTTTTCACATAAATGAATTAAATTTATTATCGATAGTTTGATTTAAACTTCGTAAGTCTCCACTGAAATAGTGTATGAATGAATTAATGTAAAACACGTAGAACTATTTTTTGTTGTTGTTGACCCAATTATGATTCAATACTCATATTTTTTCTTCTTCAAGTCTGCATTAGAAAATTATATCTTTCTGTTGTGTTTGTGATCCTAGGATGATCATCTATATAGCAATGAAAAACAAACATCTTTATCTTTAATACAAAGTGTATTTATGGCTCAACTTAGTTCTTTCAAATGATGTCTTGATTAGCCTTCACTACCACTTGACAAAATATCGCAGTGTGCAATGTATGCACTCTGTGTTAAATATCGTCCCAAAAGGGTATTTTTCTGGCTAGAATGCCATTTTTCAGCGTTACAGTACCATTTGTCACTTGATGTCATGATGCTGACATGTGCCTATGATGTCACATAGGTACCAATTTGAACTCTTATTGATACTGTAACAATTTGATAGAGATAAGTCTATCCATGAAAATGTATTTTTTACCCAATTTTAGGGCCGATTGGATGGTAAAACAAACTTGGTCCTTTCATTTGTCTCACTCAAATGTTTTTTTTTGCTTATTGTGATAACAAGGTTTTTGTAAAAACAAAAGTCCAAAAAGTTAACAGATGGGGACAAAATTGAAAAATTGATGAAATGGCCTGAAAATCTAATCAGGTCATTTTGAAATGAACATGCTAAAGTGTGTAAAATTTTATGGCTTGAAGTCCAGTAGTTTTTAAGCAAACATGCTAAAGTGTGTAAAATTTTATGGCTTGAAGTCCAGTAGTTTTTAAGCAAACATGCTAAAGTGTGTAAAATTTTATGGCTTGAAGTCCAGTAGTTTTTAAGCAAACATGCTAAAGTGTGTAAAATTGTATGGCTTGAAGTCCAGTAGTTTTTAAGCAAACAGCTAAAGTGTGTAAAATTTTATGGCTTGAAGTCCAGTAGTTTTTAAGCAAACATGCTAAAGTGTGTAAAATTTTATGGCTTGAAGTCCAGTAGTTTTTAAGCAAACATGCTAAAGTGTGTAAAATTTTATGGCTTGAAGTCCAGTAGTTTTTAAGCAAACATGCTAAAGTGTGTAAAATTTTATGGCTTGAAGTCCAGTAGTTTTTAAGCAAACATGCTAAAGTGTGTAAAATTTTATGGCTTGAAGTCCAGTAGTTTTTAAGCAAACATGCTAAAGTGTGTAAAATTTTATGGCTTGAAGTCCAGTAGTTTTTAAGCAAACATGCTAAAGTGTGTAAAATTTTATGGCTTGAAGTCCAGTAGTTTTTAAGCAAACATGCTAAAGTGTGTAAAATTTTATGGCTTGAAGTCCAGTAGTTTTTAAGCAAACAGCTAAAGTGTGTAAAATTTTATGGCTTGAAGTCCAGTAGTTTTTAAGCAAACATGCTAAAATGGTTTCAGGAGTGAAATATAGATGGAGAGCAGCAAGATAGATGCCAACCCATCAGCATCCTTATCTGGAATCCTGTCATAAATTTGAATGAATATGAATAGATTTTGTGGAATGATCGCAATGTCAATAAATGGAAGAAATGGATCTTGTGGAATGATCGCAATGTCAATAAATGGAAGAAATAGATCTTGTTGAATGATCGCAATGTCAATAAATGGAAGAAATAGATCCTGTTGAATGATCGCAATATCAATAAATGGAAGAAATGGATCTTGTGGAATCATCGCAATGTCAATAAATAGGAGAAATAGATCTTGTTGAATGATCGCAATGTCAATAAATGGGAGAAATAGATCTTGTTGAATGATCGCAATGTCAATAAATGGAAGAAACTTGCATAATGACATTTCAAGCTTGTGAGGAGCCAATGCATACCTATTATTGGGTCTCATGGGTAAATTATTCAGTGTCCATTACTCCAATCTCCAATGCATACCTATTATTGGGTCTCATGGGTAAATTATTCAGTGTCCATTCCTCCAATCTCCAATGCATACCTATTATTGGGTCTCATGGGTAAATTATTTAGTGTCCATTACTCCAATCTCCAATGCATACCTATTATTAGATCTCATGGGTAAATTATTCAGTGTCCATTACTCCAATCTCCAATGCATACCTATTATTAGATCTCATGGGTAAATTATTTAGTGTCCATTACTCCAAACTCCAATGCATACCTATTATTAGATCTCATGGGTAAATTATTCAGTGTCCATTCCTCCAATCTCCAATGCATACCTATTATTAGATCTCATGGATAAATTATTCAGTGTCCATTCCTACAATCTCCAATGCATACCTATTATTAGATCTCATGGATAAATTATTCAGTGTCCATTCCTACAATCTCCAATGCATATGTAACTTCCACTTTGAATGCCATAACAATGATAATAAATTTGAGTTTTCCTCAAAACATTTCTGTACTGTTATCGTTTCTTTATTTTTGTCTCCATTTTTTCCCCATCTAGTTCACTGTACGAGTTTATTCACTTAGATACAATAGTTTGAAGGATAGGTCAGAGGTATTTCCATTGCAAGTTGTGATTTGGCACCAATGGGAACACCTCATGGCTTTTCTGCCAAAATCCACCTCTGAAATACTTTGGAGTGATACAGCATAAAAAGGGGGAAATCGCTAGAAAATATTGAAGAATACAGTCACACAATGAAGTATGCTAGTAAAAACAGAACCATGCCAAAAGTATTGATACTTTTATGGAATTATTTGCACAAATTCAGTAAAGTTTTCTAATAAGTTCCAACTTGAAGAACAAAAACATAACCTTGGGAATGTTTTGATCAAGAATACATTCTCCATCTCAATGGACAAGTTGCCATAATGAACGCTATAATGTTCTGATGTGCACACGACATCATTTGGTAAACAACAAGGGAGATGTGTATGCAATGACAGCTACAGTAGTATTTCCAAGGTGCATATCCAATCATTGATGGAAAGGCCGAGTGTGTTCTGATTGGATGCTGCAGTACTTTTATTGACTGGTCCTTTGTCTCAAGTGAAACTGGAGATATTTCATAAATCTTTCCAGAAACAAATTGATTGGTCCATGATATGCAATTAAATATAGTGTTAGACAAGAATGGGAACATGTAAATGACTACATGAAAAATTTACATGTGTTGTCTTAGATCACACTGAAGTCATCTGCTTCTTAGTGAAGCATTATTGTGATGTCATACAGACTGCATTTATACTCAAGTTAATTAAACTATCCAATGATGCATCATTGTGATGTCATACAGACTGCATTTATACTCAAGTTAATTAAACTATCCAACTATTCTATACATTTTATACCCTTACACCCGTGTCTTCATAAGAACTCTTGCTCAAGCTTTTATCCCAAAATGATGATATTGCCAAATTTCATCAACTACATTCAGAAAATGGAATTTCACTATAATTTTGTAATAATTCCTCAGAATCCAGAATAGTTGGCATTTCTGCAGCAATGTACTTGTCTCCTTCTGCTTTTACAGTGGGGGCATAAAAAGCTTGTCCAATGAGGTAAGTGATTTTTGCATCTTACTGATAAAAATGAGACGAAATGTTGGTAGAAATTATAACTCAAATGACGCGATAAAGTAATTTTTATTCCATACCATTTTCCCCTGGTACTCTTCATGATAATTACAAGACGTCTGCTGAAATATTCCGTTCTTTACTCGAAATAAAGGCCTACTTCAGATATAATCAAAGTTGCCAGAAGTTTATCTTGATCCACTCCAAGCTGATTGATGCTTGCATATCAGACCCTTGATTATAAGCATTAAATATATTTATGACATTATCCTAATTAGATATATTTATGATATTACCCTAATTAAAATTGATAATTAAGATCTGTAATTCAAACTATCTGATTTTGCTGCGTAAGTGTGGAAATAGCTTGCCATATACACTTGGGTCAAACTACAAACAACATAAACCCTGATCTGCTGATGCATATTTCGCTTGCAACAAATCAGAGTCTATGTTGTTTGTTTTGCTGATTACTCTGAACAAACTGCATAGACCTAGATCTACCTGTACATTATGCTATGGCAGATCTAGGTATGTGCAATTTGCAGCTGGAACAGACTTATAAGCTAGCTTAGACAGTCAAACCCAAAGTAACCTTATTTTACTACAGACCTATGTACAACTGTTTACATGTGTCGAGTACATGGGTGAAATGTCAAATGTGGTTTTTGTATGGGCTTTTGTTGTCAAATGAGTAAGAAGGTAGAGGGTAGGGAAAAAGGAGAGATAGAAAATTTACAAATAGAGAATATGAAAAGGACAAGCACAGAGCAGAATTTCTGTCAAAATGAAAAGTGGAGTACAGATGGCTCTCTTTTGAGGAGGATTTACTGTTTCTGTTCAGGGATTTATGCTAAAATATTGTAATTATTTCATGATTTCTTTAAGCATAATATTCTGTTATACTGTTGTTTATGTTTATTTTGCAATCATTTCTTACCATTTACAATTCTGTTTCTGTGCTGAAGTTTATGTTGATTTAGACATAATTATTCCTGGAATAGCTATAAGCTTTCTGTATTCTAGTTTTATTAACTTTTACATTTCAATGTGACTATTATTTATTTTTCATGGTTCAGCAAGTTTAGCAAATATTTCTTTCCTCTTCATTTTTCCACCAAATAGGTCTGGGCAAGTAATGCCTTGGTAAGGGAAAATAGTTTTTTTTATGAGAACTTGCATGAGATCTTTTCCACAAATGTGAAATAGGGGAATTTTGTTACAGAACCAGGGATGTAAATTTTGACTATTTATATTTTAGATATTTTGGACTTATCGAGGTTATAATATTTAAAGTGGTAATTTCTGATGAGATGTTTCATAATCTCAATATGAGACCACCAAATCACTAAAATTTATATACTCCCAAAAATTCCCACTGTATGGAACTTTATGCTGAAATTTCTAGAACATGAAACAATAAAGTGAAAATAGGCCAACCTAGAAAGCAAATGGAGCTTGCATTAAGACAACTCTGGGCGATAAGCACTTTATGACATGATGTTACCTATATTTTGACATGATGTTACCTGTATTTTGACATGATGTTATCTATATTTTGACATGATGTTACCTATATTTTGACATGATGTTACCTATATTTCGACATGTTACCTATATTTCGACATGTTATCTATATTTTGACATGATGTTACCTATATTTTCACAAGATGTTACCTATATTTCGACATGTTATCTATATTTTGACATGATGTTACCTATATTTTGACATAATGTTACCTATATTTCGACATGATGTTATCTATATTTTGACATTATGTTACCTATATTTTGACATGATGTTACCTATATTTCGACATGTTATCTATATTTTGACATGTTACCTATATTTTGACATGATGTTACCTATATTTTGACATGATGTTACCTATATTTTGACATGTTATCTATATTTTGACATATTACCTATATTTTGACATGATGTTACCTATATTTTGTAAATCTGTAAAGACTGATTCAAAAACAAAAGCAAATGACATAAAACAGAACCACGTCTTCAATAACCAGGATAAAAGGAAGACAAAAATTAATGTATCCAAGTGGAGGTAGTTGGCAGTGACAAATACATCAAGACCAGTGGTCCAAATAATCACAGCTGAGTTATTGTGCTGCATGCAGAAGGCTCCAAGAAGTTCCAGATGATGGATACTGACCTGGTGCAAATATAGGAGTTCCAATCAAGGGAGCCTATTCTGGAAGAATGGCCTGCCATGGATCTCATTAACTTCTGCTGCCCAGCATCCCACAGCTGTTAAATAAAAAAGTATACACTTGAACTGATGGAATCATGAGGGCTATTCCATTTAAACATAAATGGTACCCAGGAAATGCACTTTTTAATAAATATAAGCCAGGGTATTCTGATTACTCAAAGAGTTCAAATGAAAACTATACAAAATTGTCAACTGCATCTATGGTTGATTACTCCACATTAAAAGTACCTTCCCTGGGTCCCAAGTATATTTTACTGGAACAGCCCTCAGAACAAATATAAAATTCATTCAAAGTTTTCCAATTCTAAAGCTACAAGTTGATCTATGAGAATACATGTAGCATATTTGGAGTTTGAGTCCAAAATTTTATCCAAAGTTTCACTTGTCACACATAGATCAGAAATATGAAAATAAAGAAATGTACCTTCCATTCTACTGAAATCATGTTTGTTCAGACACTGGGACCTTTCAGTACCATAATATGTATTATACTTCCGGTTATTCTGAAATCAAGATGAAGGGATGACACAAAGTTAATCTCATGTTTTGTTTTCACATTTTTGTTATAAATCACACTTTGTTAATTCCAGTCTCACTTTAATGAATGGTAAGCTTAGAAAGAGAAGCTTGATTCAAAAACTGTTGGAAGCTAAGGGAGATAATTCAAGAATCATGATAAGCCATTCCCTAATAACACGAGACTTACCTCTCTTGAATTATAGATCAGCAAGTTTTTGATTTATTGTATTTTTTTTTAAGGTTTATGTCCACACTTTGGTCATTACATCATGCTTTATGGCCATATGACTTCAAATGAGCACAGAAGAAACAATACATTTGTGTATCTATTATGTACAGTAATTAAAATACATACAATTAAAAAGTAATTTTTGCAATTTTTATTTCTTTTCTCAAACAATTCAGCACTGAGGGATCTTGTACTAAAAAACTATATAACCCTTTAGGACTCAATTAAAAAATGAATATGAATGGTTTGGACTAACAAAAATTACATTGTTCTAGCGGCAGTTTATTATAAATCTTTTTCTATTAGCAATTACCATAATGTAAACCAGGTGCTGCTAACAGTTTTAATTTATTACAATGTAAAGTTTCTGTTGTGCTTATTTGAAGTAATATGGCCAGAACACATGGTGTAATGACCAAAGTGAGGACATAACCTTAAGAACACATGGTGTAATGAACAAAGATAGGATATAACCTTAAGAACACATGGTGTAATGACCAAAGTGAGGACCTAAGCTTAAGAACACATGGTGTAATGACCAAAGTGAGGACTTAACTTTAAGAACACATGGTGTAATGACCAAAGTGAGGACTTAACTTTAAGAACACATGGTGTAATGACCAAAGTGAGGACTTAACCTTAAGAACACATGGTGTAATGACCAAAGTGAGGACTTAACCTTAAGAAAAGATACTGTAATGAATGACAATCACATGAATTTTGATTATATCCTTTTCAGATCAAACTGCATGCATTTGAACTTTACATTTATCGTAAATTATTTTAGATAAATTATAATAGTTCTAGCAAACTATATTGAGTGATATTAAAGGAGCAGGTGGTGGTGTTAGGTGCCAATTAAGGTGGAGTCAATTAAAAGAACCTGGATGAATGCAAATACCAAAAAAGGCCTCTGGGATTAAACCTGACCCTGCAGATGTGCAAAACAATTGAATTACCATTGAGCTATCCAGAGTACAAGATTACCTTAACTTTTCCCTCGCTAAGTCCTACAGCCAGACATGTGCCTTCCTTGACCCATCGTACACAGGATATATACTCATCTGCTTCCTGTATTTCCATCAACTGAACTATAGTGCCGGTAGAGGCATTCCAAATGTACACAGAATTCCCAAGTGCTACTGCCATAAAGTTGGTTGAAGACCAGTGCAGAAGATTAAGGTCTGCAATAATCAAATGTTTTTATACAAACAACTCGGAATGACAAAAAAGATAATCAGAAAAAGAACAAAAGAAAACAAACCTAGAAATCTGTTCACAAAATGGATGGATGGATGCACGGACAAAAATAACACAATATGCCCTACCATTATCATGGTGTGTTTGACATCATCAATGCGTCAACAAATATTTACTCTGGCAATAGTGTATCATGAAACATAAACTAAATTATATAAAGCATCCAAAAATAAACATTTGCTTGTCTTTTTTTCTATCCCTTTCATTGAAGTATACACAAGGCCACTTACAGTATGTATAAAAACTGTCTCCTTGTACCTACTATATTCAAAGAATTTTAGGGTATCACAAGACAGCAATTATTACACCCATTAAAGTATTTTCAAATAATACCCTATGTACGTTTTGATTCATCAGGTAAATATTTTCTCCACCTGAGTATTAGCCCATATTATAGACTGAATTTGAATCTCCCTTCCCTCCCCTAAAAGTGCATATCATACTGCACTTAAATACCCCCACCCCAATTAAATATAAACAAGTACCTGTCTTTGACTTAGATGCATCCAATAATGGAACACATTCAAGAAGGCACAATGTACATCCTTTAACTTAAATTTTACACTTCAGATATCCAAGGATAGATGAAGTGAAAACAAAACATGACCTTGCATTTACCATGCCAACTTGGTCCTTTGCAATTCTACTCAATTGTACTTAATATACACACATATTTTGGCCAGAAAATGACATCAGCACGTGCTGTGTTTAGTTTGTTACTTTTTTTTAGTTCATTCTGAAAATTTTGCATATCCTACAATGGATTTATGCAATGATACAAGTGGTGTTTGTTTGGCAAACATGGAGTCACTTGCATAGTTTTCAGGTTCTTTATGTATGCAGGACCTGCAGTGAGTCTCTTAGGACAAAATCAAAATATAAATTTCATTTAGCAAACTGACTAAACAAAGCAGATTGTCGCAATATGTTGAACTGAATTTATCCATATATACCCCTAGTCAGCTAAAGCGTTACATTTCATGATACACATCAATGTACAATGCAGAGATGCTGCCAGAAATTGTCTTAAGAGGGGGAAGTCCACGACGCCAACCTCCAGTGTGTGTGTGTGTGTGGGGGGGGGGGGGGCGTTCGGGGGTGTAAACTATGCTGAATATTAGCTGATGGGTGACAACATTATTGCAAGGTGTAGAAACACCTAATTTAAAAGAAGCATTGAATGATTTTGTATCACTTCTTTGACAGTAAATGTACAAGGTATCTGCATGCTTAACTGTTGCTCAGATGGTAAAATATTCTTCTTTGTTTCTTATCACTCACATTCAAAAAAGCATTTGCAAACTGAAAATAATTTATTGGACCACACACACATCTCTATAGTCATCAGTTTTTTTGTTACTGTTTCAGATGTTAGCCCTTTGAAACTATCACTGTAGTAAGAAAATGTCAGATTATCTTAAAAACAAAATCCCTTTCCACACACACACATATATATATATATATATATATATATATATATATATATATATATATATAGGATTTTGTTTAGTTTTTTCTCAGATATTTTGACATTTTCTTACTACAGTGATAGAGTTTTAAAGGTCTGTGGTTAGCTTATTCTTCGGAATAGAAAGAATTGTGCTTTGACACCTGAATGCAGCTTTTTATAAAGACAGAACAGCTGCAATTATGGCCAGTCTGGATAGATTCAGGAACTGGTTTTCAGGATACACAAAACACAATTCACGCATATTGTTCCTTGGATATTTCTGTCGATATATCAGATTTTCTGCAAGGCCTAAACCATAGTAAACGACATCATGCCGGTTATTTCTGTATCACCGATTTCTGTGCTATGTTCGGTTAGCAGCACACCATCAGATATTTTATCCTCCCTAGTTTCGTCCTTAACAGATGATCTTTCCGTCTTGTGGACTTTCCTAAAGAAATCAGTTGTCTTTTGTTTCAACATGACACTGATGTTGTGCTTTAGACATTCTGGTAATGGCTGATCGATCAATACTCCTCCAGGAAATAATTAAATCAGAATACTTCCATAGTTTCTGCAATACCCCAACAGCTCTCCATCATAAATGTGCTTGTATTCAAACAATATTCTCCATAGATATAGGATCATGGAGAAAAGGCAAACAATACAATAATCTGACCAACCTAATTAAAAAACGAAAAATTTTAAAAATTTGATCTGTAAGAGATCCAAACCCTTCACCACCATAATTGATAATGCTGGCGTATTGAGTACATACTGCATTCCCTGCTATGTCCACTTTCTTAAAGAAGTCTGATAGAGTACAAGTTTTCTTGTTACCATTGAGTGCAGTTTCCATATTCTTCTCTAACCAGTTCCATACTCATTTATTTCTAACAGCACACCTTGTTTAACACTCCCCTATGCACTGGGTTACAAACTGGATTTTTCCCCACATGACTTTTCAATGACAAATTTCTGATTTTCCATGACTAAATTCTTTAATGTTTATGAAGAAAATGCCAGAATGTTTGCTCTGTACACAGGAAAAAATGATAATATTATCAACATGATAGAAAAGATAACCATATAATCATCTTTTTTGTTACGATGGCCTTTTTCCTGCCCTTACAGCCATCCGATCTACCTGCTTTAATACTACATACTGACAAGCAAGTAAAGGGTGATTTTCAGTTGTTTTTGTGCAATCCTGCTAACAAGCTTCTCACAACACACCATGTTTAATATTTTCCTATGGACCAAAATCAAGATGCCCCACTGCAGTAGTTGGCCATGAAAAAATAAATAAATTACCTCTTTGAATTCTTTGAATGAGCAAGTGAATCCAGAGCAGTTTCTGATAGGTTCAATGCAGGCGATAAATAGTAAATACATGGATTCCGGATAAGTATTGTTGAATTATTTTATTGTGACAGATCTAATTGCATTGTCAATACACTTGCATGCACTGTACTCCCCTGTAAACTATGTAAAATATGGTCCCTAGTTTATGATTGACACCTGATCTTTTTTCTACTCACAGTAATCATCCAGTAGTTCTGGAGCATCCAGGATTCTGTCTGGCTGGGTGGAGATCTGGCGAGTACTAGCTGTCTTGGGTAAGGCACACTTGTTAGAGCTGTACAGGACTTTCAGGTTGCTGTTGTGACCTACAACCCATATTAATATTTTAGTCTACACTTGTTAGAGCAGTACAGGACTTTCAGGTTGCTGTTGTGACCTACAACCCATATTAATATTTTCGTCTACTCCATGCAGATTGTACAAAGAATTCTTCCAATTTACACCTTGGACATTTTATATGTTGTCATGAAGTAATCCCTAAAGTGGGCCTGAGACGACTCACCTGAATGACATCCACCTAACAGCCAAATGCAAGTGATAATTATATTTATTAGCTATTGCTTTTAAGTAACAAACATGACACATGGGAATAAAATGAGCAGTACAATCTATTCACAAAGTAACAACTTGGAAAAGCCAGGCTTGTTAGGACTACAACCATGTTTCAATTGTATTAAAGAAAAATAATCATGATGGATTGCATCCATGTCAGACTAGTCGATAAACATCAGGGTGTTCTAGTTACAATGTATGTGCTGTGATGTACACTTGGTCTTGCCAGCAAAAGCAACAAACACATGCAATTATAAGTTACTCTCCAAACTGGCACCCATTCATGGGCCAGAATTCACAGAAAATATTTGTACACCTTGATCATTTCACAGAATGGAAGTATTATAATTATAGATGCAAACTCTTATATCAGGCATTATATTGGAAAATGCTACAACTTAGGGTTTGTACAAGGCATTATATTGGAAAAATGATACAATTTAAGGTCTGTGCAAGCTATTTTCAAATCTGAATTGTGGTTTACAATAAAACAAGGAGCAGAAATAGCATCATAAGCTCATCCAGAGTGTACGACACAACCATTATGCAATTTTTTTTATGTATTCAAAGTGCACAAAGAGTTTAATTATAAGCATATATTCAAGTGTTTTCAGTGTATTTTTCCTGTTGTAAGCACAATCAACATATTTGTATCAGGCCTAACATAAATTTTCTTGTAGCCAGAAGGACTAGTAGATTGAGAAATTTACTAGTCCTGCTGAATCTTCACTAGTCCTTCCCACAAAACAATATCAGAGACATATCTAGATTAACAACACTGTTATTTGTTAAATATCATCATCGATTAAGTACAATCTTGCTTTAGAAAATCACCAAGGTTACTTGAAAATATTGAAAACAAGCTCACACAAAAAACAAGGATTCTCCAGAAATTAACTGTTAAAAAAAACATAAGAGAAAAAGACAAACACTCAAGAGACAGATGATTTCAGACTGTAGCCATCATGCTACAGTGAAAGCAGGGTGAGAAGATCTCAACAGACAGATGATTTAAGGCTGTACCCATCATGCTACAGTGAAAGCAGGGTGAGAAAATCTCATCAGACAGATGATTTAAAGCTGTACCCATCATGCTACAGTGAAAGCAGGGTGAGAAGATCTCAACAGACAGATGATTTAAAGCTGTACCCATCATGCTACAGAGAAAGCAAGGTGAGAAGATCTCTGATTATGATAGTATCAGTATTATATGAGTTTTCACAACAGATAGACAAACAATATAAACCTTTAAACAGAATGTCTCCAAGATGCTATATAAACAATATGAACCTTTAAACAGAATATATGTCTCCAAGATTGCTATACAAACAATACGAACCTTTAAACAGAATATGTCTCCAAGATTGCTATACAAACAATATGAACCTTTAAACAGAATATGTCTCCTAGATTGCTATACAAACAATATGAACCTTTAAACAAAATATGTCTCCTAGATTGCTATACAAACAATATGAACCTTTAAACAGAATATGTCTCCAAGATTGCTTATCCTTTAAAGACAGAATGGTTAATCATAATAGGAATTCTGATGACCATGACACTACAATGGTGGTTTCACAAGTACATAAGTCTGGTTTACAGTCTTTGACGTACAACTTTACCTTTAAAGTCTAACAAAACCGGATAAGATTTACGGAGCTTTGTTTTGAAATACGATAACTCAAATCCTAATTGTTCTAACCTTCTAGCTGAGCAAATTGAATTACAGGGAATTATGCAAATTAGCTCAGAGAGAACTCAGACACTGTCCAATCATTAAGATTTTCAAAAATTACCTATGGTAGCGTAAATAAATGCTTACTGGCCACAAATGAAACTTTTGTACTAGCATTCGGACTATTAAAATTACGAAAACTACTAGTCCAACAAGAAATTTACTAGTCTCAGGCTAACGGACTACAGCTAATTTCAAGGCCTGTTTATCATGGTAAATTTGATTGATATAAATTATGGGATCAGGTTAAGTCCAAACAGTCCATGCAAAAAAGAATAGAACATGATCCCAGTCTGATTCCTTAGTGATAGCTAAAATATGGAATATATTCCTCTTTTAACCTGGACTGAGACTTCAGGGCATCTGAGCAGGGTGGGAGGAGGGAATCTTTGCAAAAATAGCAGGTAAATATTATGTAATTAAAATTAGTCCCCCCCTCACCCGAGTACATTTTAATAGCAATAATACAATACCTGCTACTATTGTATTGCTGAATTTACCATTTAGGAGGGAGGCTGATGACCTCAAAAATAAAAACTGGTATAAGAAAAATGCACTTATCCGTATTGTGGGAGTGGCTTGGCCACATGTACTGTCATGATTGGACCTAACAAATAAATGCCTTTGCTCTCTAGAGTCAGACCACCAGAAAGTGACTCTCATGACATCATCCAAAGAGGAGTGATTAAAGTAGGTTCAAGATGCAGCAATAGCCCTAACCTAATGGACTTTAATTCTCATGAAAGAAAGATCCCTCTTGGTGAGGGACTGATAAGCTCTCTTGATAATGAGAACAATCCCCCTGGAAATGGAGCCTGCAGAAATATCAGAGAAACCCTTAAGAAGGAGAAAGAGACAATTCTGACTCTTCCTTCTCCTTTTAAAGGAAGTCAAATGAAACCTTAAGGCCCTAACTGGGCAAAGAAGCATATCTTGATCATCCCCAACTCAGATATAATTGAGAATGGGAATCGTTATAGGAACAGGAGCTGCTGATGGTAGCTGATTCTTAGTCAGAAACCAATTTTGGCACAGAAGAGAAACCGAATCATAGTTAACTCTGAACCTTAAACAACCCTTTTCCACTGACAAAGCATGAATTTCACTCCTTGCCGATGTTAAGGAGAGCAGGAAGACTGTCGTAAGGGTAAGGTTCTCAAAGGAAGTGTCACTCAGTGGTTCAGCAGGGTTTAGATAACATAAGGAAGGTTTCATCTAGGCGAGATACAGGTCTCTGAAGCTTAAAATACCTGCAGAGATGCTGCCAGGATTTTATCTGAAGGGGGGAGCTCTCCCCTTGTCACCAAAATAAGGGGGGAGTAGAAAAAAAATGAGGGGAAGGAGGAAACGGACATATTTCAATATTTACCTAACACATAAATGTCTCTTTCTTCCTGCTCTATATAAATCAAAATCCTCAAAAGATGTCTCCTCTAGTTGTACAAGCATTAATCTGTTGATCATTTCTGAGCTTAATTTGTGCTTTATCTGTGTATGAATATTGTTCTGCGCTGAGAACTCCCTTTCACATATGCATAACTAGCTAAGCCAGCTTGAACAAGTCGGAAAACTGTTTGTTATGTACAATTTTTAACAGCTCATAGGTATTGTCTCTTGGATATCTCTGCTCCAAAATAATATTTTAATTTTTTCACCAACAAGAGCTCTGCCAAAGTTTCACTTCTTTGAATCATTGCTTTGCTGACTACTATGCCAGATTTCCTATCAGTTCCACAATGTTGTATTAGGGTTTTAAGTCCATCAATGCCAAAGTCAGCTTGTTCAGACAGAGGTATTTTGATCAAAATAAATATCCTTACTTTTTAATTTCTTTTTAGATTCTTATTTATTCAATTTATCCTAACTCTTAGAGTGGTATATAGTTTTGTAGCACAAGATCCCTCAAGGCAGAATTGTTTGAGAAAAGAAATGAAAATTGCAGTCTACTTTTAAATGACCTGTATTTTAATTAATCTTAGATTTCTGCCTTATTGACATTTAGTTTCGAAAAACTGCTTAATAGGGGGTTGACCGGCATGCCGTATGTTTTTGTCCATCCAGCATGTACATCGGACTCGTATTCAACATCATTTTCGGGTTCAAAATTACTCACTGGTATTTCCAGTAACACTTTCCAGGCTCCAATAATCTCATATACTTCAAAACTTTAAAAATCATTGTCATCATCGCTATCATTGGCCAGTATTTGCGAAACGAAATTGTCATCTGAAGATGAACCATGTTGTGAATCAGCCATTTTGGATTTTCTAGGCGCCCTTACTTGAAACACGCATTTGTAAAACGTCCTTCATGAATGCAATGTTCAACCTCGACAATGCTTGTTCCAGGGCTCAAATGTGCCAATCAAATTTAGTTTAACAACCACTCTTTTAAAGCCGAAGAATCAGTCAGATGTGTAAACAGTTGCCTACCGGAAAAAAGACGGATAACGAGACAAGCGATACAAGATCCCTACTGGTGGCACGACTAATGCAGCGAAAAGCACTTTAAGGGTTAACAGTTAAATAAAAATTGTATTCTGCGCCAAGTACATTTATATATGCATGACTTTAAACTAATTTGTGGGAGTTCTCACGCATCACTGCTTTCCAAGTGTGCGAATTCATAAAAATTTTGCATGATTCACGCACCCTGGCAGCCTCTGTACCTGATGATGAGGATCGGACCCAATGGCGGAACCCCTAGAGAACTTGAGAGTATAAGAAATGGACTGCCCTATAGCCCTTAATGGTAGATACAGAACATTCTCTTTCCTCCAAAAGAAAGAAAGATAAAATCTGAAACTGTGGTTAAAGGGGGACAGATTTGATCAACACATTTCCTACTGCACCAATTACAGAAGATTCTCCACCTGGCATCATACACTTGGAAATTAGATTTCCTCATGACTTGGGCAAATCAATCATTTGATATGAGCCAAGTATGAAGGTGGATAATCTGTGGGTTGTTGTGTAGGACAGACCACCTGTGCTACTTTAGTAAGCAACTCCTCTGATGTAATCTCCTGGGCTTGTCTACCAACTAAATAAGGAGATCATTGAACCATGATCGCTGGGGCCAGAGGGGAGCTATCAGAATGAACTGAGATCTGGTGGTCCTGACTTGTTGAAGAACCTGTTATTTTGAAAGGTGGGAAGGTCTAAAGCATAGAGACTGTCCCACTTCAGACTGAAAGCATCCACTGTTCAGGCCCTCAGATCTGGCAGCAGGCAGACATAAAGAGGGAGCTTATTGTTCAGTCTCGTAGTCAACAACCCCACCACTGGTCTCCCCCACAGTTGAAAAATACCGGTGCTGTGACTCTTCTGTAAAGACCACACGGCCCCATCTGAACAGTTTGTCCACCAGGATATTTCTCTTGTCTGGAATGTGGAGGGCTCCGAGTATGATCTCCTCTAGACTGCCCATTGGAGGAGGTTCCAGTTGTGTATCCTCTTGTCACACGAGGTACACCACAACCTGTGTCTGGCCCGAGACTTTCATAATGCAACGACATCTTCCGAGGTTGACACTAGAGGTGAAACGATTCATCAATACTTTTGCCATATCGATACAAGAGGTGAAGAATCAATACAAAACAATACTTACCATATACAAGTAATTTTAATTTTCAGCAGTCATGAAAAATTGTTAGTCGTTTGATTTTTTTTTCTTTAAATTGAGAATTCATCTGAGACAGCTGTCACTGGCACAGGCACTCATTTTTTTCAGTAAAAAAAACAAAAACTATTGACATCACCCACTCACCTTCTACAAATTAACACAAGGTGAAGTGGTTAGAAAAGTGCCCCCCCCCCCCTCGCTGATTCAATGCTAATTATTTTATCCCGTCAGCATGTTGAGCATAAATAAGACATTCTTGATTTGTTCCCCATGTAGGATGAAGTACTTTTTTCTGTTGCTTTGTATCTTGTCTACTTGGATCGAACTTGAAGGCTTCACTTCCAGTGTGTCATGCAGTGAAATGTTAAATTAAATTCTGATTATTGTTTGTTCCAGTCCAGGGTAAACAATAACCACCAATCAGAACTTAATGTAGATTATTCTCTGCATGACACAGCATAAGTATTGCATCCAAACTCGATCAAAGTAGATACAAAGCAACAGAGAAACTTAGCGTAAAAGTGGTTATTAAATGATATGTAAAGTACTTAAATAGTCCATTAGGAACAAGTTTGGAATGTCTCTTTTTATGTTGATATATGTAATCAGTTACTGAAAATGCCAACGGGATAAATATATTGAGGACATAATCGGCGAGGAGGAAGACTTCAAACCGCACGAGTTTGTCACCTTGTGTAAATTTGTACATTTTTTTATAAAAGGGGAATGCCTATGGCGACAGCAGTTGTTTTGCATCTGGAGGAGTAAAATGTGATAGATTTGGTTGTTAGTCATCTCCACTACCACACAAGGACTTCTAGATGAGATTTTCCTTTCACAAGGAAACTGCACTATTCTGTTTTGAAGATAACACAGTAATGTCTTTAAAATTTAAGTGAAGACATGAAATTGGAAATAAGATGTTTTTAAAGCATTCATTCAGTACAAAACAAAGGGTGTGGTGGCCAAGATGAGGCATGCATCCAATCAAGTGGAGCAGCCTGAAATGGCCTAAAAGGCTGAATTAAAATCACTGACAAAAGGTAGTCTGTTTGGAAGTATTTTCATTATCTTGTCATGGATGAGAATGGCATATGAGCAGATGCCACATCTCTGTCTGTCTGTAATCTGCATACAGGAAATATAACCAATATGTCAACACGCATACAAGGGCCACCACTCTACCACTGACAGATCTTCTAAAGATGAAAAGACCATCAAGTTGATATGTGTATCGATAATGTATTGTATCATAGGCTGTGTATCGTGAATCGTATCGATATGCGACACAGGTGTATTGTTTCACCCCTAGTTGACACACTCCTCCTGTAGGGCTAGAAAGACTGCCTGCATTTCTAGGTTGTTGATATGTAGGGTTGATTTCTTGTCGAGACCACAGTCCCTGAAGAATTATCCCTTCAACCTCCAGGCGAGCACCACATCCCGAACCTGATGTGACTGTGAACAGAATGCAGTGGGGTACCAGGGTGTGAATCAGGACTCCAGCTACAAACTGGTTCGAATCTAGTTACCAACTCAAGCGGTGATGAAAATCAGATCCCAGGGGTATCCAAGCCATCAGTTGGTCCTTGTGTGGTCTCCAGTTTTCTAGAAGCAGGAACTGGATAGGACATAAATGAAGTCTCCCTTGGGGATCTAACTCCGAAGCTGTGTTCAGAGTTTCCAGGAGGGAGAGTAAAGGCAAAAAGACCCTCTATGAGGGACAGAATCTGAAAAATCCAGTCTCGGGGAATGCAAACTTACCCCTGACTGGTGGGGAAATTCATCCCCATGCACATGGAGTCCTTAAAAGGGATAAGATCCAACTTCTCTAGGTTGGGGATTAGACCCAGTGACGAGTCGCCATCAACCGTTAGAGGGATAGGTCCTTCAAAAGAGTATCTCTATGGATGTTGTGCATCAACCAGTCATCAAAATACTGGAGGACAGGGACCCCTAAAGACCTCATATGAGCCACTATTACCTCCATCACCCTGACGAAGGCTCTGGGGTGGAGGTGAGGCCAAACTAAAGTGCCCAACATTGAATACCTCATGAACCAGACATAACCAAAGGATTTCGTGCAGGCCGCAAAGATGGGAAGGTGTAGGTACACATCCTGACAATCTAAGGAAATCTCCCAGTTGTTGGGCCATATGGCATTTCTGACTGAGGCAGTAGTCTCCATTGTCTCTTCCCAAAGAAATTTTTTGAGGCAGAAAGCCTGATTATGAGTTGAAACATTTCACCATTAACACCAAAAGACCCGGGAATAGAAACCCAGACTTTGGTCGTTTTCCACCCTCTCTACTGCATCCTTCTGAAGACAGGTGTACATCTCTTCCCTTAGATGAACCAGTTTGGACTGGTAAAAAGAACTGGTGGTCCGCAAGTGGGGAGGAGGTTAGTGGAAATGAAGACAGGAACCTTCATTGATTGTGGAAAGGACCTACACATTGTCAGTGATGACAAAGCCTCTGAAAAGTTGGGCACATACCTGGACGTTGCAGGAGAGGGTGTGGATCCCTAGAACCAACTACCTCCTGCCTTTGGGAAGAGGGAGGATTTTGAAGACTTCCTCCCATGGTCTTTACAACTGCCTCATCTACAGAAAGTCAGGTGGGAGGGAGTTCTGAACAGGAGCTGCTTGTGTGACTATTGAAGGTGACCTGTTTAAAAACTTGGGAGGAGTTCCCATCAGGGGAAGGAGGCAAAACCTCATTTACTGCCTTATCAAAAGTCCAGACTTCATCCTCCTCCATCACCTGCCCTGAAAAGTGAGATGAAGAAGGAGTCCCTAATGAAAGGAAACTCATGTGAATAAACCAGAATTGAAAGGGCATCATCGACCTGGCCTCACTCTTGAGGCAAGACAGGACTATCCTTCCTGCTCTTCATCTCTGGAGAAAGAAACATGAAAATGGGGTTTTCGTCGTCCTGCAACCACTCACAGCGGGGGGTGGGGGGAAGGGTGGTGGTTGTAGGACTAACCCTTCAATCTGTCCTCCTTGCTCCTTGGAGAATAGGACTGACAATCCCTTCTCAACGATCTAGGAGAAGTCTGGTGGCCCACCTCCTTTTTCTTGGACAGTCAAAGACTAGACCAGTGATGATGATCTGATGGAAGAATCTCTGTTTGGAGAACTAATCAGCATCAGATCTGTCTCTGTGAGGGTGGGGGATGGGTGGTGGTGGTGGTGGTAGGACTAACCCTTCCATCTGTCTTTTTTGAAGAACAGGACTGACAATCTCTGCGGGGGTGTGGGTGGGATGGGTGGTGGTGGTGGTAGGACTAACCCTTTAATCTGTCCTTGGAGAGCAGGACTTACAATCCCTTCTCAACAATCTAGGAGAAGTGTGGTGGCCCACCTCCTTTATCTTGGACAGTCAAAGACCAGGACAGTGATGATGATCTGATGGAAACATTTCTGTTCGGAGAATTAGTCTGCATCAGATTAGTCGGAATGAGAGCGCTGCTCTTTTCTGCCTTCGGGAAAGTGCAACTAGCTCTTATCAATCACTAGCACTTTCCTTCCCTTGGGAGGGGCTAATGATCTCTCCCTAACAGGGCCTGACAACATCGGTTAAAGTGTCAGTGCTCCGAGGCCTTTAGATGCTTTCCAAAGTACGGAAAGTGCTCCTGATGCCTCCCTCACTGGAGGTGCTGACTTTCCTATAACAGGAAGTGGGACCCTTCTTCCTCCCTCTATAAGTGTAGCAACTTTCAACCAAGTCCCACACTCTCTTCCCACAGAAAACAAATAGGACAACTATCACTGTGTATACACTTAGCACACAATAAACAGGTGAGGTGAGTGTCCCATGGGGCCTTCTTATGCCAGCATTTATCCACAGCCTGAGACATAATTAAAATCTGAAAGAGAACAAGTGTCCCTAGAAGGGACTGACGCTCTACTGGGCAAAAAGAATTTCTATGAATTCAAGATAAGACCATTTCTTCCTTTTAACTGCTGAGTGTTGAAACCACCTCTGATATTCTTTAGCGATAACAAGATTTTCAAATTAGCTGCTGTGGTGGATATATTAGATGTCTGATTGGCACCATTTTCACTTAAAACCAACAAGACACCATTGGAATTCTTTTGGTGAAAACCACATGTCAATATGTTCATCAATTCAGGGGGAGTAGTGACAGCAAAATTTTCAAGACAGCCATCATGGCAGCCATATTAGATGTACAACTGGCACCATTTTCAGTTAGGAACAACTAGGTATCATAAGTCTGTTGGTGAAACCTTATGTTGATATAGACATCCATTGGGGAGGAGTAGAGATAACAATATTTTCAAGATGGCCACTATGGTGACCATATTGTGGGTCAGTTTACATCATATTAATTTTCCAGCTAGACACCATAGGAACTCTTCTGATGAAAACCCCATTTCAAAATGACTCCATTTAAGAGGAGCAGCAATAACAAGATTTTCAAGATGCCCACCATGATGGCCATATTGGAAGTCAGATCAGCGCCATTTTACTTTAGGACCAACAAGAAATTATGAGAAGTCTTCTGGTGAAAACCCTATGATGATATAACTTTCCATTTTGGAAGAGAAAAAAATAAGAAGATTTTTAAGATGGCTGCCATGGTGGCCATACTGGACATCAGATTCACACCATTTTCATTTAGGACCAACTAGACGTATTCTGGTTGTTGATATGAACAGTCATCTAGGAGGTCAGATTGGCACCATTTTCATTTAGGACCAACTAGACATCATAAGAAGTTTTTCAGTGAAACCCTATGCTGATATTACCATTCATTCAAAAGAAGTTGCGATAACAAGATTTTCAAGATGGCCACTGTGGTGGCCTTATAGGATAACTGAGTGGCACAATTTTCATTTAGGACCAACTAGACATCATAAGAAGTCTTTTAGTAAAAACCCAATGTTGATATGAACATCCATTCAGGACAATTAGCGATAACATGATTCTCAAGATGGCCTCTGTGGCAGCCATACTGGATGTGCGAACTGCACCATTTTCATTTGGGACCCACTAGACATCATAAGAAGTCTTTTGGTGAAAACCCCATGTCAATATAACCTTTTGATTTTCAAGATGGCTGCTGTAGCTGCCATAGTGGACTTCAGATCGGCACCATTTTCATTTAGGACTAACTAAACATCATAAGAAATCTTTTAGTGAAAACCCCATGTTGATATGACCATTCATTCAGGACGATTAGCAATAACAAGATTTTCAAGATGGCCATATTAGACATCAGATTGGCACCATATTCATTTAGGACCAACTAGACATCATAAGAAGTCTTCTAGTGAAAATCCCATGTCAATATGACTTTCTGCTCTGGAGTAGCAATAACAAAATTTTCAAGATGACTGCCATATTTGATGTCAGATCAATATCATTTTCATTTAGGACCAACTAGACATCATAAGAAGTCACTAGTGAAAATCCCATGTCAATATGACTTTCTGCTCTGGAGTAGCAATAACAAAATTTTCAAGATGACTGCCATATTTGATGCCAGATCAATATCATTTTCATTTAGGACCAACTAGACATCATAAGAAGTCACTAGTGAAAATCCCATGTTGATATGGCCATTCATTCAGGAGGAGTACCAATAAGAACAATTTATAGACTGCTAATGTGGTGGCCATATTGGATGTCTGAGCAGCACTATTTTCATTCAGGATGAACTAGACTATAGGATGAATGTGTGTGTAAAGTTTCATGGCAATCCTCCAAGTAGTTTAGGAGTAGTGATAACAAACTTGTGACAACGGGCGGATGGATGACATACCATCCCTTAAGCTCTTCTGGTCTATGACCAAAAGAGCTAAAAAACCAAAAAATAGAATGAACCGGAACTAAAAAGGGTACGAACAACTTTCCCAGACACCAGTCCTAAGAAGGGGTAAAAATTTACTCTAGGCACCATTTCACTACGCAAGGTGCAAAAACCCTTCAAAAACAATGAAAAGCAAAAACAAGTACACACAAATAAAGGACTGGAGAGAAAATGATTTAAACAACACGAAAAAAGAATATATATGACTGAATGACTTAAATGACATGTAAAAGGATATATCTGACTGAATGACTTAAACACCGAAAAGGATATATCTGACTGAATAACTTAAACAACACGAAAAAGGATATATCTGACTGAATGACTTAAACAACACAACGAAGAAGACAAATTTTGCTGAGTGTCCTCACATGTGTATGAGCACCTGAGTCTAAGTAAAAAGAGAAAGATATTCTGCATGTTGGATATGACTAAGGAATCAGACTGGGATCATATTCTATTATTTGCTGGCTCTCCAATTACTAACTGGAGGAGGGAATATTTAGCTTGGACTGGGGACTTAGTGATCTGGAAGAGGGTAGCAATGCAATAGTAGGAGGTTTTGTATTACTACTATTAAATATATTGAGTTACGATCAGGAAATACAATTTTTACAGACAGATAGATGGACATAGCCATAGCTATATTCCTAAATGTTACATATGGGAAAGTTGGGGGTTGAGGAAGAGAATAAAATAATAAAAAATGTTCAACAAACAATATGTCTCACCTGAGAACCAAACAGTGACATGACCTCCCTTTGACCACCGTAAAAGTGATACTAACATTTCTGCTAATGCAGAGATGCTGCTGGGAATTTATTTGCTGGAGGCACTTCCCCATGCCACCCAAACAAGGAGTGAGGAAAATGAAAAGAAGGGAGGATGTGGGTGGATGGGTGGGTTGGTGGGTGTGTATCAGCACAGATCTGTACTTTTACCTAATACTTGAATATCCATACCCCATTAGCACCTTCCAAATTATCTCCTTCATTACCCAGTGCCACTACTTTGCTTGTTCCCACCACCACTGACTTGAAAGTAATTGGTAATTTACGTCCTGTCATGCTTGACACCACTGACTTGAAAGTAATTGGTAATTTATGTCCTGTCATGCTTGACACCCCTGACTTGAAAGTAATTGGTAATTTACGTCCTGTCATGCTTGACACCACTGACTTGGAAGTAATTGGTAATTTATGTCCTGTCATGCTTGACACCACTGACTTGAAAGTAATTGGTAATTTACGTCCTGTCATGTTTGACACCATTGACTTGAAAGTAATTGGTAATTTACGTCCTGTCATGCTTAACACCACTGACTTGAAAGTAATTGGTAATTTACGTCCTGTCATGCTTGAATGATCCCATATCTACCATATATATTCACTTATAAGTCGGGTCCAACTGCAAACACAGACCCTGATCTGCCATCGCATAATGCGCCGGCAGATCAGGATCTATTTTGTTTGTTGTACTGATTACTCCTAACAAATTACAGTCAAACCTTTCAACAGTGGCCACCCATGGGAAAAGGCCAAAGTAGCCTTTGTAGACAGGTGACCTCTGAAGGCAGGTTCAGCTCTCAAACTTGGTTCATGACAAATACATGTACTATGCACTGAATAGCATTAGCATTATTATTAGTAGTAGTAGTATGCTATCAAGATACATATATTTTGTTTAGCTATTTACCAAAAAAAAAAAAGTACCGCTTTAATCAATCATGTACATTAAATCATCACTTATCAGTAGAAACAGCATATAAATAAAATTACTAACTGACATCTTATCAGTGATTGTCAAACACAGGAGTAACTTTATGTTAGGCAAGCTGGTATAATTAGGCATGAAAATGTGTTCACTTTATGTTAGGCAAGCTGGTATAATTAGGTATGAAAATGTGTTCACACTTCAAACAATTGATGTATTATGTTGTTGCTCAAACTCAATGAGATCAAAAGACAGCTGGCTTTTGTTAGAGATCTGTTATGATTAGGGAATGAAAAGAAGCTTCCTGTGGCTATTGTTAGTAGCATATAAACCGTAAGGGATATCACATGTGAAGTGTACATGTATCTTTACTCATTTGGTGTAATTGTACTTTACCCCTTACACTCCGTATTAACGTTGTTCTCAAAACCTGCCACAATATCTCGCTTATGCTTAATAATCCCTAAGATGTGAGTTTGTCTGACTTCCATTTCTGCTGCAACTACACGACACAAAATCTGCCTTGCTTTTGAAGCCAACATGTCAACAACTATGAGTTTGTCAGCGTGACTGGATTACGGTAAGTACAATCGAGATATGAAATGCTTGGAGCGGTCACTGCTGGTATGCTCCAGTGACCACTTAAGGCATGGTGAAACCAGTGTTTGGTTGGGAAACACCTAACTGCTGACCGCAGGTGACCATTAAATACAGGGCATTTATATAAGAAATTTGCCAGAGGGAAATTAGAATGAGCGTTATGACCAGGTGACCGCTGAACACAAGTGACTGTTAGGACAGGTATGACTGTACATAGATCCTGATCTGCCAGCACATCATGCGATGGCAGATCTGGGTCTATGCAGTTTTCAGTTGGATCCGACTTACACGTGAGCATATATGGTATTTCTTTCACCGACAGGAAATAGGTCAAATTGTATGTGTATGAAATGGTATCAATTGGAGTACCTCCTCTAGGAAACCTATTTCTGATATAAATATTTTGTAGAATTTCCAGACATTCTTTTGATATTAACCTACGACTGCATTATTTTGAATGGAGAGGTGGTATTTTCATTGAATGAGTATATTTTGACTGATATTCTTTTTCTCTATCTTTTCTATTAACATTAAATCAAAATGACACTGCACACAGTGCATATTCTGCAGCTTTGAAATTTGGTTCCAAGTTCTCACATTCCCAATGCGCAAATTTGTAGATCTCGAGTGACTTATGCACTTTCATGCCCTGGCAGGATCTCTTCTTAGACAGGCACGACAAAACACTGGATCCTCAGCCTGATATGAAACACTTCTAAATCACACAGAATTCCATATTCTAGCAATTTACTCCTGAAAATCTTATTCCATGTAGTTTTTAGCTCAAAACCATTAAACTAGGCTGTAATTCAAAATTACTCTTAAAATATTCCCAATATCAGAGTTGCTTCCCTTTGACTCTCACCTTCAGCTGTTGGTGCTTTTTGTTTCTGGAAGCAAAGAATCTTAGCATCCTGTGGGACTTGCTTCAGATTCATCGCATCAGAGAGCTGCTGTTGGTATGGCTCTTTGGAGGGTGACAGATCTTGTTTTTCAGCAAGAATTGCATGGTGGCTAATCTCTATGTTCGTTGTAGACCTATTGGGTATGTACCTGGAATGAATATGCTGATCTACATTAAATAAGCAACAACAAAAATGTTACATTATCATTTTCTACAATTGAGTTTTTAAAAAAATTAACGTACATCATAATCCTTTCAATGAAAATATTGTCCTAGCATGGTGAGACCTGATCCCTTATGATACTGTAGCCTTCTATGATACTGTAGCCCTCTATGATACTGTAGCCCTCTATGATACTGAAGCCCTCTATGACACAGTGCTACCCAGATAGCAAAGTTGTAATGAACTTGCTTTGCACCTCTGTGGTCATTGGTTTGATACTTGATTCACGGATGTCAAATGGAAGTAGTTGTCCATTGAAGGTCACTGATTTTCTGAGGTTTTTCCACCTAAAGAACTCATAATTCCAGTCTCTTAGCAGTCCAGAATACATATCAGAACCTGTACAATTCAGGCCAATTACACAAAGTTTTGGAAAAACAGTGCCACAAAATTGGATAGCTTTATGCCTGAGCACTGTCTAAATCTGGCACAAGCCCTACTATGCCTCTGAGAGTGACCTGTCCAAGGGTCTGTTAAGTTATTTTTAGATAGTATCTGATTATATCAGAAATCCTTTATTGATTCTGGCTTGTCCAGATGGCCATAAGGTTTCTTTATTGATTCTGGCTTGTCAAGATGGCCATAGGGTTTCTTTATTGATTCTGGCTTGTCAAGATGGCCATAGGGTTTCTCTATTGATTCTGGCTTGTACAGATGGCCATAGGGTTTCCTTATTGATTCTGGCTTGTCCAGATGGCCATAGGGTTTCAGGCATGGGGCCTCATTGGTACAAAAAATATCAGCAAAATAACTCATAGTAGATGATTACTGTTTCATAGTTCATAAAGATATTTCATCAGGAAATTCAAGCACTTTTCAAAGACTCTTCAAAGACAAAAATGTAATTTTCAGGCATTATACTTTTCTGTGAATAAACTTAAGAAAAATATTGATAATGGTGCGTATAGTACACATAATTTCAGAATTAGGTATTTCATTCTTGAACAACAACTCTGGAACATTTTTTTCAAACAAGGTCTAGAAGAAGATATTGAAGTTTAATGGACTTTGGGGCATGGGGGTAGAGGTAGTCATCTCATCTACATCAGTTTGGGAGGCAGCAGTCTCATTTGCAAAAGTTTCAGACTCCTTGAGTTTTTTAAGTTTAAGCAAAAAATATTCTCAGTTCATTCCTATTGTCAATATTTATTTTCATATGCTTTTCACTCTTACCGTGGGACTTCTAAGCACTTTCACTCACTGATATAGCTGAGGTTACTGTAGTTCTGTAACTTCCAAGTTACACTGATAGTGGGTACTTTATAGCTACGGTCAAATGCACGGACAATTTCAACAAAGTCGTCATATCCCAGTGATCCAACATTTTGTGCTAGTTCTATTGTATTTCTTATAATATTTAACTGAATAAAGAATAATTTTGTATTCTGTAATCAATTTTCTGCTCATTCTGAGTGATTTTAGGTTCAACGGGGCCAGAATGTACCATTTTGAGACTTTTTTATTGATGTGCAAGTCACTGTATTGTTCCAACCATCAGTAAAACTTGGGGACTTGCAGAGCTGAAGTAACCTCATCTACTGTTGATCCAACATCTCTTGACAAACAAGAGACACAGTGCTTAATTGATCACTTGACCTAACCCTTACAGAGAGCGTGTATAGCTCATGGGAATCTTGTTTTAAAATATGCTTCCCATCACTGAGTTCTTGACCTACTTTTGTTTATCAGCCTCAACAGCTCAATGAACATGGCATCAATTCATTTTACAACATGAGACAGTTACAATCTCAAATCAGGCCAAATACCAATGAGCATGTAAGTGATCCAAATGGAAGTCTTACTGAATATATTAGCAACCCAACACAGCATTTCAATTCTAGGACGATAGGGTTTCTTTTTTTTAAAAATGAATCTTTAATTTTATTTTTCTTGATATTTATATCAGTAAAATAATGTTTTCAATGAAATCTGAGTCTCAAAATTCAAGCACTTTTCAAGAACTACTGAGTATTTTCAAGCATTTTTCAAGTACTTTTTTTAACCATACTTAAATTCAAGCAATTTTCAAGTACTTTTTTTTAACCAACCTCAAATTAAATCATTTTTCAAGTTTGTGCGACACCTGTGTTTATATAAACACTGCATATGGAAACACTTTCCTGTCCACCTCCCAAATGTTACTGCACTACAATCTAGTTACATTATTTTCCGAGAACTGTCTCACCAATCCACTTACTTACTCATATGAAAAAATATACAGAAAGTCATACAATCACTTCCCTTACATACAGAACATGATTGACTAATCATTATCTTTAAGGAGTGGGCCCTATAGACCAACCCAGTAGCTACATGATGACCCAGCATCTTAGCAGAATAATGACCCCATGACCACTTTCTGGATTAATTATCTGACTAACACAATCTTTATCTTCTTTTCAACTATCCATCATGTTTGCTATGTTTTCCAGTTTCATCCTACACACTTGCTGCTGACATGAAACCTGATAATGGTAACTGTTTATTCAATTCATCCTGCCTTATCTAATATTACACTACATCTTTACATTTTTCTCACCTTTTGGTCACATATGCCCTCCCTTTATTTAAGTTTTGCTCTCACAAACTTCATATCAATTAACCTCCACTGCACTATATACATCTACCCTACATTATTTTTATTAGAAATACTAAACATATAGTATGAAATGTCAACTTTTTTCTTTAACCCACTGAAACAGAAAATAATACTTGTTCATTTCAAGTACTATATACAGTGAAACCCTGCTATAGCATGCTTCAATATAGCATAAATTCGGATATAACACAATCGTGGCATGGCTCCCAAAATTTAATATATTTTTTCATAGATGAAAAAATTTATATTTTCTTCAAAGTACAAAAAATAATGTGTAAAAATTTTATTATCATTTTGAGGAAAAGAGATCATGTATGAATTTGGATATAACTTGATTTTAATGCGACTCTCTCCCGAAATTTTACAATAATTTGACCAATTTCTTTAAGTACTGCAAAGTTTTGTGCCAAAATAAACAAGAGTTTGATTTAATAAATTTGGCAAGATGTGTTGTATTCTTGAAGAAAATGTGTCTTATGATTGCATCTTTCTTTATATGAATCAAGATGTTAAATGTTTGTATTTGTGAATATTCATTTAAAATGTGTCAGTACTCATTCACTGCACTTTTTTGTTGTTGATGTTAGCTTACTTTTGAAAGATGTCAGCTCATAAAAAAGTTGACAAGTGTAAATCTTATTATTATTGAATCATGAACAATAAAGACAGTAAGGGCTGTTCCAGCAAAACATATACCCCGTGGGGGGAAGGCACTTTCAAATTCAACCAACCCACAACAAAAGAAATTTGTAAAAATTATGATTCACCTTCTGATGTTTTTTAATAGAAACACATTGCCCCCACCAGAAGCGTATTATTTTACATAATTTCTGGCTATTGGTTAGTTTGCTGTGGAAGCGATTTTAATTTTGGGTTTTGGACAGAAGGGATTTAAATGACAGCTGACCCGAGGTAACCTATACTGAATTCTTATATATTATATAATCCACTGCATGTTTTTATTTGTATTCATACTTTATAATCAATCATCTTTTGTTCGTTTGTTTGCATGTCGGGCATGTATGTTTCTGCTACTGTAAAATCATAAAATTTCTTGGTGCCTTGTTATTTGTAGGTGTCGTGGTTCAGTCACTTAATACCTACTAATTTAATCTTCATGAATCTAGATTTTACAATAAGGATTTTTCTTATAATGCAGAAATCATGAATGTGCATCCTTACTAAACTGTCATTTGTTATGACTGTATGTGTGCTTATTTCAGTGATCGCCATGTTTTGCTTAAATTTCTTTGTTCTTAGGCATGCAGCTTCTGATTTGCATGATAGTTAAATCTTGTATTGCTTTAAATGTACTGTCAGATGCTGTGATTTATTTTTATGCTTTTCAATAAATGTATTTGTAAATAAATGTTATTTGATTTGTCAGAAGAAAAAAAATTAATGCCAATGGAAGTGATGTCACATCATTTCTGTCAACTTTTACACTATATAAATTCTGCAAGAAAAATATATTTTTAGTGACTGATATGTCTTATTTTTATGTATTGTTGCGTGACTAATATAAAATAAAAATAAAAAGAAATATAGCATGCCAAACATTGTTTTATCTTCATCCCTATTGTGATCAGTCAGATTATCATCAGACCCCCCCCCCAAAAAAAAAATATGTGTTTCCTAATGTACTGGTTTTAAAATTAGGGTAGGCAGGGATTTTTTTTTTTAAAAACATTATATATAAATCAAATAATATTTAAAGCACTTCAAAGTACTGGGCAAAACCGGCTCAATTAGGTTTTTTTTTGGCTTCATCATCAATGCCGATCAGTTTTCTACCATCATCAGGCCACAATCAATCAGTTCTTAGATTTTCATCCCAACTTCCCCTCACTGGATGTAGTTAAAATATTTGATACAATGGCTGTCCCTGTCCTGATAAAAAAATTGCTTTTTAAAAAAAATTCACAACCCACCCCAAATT
Organism: Margaritifera margaritifera; assembly: GCA_029931535.1. Classification (NCBI taxonomy): domain Eukaryota; kingdom Metazoa; phylum Mollusca; class Bivalvia; order Unionida; family Margaritiferidae; genus Margaritifera; species Margaritifera margaritifera. The sequence goes on from JAQPZY010001133.1 coordinate 951,871, forward strand.
GGATTAAAAAATTGATGAAAATCTAGGAATAATTTTCTTGACCCCAGCATACTCTTAAAGTCAACATCATTGCAGTTTTCTGTCTCTGGTCAACAATAGAATCAGTGTTAGCTTCAATGATTTTTCAAAAGAGGGCCAACTCCCCCATTACTTTTCCAAAAGTGGGCCAATTCTAAATTCAATGGGACAAATTTGGCCCTCTTCCTTGAGAAATATGGGTAACACAGAAGAAAATATTTCAAGTGATTGCAGCATCTTCAAAACAGGCAAGCACAAGGTTATTGTGTGGTTTATTGTGTCTAAGCAATGTTTTTTAGCTTGTATACCTGATCCACGATTTAAAAAATATTTACCAAATGTAAATGTGTTCCTTTTTGATGGTGTTCATGTATGTCAAGCATGGGTATAATAAAGTGTACAGGTTAGAATGGCAAGTAGAAAAGAGTTATAAAGAAAAAATGATTGAATTTTTAAAATAGGTTACACGAGAAAAATGGAAAAACAAGAAAAACAAGAATAAAACTTTTGAATGAACTTTATAAACAACTCAAATTGGTATGGACTTCAACAATACCATTACAAAACGAAAGTGTAAAAGAAGCTAGATTTAGTCGGGCCATTAATTACCAGCTCGAAATTCTTTTTCACAGCTTCTGCCCATACAGCTGCCACATGATCAGCTGAATTTTATGTGCCTATCTATTGTACTGGTCCTATAGTTTGTGCATCCTACAGTAAAAGTGATTGTTTTTCTGTGTTTCACACAGCATCCCCATTTCTGACTTTTCTAACCATAACCATTCCCCATGCCAGTTTGACTGGAAGTTGTGCACGAAGTTTTACTTTGTTGCTTGCACTTGCTGCACTGCTATGTTCAAATAATTACATTTCAACAAGAGATTCTCCCTCACTGTTTCTTCATTTATAATAATCCTGCAAAATTCTTTTTGATATTTCTGTGCGAACTTGCATGTTTCTCCTGACTTAGCACATGCCAAAAGCTGCTGGCTACCATTTACAATACGGTGCAAATGTAAAATATTTCCTCATTTCATTTTCACCTAGGTAATGAGCTTCTAAGCAAAAAATACATAACAGGAGATGAATCTTTTAATGTTAGGCTTGAAAATAAAGGGGAGAATGTGAGAACAGAATTCTGCTCAAGATCTTAGTCTGTCAAGCTTGTTATGGACAAAAACCATACAAGAATTAAATATCTTTTACACCGTTCGAATTATATCATGCATGTGACTGCAAGAAAGACGTCTGCACTCTGTTCATTTTTCATCCTATAGGATTGTAATATGGGCATATATTTGTTTGGGGAAAGGTTTAAATTCTTTCAAGTTTGAAATGATCGCAAAATTTATGTCTGAAAGGCCCCGATGAGCTGATATTTTGGTAATAATTATTACGGTAAAGGGAGGGATGTTCTTGTTGAAAGACGTCACTACATGATAAGAAAACAAATATATTCGCTTTTATATGTCATTTTGTCCAAATTCGTTCTCTCCTTTTCGTATAAAAAAAACAATAGCCCGCATCCAATCACACAATCTGTGCCAGTGGCAATCAAACTGTTGGGCTTTTGGTGCATAGGGCCAGCTTGTGATCAGGGTTCATACAAAGTCTGGAAAGCCTGGAAAAAGAACGGGAAAAAAAGAGTGTTTTTTCCAGACCTGGAAAAAGTATGGAAAATAAAGATTTTGTCTTCAAGGTCTGGAAAAAGGTATGGAAGTTTGGGATGCTGTTTTATTTTACTAAAGACACTCATCGCCTGGGGTGCCATTTGGTCTAGTTATGGCCGTGCTGGTTCAGTGTGGTTGGTGAGACAAGTGACCTATCACCAACTTGTGATTGGTGGATACTGTTTTATACTATGTGGATACCACATGCTCATTTATAGTGATACAGACTTCGAATACATGTGCCAGAAGGGTCTGGAAAATATTGCAATCCAGTCTGGAAAAAGTATGGAAAAGGTCTAAAATTTGTTTTATAAACAGCTGTATGAACCCTGTGTGATAAATCGCAATATTCCCGCAATCCCCTGTCCTAGAAGCAACACTGTTGCAGCATCATCATCACTGATGGCCTAGTAGTAACATGCTGAACTTTGAATCCAGGAGTCATGGGTTCCATATTCTGCTTCATGTCTTTCGTACGAAACTTCTACCCAAGGTCCGAGGAACCTCCATGGCAGAGTGGTGTAAAATGCTTATCTTCTGATCACTTGCCTCTCATCACATAGGTTAAAATCCCAATCAGGCCTTGTATATGAGAATGTTGCCAGTTACTTGAGGAAGTCCAGTGGTTCTACCCTGGTGGTCTTTGATGCCTGCGATCTTCTTCAGCAGAAAAACTGGCTGACATATATAAATTTTCTTGTTCTGAAAATGATGTAAAACTCGTAATGATCTACCAACAACTTCAGGTCTCATCTCTATATGACCTCAGGTGTTGGAGAGACCTAAAACACAAAATCAACCAACTAATCAACAGCAACACCAGCAGCAGAAGTACTGGTTTATAATTTTTGCCACAGCTGTACAAGTGTATAAACTTTTACCATAGTAATTGTCGTTAAACCTATGAATATCATTGATTATGTTTTCTGACATTTATCTAATGTACAGTCATCATCAGACTGTGCAAACGGACTTATATGTTAGTAGCTCTGAAAATTTTACATATTCAGCTCTCACAAATTTAAATTTTCTCTAGCAATGTCTATTGTTCTGACTAGACCAATTTATTATAGCTCATTCAAGCCATATTTAGCCCTATCTGGAGATGTGCATAGTCTGATAAATATTTTTAACAAACAATCTGAAGATGCATGAATGTTTTTCAGTGATGCATTTGGTTTGAGTAACTACTAGAATCAAGAAATCAAGAAATCAAATTATTCAAATCTGTCAGGCAGACGCATAACTATAATCTGCCAATAGATTTTCTGATCTCTAAATTTGCGAGATTTTTTTTACTATACTGTTTCAGAGAATGGCCAGAAAAGAGGTAATCACCGGTATGGACAGTTAAAATCGATTGAATTCATCTTTCAAGTAGCTTAATTCACTATTTTTTTAATTAACTGCACACCCTTTATTTTCCTCCCTTTAATAATTCTTCTTCAAGATGAGGAAACAATGTCGTGCACATAAAGGAATAGGAACACTTATGCTCATCTTTATCATTATTATATACTTCAGAAACAGTCAAATAGCTTAATGTTGTTGCTACAGGTCAATACCCAGCAGTATTGACCGAAGTAAAAATATTCACTGCTTCCTTATATGGTAAATACGGCTCTGTGGAAATCAAAATCCTCAAATGATGTCCCCTCTAGTTTTATAAGCATTAATCTGTTGATTGTTTCTGAACTTGATGTGTTCCTTATCTGTGTATGAATGTTTGTTCTGTGCTGGAACCCACTTTCACAGTTTGCTGTCTGAAGGGGCATACCCATAAATAGCTTGAACAAGCTGTTAAACTGGGTATTTTTTTGTGGTTGTTATGTACAATTTTCCACATCTGATAGATATTGTCTCTTGGATATCTCTGTTCCAAAATAAGATTTTTCACTAGGATGAACTCTGCCAAAGTTTTACTTTCTTGAATCAGTGCTTTGCTGCCTACTATGCCAGATTTCTTATATGTTCCATAATGCTGTATTAGGGTTTTGAGTCCATCAATGCCATAGTCTGCATGTTCAGACGGAGGTATTTTGGTAAAATAAATATCCTGACATTGTAATTTTTTTTGGATTTATATTTTATTCAGAATATCTTAACCCTTAAAAAGTGCTATGCTCAGTATAGTTTTGTAGCACATGATCCCCCAGTGCTGAATTGTTTGAGATAAGAAATGAAAATTGCGCTATACTTTTAAATTGTCTGTATTTTAATTAGGCTTGTATTGTCCATTTAATTTCAAAATACTGCTGAATAGGGGGTTGACCGGAATGCTGGATTGTACATCGAACTCGTATTCAACATCAATTTTGGGCTCAAAAACACTCACTGGTATTTCCAGAAACACTTTTGCAGCTTCAGTAGACTGATATATTTCAAAACTTCATAATCATTGTCATCATCGCTGTTATCAGTCAGTATTTACCGAATGAAATCGTCATCTGAAGATGAACCACGTTGGCAGTCGACAATTTTGTGTTTTCTGAGTGGCCCGTATTTTAAACATGCATTTGTACAACTTTCTTGTTGACTAAGGTTAAAACTTCCACTGAATGCATGCTCCAGGGCCCAATGTACAAATCAAATTTAGTTTAACAACCAATCACGTCAATCCAAAGTATCGAGTTGTGTAAATATTTGGTTACCTGAAAAACGATGTCGCAATAAGCGCTACGAGACCTCTACCGGCAGCCCGACTTATGTCGCGACAAGCACTTTAAGGGTTAACAGTTAAATAAAACATGTATACCGTGCAGGGTACGTTTTTAATATGTGTGACTTTAAAGTAATTTTAGGGAGCTCTCGCGCATCACTGCTTTCCAATGTCATGAATTCGTACAAAGTTTTTCGCGATTAGCGCACTTGCGTGACTTGGCAGCCTATATGCTCCTGTATATTGATTCGCCACAAGTTAGACCGCAAAGAAGGGGTTAGATGTGATTTTAAATATATATATATGCATTTTTTCCGACAACCCCACCTGTAATTTTTGATTTTGTTGATGCAACCCACACCAGAAGTGATTTTCCTAATCCTCCACTATCAGAATCAAATTAGTTTGAAAGACAACCACCTACAGAATTTTTTTTTTAAGTGCTGTCCCGGGGGTGGGGTGGGGTGGGGGGCCAGGTAAAATCATAGAACAACATAGAATGCCCAGACTTTACCACCAGACTCAAACTATTACCCCAGAGAACAGCGCTGGAATCCCCTGACTTTACCGCCAGACACCAACTATTACCTTATCTTCTGGCAAACATTTGAAGTTAGCCAACCATATCAGATTCCTTTATTGATTCTACTGTCTCACCTGCATTGAGCTCCCTTTCCAGGGGTTTTACTGGGAGTTTTTAAAGGGACCTTATCCTTTTTCCCAGATTTTCCTGGTGTCACTTTATTTCCGGAGCTGTACTTGCCAGTACTTTTGGGTGTCTTCCCAGGAGTCTTTGTTGATCTTGCTTGAATAGGTGACAATGGAACCCCTAAATATAAGTATAAAAACTTGTATATTAAAGTAATAGAAGTATAAAAACTTGTATATTAAAGTAATAGAAGTATAAAAACTTGTATATTAAAGTGATATAAGTATAAAAACTTGTATATTAAAGTGATAAGTATAAAAACTTGTATATTAAAGTAATAAAGTAATATTATAACAATTAGGTTTACCCGGTGTTCATTCTAGAAAAGGAAAATGTGGAGCCCAATGGCCCATACCTGGTCAAAAAGTAGGGTCTTTCTGGGAAGAAAAAAAAAATGAATTGTATATATCCTTACCTATTTCTTGTTTAGTGAAGAAATCCCAGTGCATATCATTATCATAGCCATTTGTAATATGGATTTATTAATTTCTGCAATAAATATTTACTTGTCCAGCATTATATGATTTGACTCAGTTATTGTCGAGTCACTCTAGAGCACGATTTTCTAGTTTCCTTTATATGCTAAAATAACAGTCCACTATCAATGATAGTTATTATTGTGGACCATGCTTTAGTCTGACCAAAGAATGACTGATTCAAAGTATATAATGCTGGAAAAGTGAATAGTTATTGCAGAAATTAACAAATCCAGGGCCCAAGCATCTGCGATCATCAGGCTCCCCTGTCACGAGCCTTGATGTGAATTCCTCATGCTCAAGTAACCATTCTCATCTAGAATTTATTTTCGACATTTGAGTCTACATATTTTCCTTCTTGTATGCTACTTTGGAAATAAATGCAGCAGTGTTGTTGCTGAAGATTTCATCTTCTCTTCTTTACATGTTCTATCAGTGATCACAAACTGTGTTCTCGATTGGTGCCCAAGTTGATCAAAATCAGTAAGACATTTATGTCTGTCCATGAAATTGATCATCGTCTTTGGTAATGAGCTTCAGTCCATCTAAAATCAACCGTAACCATCTTACATCTTTGTTGTATTGGGTCTTTTTGGTGTGCCCTATGGGCGCCAAGGAAAACCTTTCTTGCGTCTAAGATGAAAAATTCAAGGAAAAAAGGGCCACTGGCACAAGGGTGCAGTCTAAAAAAAAAAACCTGCATACCTAATGTCAAACTAATATTCTTGCTGCTAAACATCACATTCATTAAAATTATTCAGATGCTACAACCATGCATAATATAGGCACTTGAAGCAGCTGTCTCCTTTTTGGTTAATCAATAGTAGTTCTTAGTCTAAACTACTCATTATAGGGTAACAGGCACACTATCCTAAATAACTAAGAGAAAACAGAGGTAACAAAACTTTAATTTGTTTTGTTGGTTTAATGGCACTTTTAACACATTATTGGCTATATTATGCCACGGAAAAGGGAGTACTTAACTCCCAAGGACACTGTGGCAGCCAACCTGGGCTGGTATCAAACCAGCGACACTTGGACACTCTACCACTGAGCTACCGCAGCTCCCTAGCAAACTTTAAACCTATACAGCAACTTATATCGAAGATATGTGAATTTCAAATACTTTCTCATAGCACATTAAACTGTTGACAATAATGCACACAGGTTTCTGTTTATAGAAGCAATACAGGAACTCCTGGCATATCAGGGTACAAGCTCTAGGAATATCAGAATACAAACTATTGGCACAGTATTTTGGTGTGTAAAACACGCACTGATTTTCCTCCCAGAATGAGGGGGAAAAAACGGAATTCTGCCACGTAGTTAATGCGCATGTGCTATAATACATTTTAAAATCTTGATCATTTTGCTCTGTTTCACAGTGCGACAAGTCAGCTATTTTGGATAGTGCACTGATCATTATTTTTCACACGACGTTTGAATTCTTTACAATAAACCAGTGCATGACTGTTTCTCTGGTCTTTCCTGTAAGTACGGGGCACCAGATCATGACCAATACATTTTACAGATATCGTAAAAGAAAGAATGAAAAATAGTAGCAAAATTTAAAGTACATCTATTCAATTTTATGGTTGGTACCTAAAAGGGCCATTTTAAGGTTTGTTTTGTTGATGGAGTTCAGTCTATTGCATGAAATTCCTCACATTCCTCTTCGTCATCATCGAAAAGTCGCTGTATCATTCCTGGCATTTCAAGATCAAACACAAGATGCCCTGTGAAAGTTCAGGTCCAGTATTAATACTTATTTGGACTATCATGACACCTCCCAGTGCCCAAAACAGAATTTACCAAGACAATGCATCGTAATTATGTTTGGTACATCAAAACTTTAACCAGCACTGATTACCTTTAAAAACACCATGCAGAGTCAATTAAATATTGCTCACTGTATTGTAACAAATAAGGATCAAATACTGTGGTTTAGGATGAGAAATAAAACAAAGAACCAAGATTATTTTCCAAAGAAAAGTTAATAAATTGCAAATTTACCTAGACAAGCATTGTAACTATGTTTGGCACATCAAAGCTTTAGCCGACGCTGATTACCATGAAAAGACCACTCAGTCAATGAAGCAATGATCACTGTATAGTTGCAAAGATCTATCAAATACTATGATTTAAGGTTTGTAAGCATTATTTATTTCTTTAATAAAGCTATTACAGGTAAACAACTTAGTTACAACGAAAGATTGAACGGATTTAATGGAGTGAATGTGACACATGTAGGCAGCTATAGTGCCTTCATCCTTTCATCAGAACGACCTGGAAAAAAATCTTTTTTTTAGCTCTTCTATAAAACATGCACCCCCTCCTGAAAGTAAGAAAATTAGGTAAAACAAAGTGCGCATTATACACAGCTAAAAATGATATCTGGGTACAAACTCCTAGTATATCAGGGTACAAACTCCCAACATAAAATAATAGTATACCCAAGATTCAATTACATAAAGCAGAAAGTCATGTGGAATACACCTATCCATGAGTGCAGCCAATGACACTGTAGATGATGTCATCAGGCTTACGACGTCATGAATGCCTGCAATGTTTCTTGCTATTTTGAAAAGACAAATTTTTGTCATCCTTGTTTAAAACAAACATTTTTTCTGAGGAAGCCATGGTAGCTCATTTGGTAGAGTGTCTGAATCATAAATCCAAGAGTCAATGGTTCAATATCCGCTTTGGTAAACACAGGTTGACTGTCTCAGTGTGTTCTTGTGAAAGACACTTAGTTCCCATTTCCTCGGCACAATATAGCCAATGTGCTGAAGTGCTGTTAAAAACCAACAATTTTTATAAACTAAACTTTCTATGCTCTTTCCAATGATGGAAACGTTTAGAAAATACTTTATTTTTAGCTATATCCATAGTGGAGATAGGCTTAATGAGAAATGGGTAAAAATAATCAGTCATATGCACTGGATTCAATTAGTCTCACTATTGACACGTACGACAATAATTTCCAAGTCTAGCCAGTGATTTGCTGGTAAGTTAAAAACAATGTTACCACTGTTGATAGAAGTCTGTCTTCCTCCTGACTCGAGGGCTTTACGTTGCCATCTCATCATTGGCCCATTCTGAATTGGGGCATCAAGACGTGTCAACTCAGACACAACATTCTCAAAACTGAAATGTGACATCGTGGAGTTTTCATATACTCTGCTTTGTGTCTGAAATGAAAAAACAAAAGAAGAATAAAGCAAGCGAACTATATAGCCACATAAGTTTGATGTATTTACTAAACAAATTTACAGTGAAACTGTCTTGTCAATCCATACATCCACTTACATTTTTGCATGACACAGGTTTGACGTGTACAGACTCTTTGTAAACAAATGTTATACAGGGGTCACATTAAACTAAAAAGTTCAAGCAAAGTGACTTCTCCCTTTTGTCATAATATGGTGAAGTGATGGGAAAACAGGGTGAAGTGAAACAGCTCTAATTTTGAAACAGAAAAATAAAATGCCATAAAGAACTGGTGTTTTTACTGACTCCACATGTTAAATATTGAAATACTAAAATACTTATCATTCATTAAGAAAACTTTCAAACCTATCTTTCCTGAATCTAAAAAATGTCTGCCAGTGATTTCTCCAGCGTTTTCACACAACACAGAGAAGGATAACTGCCGGGTAGCTTTGGCTGCTTTATCTGCCCTTCTTTACCATTAATACCAATGTGACTAGGCAGCTGACAGTACATTACCATTAATACCAATGTGACTAGGCAGCCGACAGTACAACATTACCATTAATACTAATGTGACTAGGCAGCCGACAGTACATTACCATTAATACCAATGTGACTAGGCAGCTGACAGTACAACATAACCATTAATACCAATGTGACTAGGCAGCTGACAGTGCAACATAACCATTAATACCACTGTGACTAGGCAGCTGACAGTACAACAATACCATTAATACCAATGTGACTAGGCAGCTGACAGTACAACATAACCATTAATACCAATTTGACTAGGCAGCTGACAGTGCAACATAACCATTAATACCAATGTGACTAGGCAGCTGACAGTACAGCATTACCATTAATACCAATGTGACTAGGCAGCTGACAGTACAACAATACCATTAATACCAATGTGACGAGGCAGCTGAGAGTACAGCATTACCATTAATACCAATGTGACTAGGCAGCCGACAGTACAGCGTTACCATTAATACCAATGTGACTAGTCAGCTGACAGTACAGAAAACCTTTTGCAAACTTTATGGAGAAATCATGTTTCTGTAAGATTTGGAATATTAAACCTTTAAGTCTTGTTTAGTTTTTGTAGTACAAGATCCCTCCGTGCCGAATTTTTGGAGAAAAGAAATGAAAATTGCACTTTTTATTTATATTGCTTGTAATTACTGTAAATAACAGATACACAAATCATGTATGAAAAATGATTGTCAAGGTTTAACTTTGCTCAGGGTCCCACTTTTTGAAACAAAATTTACTGTGTCTTTTCCAGGTTTTCTGTTGCAGGGTTCATACAGCTGTTGGTAAAAAAAATTCCAGACCTTGTCCAGACTACATTAGTTTGCAATTTTTTCCAGACCCCTCTATCACATGCATTTAAAGTAAAATATCAAACTCTGAGAAAGCTTTGATTACTTTCATGATTTATATTCGCATCACCATTAATTTAATTTAAAAACTGTTACAACAAAATATGGCACAGTTTATTTTCCAAACAATCACTGGTGCTTACATACACTCAATAGAACATCGTTTTCTTTGAAGTCATTCCAGAGTAGCCTTCAGAGGGGCTGTCCTTTTCACAAGATAATTAAAGTGATTAGGATTAACAGTTAATTAGTCAGAGTGACTTCATGCCTGTGTACTTGAGTCTAGCATTTAGCTATTCTGAAGACTGTCCATGGCTGACCAAAATATAAAAAGGGGGAGTGTCCTGGGGAAAATTAGGTGCGTCACAAGGACACAATACAGGGAGAAAGGATGCATTCTTTGAGAATTTCATGCATAATTGACCCGGAAGCTCGGGTTCCTGAGAGCTCTGACGAGATAAACCACAAGATATATATAACTCTAAACAAGTATACCTGTTGAAACTTACATAAATTTGCATTTAGCTAATTTTAATTTTCAGAATAAAAATGTTAACTTTACTCTGTTCACCTGCATATGTTAAATGAAGAAAGTAGGGGTTTTTTATAGAAAAGAGATGCTTTAAATTCGGACAAAAGCCCATAAAAATTATATACCTCTGTATAAAATGAAAGACTTAACTTCTTTTTGTTGTAAAAATCCACTTTTTTCTGCCTGGTGCCCTAACATCTACTTTCAATGTAATCCGATTATGGACTGTATATTTAATGCAAGTATCCCCAGGGTATGGGATTCTGCATAAAAAAATGACCCCAGCATTTGGTACATTTCTATGTATTTAGCAAGGTCTGATAGTAAAATTCACCACAAAGGCAAGTTGGGGGTGCAAGTGGTGTCGAACATTACTAGTGACAATGATGTTTAAGGATAATAACAATGTAGTTCCCAGTGCAAAATACCAAGTAATAAGCAAAGATTTATCACAATACATTTTCATTTCCTTTACATATCAAAAGGGGAAATGGGGAAGATAAGCCAAGTTATTTTTCTCTTAAACTTACCGAAATCACACTGTTATGTATGTTTATATACCTAACTTTTGTCTATGAGTGTAAGTTGTATGATTATTTGAAAATACATACTTAACTTCTGTCCAGTTACTAAACAAGAAACAAATCACAATAATTGCCCTGCTAATGAAAGTTACCATACTAGTTTACTTATCAATTATCTTCAATCTTGTATTTAGCAAATATTGCAAATTATGCCAGTTTTTATAAAATACAATGTCCAATGGCACATACTGTGTCTACCACCAAATAAAACAAGATTTTCGTGGCAAATAATGTAATTGCTGTACAGGGGTCTAAGCAGTAATAACACAGCAAATCATCACCCGTAGCAGAAAACTTAAAATTACAAGTATTAAATATTGACAATCATTTTGAGTCTACACAATTATATATCCAGTTACCACTGAAGAGGTAATGCAGACACCTGAAAACACATTCTCTCCTCAATACTCCAATTTTAAGTATATCAAGTCCACCACATTTTCCCTTATTTACAAAAATCAGCAGTTTGTGATTAATTGGTGACTTTCGACTCTTCCAGACTTTCTGCTCTACTATGTTTGTCCAAAGGCACCTACTCTTCTATAGATGATTTTGGTTTTTTTATTTGTTTTTCTTTTCTTCATTGCAGTATTAGGTTGATGTAGTTACTTGCGCATCTTGTATGGAGATGCTATTAAAGGAATAGACTCTGTACTTTCTAAAGGTAGCTATATTTTCTGGAAACATAACTCTTCCATTTTCACTTCTTCCCTCTTCATTAAGTATAAGATTCAATTGCTTATTATTTATTCATTACAGAGTTTCTTGTAATGTAACAATTAATATTAATTACTGGCATAATTTCAGGTATATATTTTGGCATATCGTTAATTATATCAATAGATAGATTCATACACGATTGCAACATTCCAGGCCCACATCAAGGTTTCAATATTGTCTACCATATTTTTTGCAATGAGATATGTAAACAGGGATTTACAAATTTTATAAAGACTGGAAAATTGAACTTGCCCCTGGAAAATCTGAGGTTGCCCCAAACATAATAATCTATCATCAGAAAAAAAATAATAAGAGAAAGTAAATTATGGGATATTTTACAGAAATTCCTTTTTTTGTGTGCCTAGATGAGAGAGCAGACTCATCTCAACTACATCAACAATAATGAAAGCTAGATTGTTTGTAATGAGTTATTTATAGTCACAACTGAAGGAGCTGTGAACACTTATTTAATCCATTGAATTAAGCTTGAAATCGGTGACATGCATCACAATATTTGACAAGGCAACTTTTGAAATTGAGAACACATATTTTTTATCCATTTAATTGTTTGCCTAGCAGTATGTATCTGTCTCCTGTAATTATCACATAAACAACAGATCATAAACAGTACATAAATCACGCTTTGAACGAAATACTTCTGGTGGTTAATCAATAGAGATGAGTGCCGTTTATTTCGAAACACACCTGTCAAAGAAATCTCACTAGTTATATTATTAACAATTAACACCTACTCACCTTAAAAATGGGTCACATGCATTATAACTCTCAGACAAGCCGATTGTTTAGAGTCCCAGATACGTACAAATATTGCATTTAAAATGCAACTGATAAATTAAAATATAAATATTTATTCCTTACTTGTCAAAACTTGCTTTAATTAGTAAATTTTCACATTATCAAGGTTACGGAAATGACATATGATAGGGAAAAAAAATATGTCTTTCCTATTGCACTGGTTTTAAAATTAGAAATTAGGGTAGGCAGGTATTTTTTTTTTTTAAAGATATATAAATCAAATATTTGAAGCGCTTCAAAGTACTGGGAAAAACTGGCTCAAGTAGTTGCACAAATCAATTTCGGCAATGTGATGGGGGGGGGGGGAGAAGTGCTAGGGTCGGCAATGAGAAATGGGGATGGTTGGCCGACCAGAAACATATTTTTTTTGTTGCCTAGATGAAAGAAACTGTGATGAATTGTGCAGTGTAAGAATGCGGTTCATTTAAACTCTAAATAAAGGTGCTGATATATGAACTGTGGCGAGATCGCAGGGTATAAAACTTGCAGAACATAAAGCAGTACAGACAGTACACAATCCCCTTCTTCCTCTATGAATTTTGGACACCTGCTCACAGGCAAGTACCTTTGAAACTTAAGCTTGCCCGAGCCAAATTTGAACTTGTTCCAGGAGATGGGCAAGTGGATTTGTAAGTCCCTGGTAAACAAGATAACCATGCTTGCTACATTTGTAAACCATCATCAACTCTATGACTTTATTATGCCAAGCGGGATGTGATTCAGCTTTCAGTATGAGACATACTTGGATAGGATTGGAACGTAAACAGAAAGTAGATCTTTGAAAAAAATTCTATTGATTCATTATTTTTTTATATATTTATTTCCAGAAAAGGAAACATTGTTGAAAGGTTGAAAGAAATTGTTATTAATTAATATCAATCACTTCCTAATAATAAAACTACTGCAATACACTATCGGTAGATCGTGCAGTGATCTATTTAGATGGGAAATAGTCAATACCGCGAGTTTTGGGAACTCGCGAGAAAAAGATCAAAAGTTACGGTAAATTAAAAAAAGGGGGGGGGGCTATTTTAAGTCTAAGGACACGGTGTTTACTTCAGTCAAAAATATGGAATCAGAAGTCTATCGAATCATGATATTGGTTTGACAAAAAAAAAAATATTTACGAGTGAACCAAAAGTTCTCTATTCTAAAATTCCCTTGTTAAACAGAGTCAGTCACAACTGCAACACTGCTCAGTCTCCTCTGCCTGAAGGTTGATTACAATAATGAACCATAACATCGTTACAAAACCCGAAATCTCTTTCTTTTCCATCAATCAAATAAAGACGATTCTTGTAAAACCCAACCTCTGCTTGGGAATATTTGTGGGTGTGTTGATAATTTTCAGATATCTGTTCCTGGTTAGCTTCAATCACTCATCCAACTCGAGCTCGTCCTTAAATCTCCCGCAAATTAGTCACATGATCATGCGACGGAAACACTTTAAATACATGCTCTGACACGAAGCCCGGGTAAATGCCGGAACAACCAGCCGAGTCAATGACTCTAAATTGTGTATATTACGTTTTCTTTGGCACCAAAGTTGCTACACCATTATAACCATTATAACATAAAGCCGTTGCACCTTAAAATATAAATTCATGAATTTATCTGCAATAACGTTTATCCAAGAAAACATAACAAGCCGAAACGGTAATGGGTTAAACTTTAAGTCTTCCTGTGTAAGGTTGTCGTACAATATTAATGGTTTAACCAAATTGCTTGGTCTGGTTTCTGAAAAGAGTTTGCCATTTATTGCTATAAAGATGAAAGCCAGACCACTATCAATTATTTCTTCATAAATATTGCTGTCAAATAATTTATTAGACAAACCATTATTCTAAGACCTTTACAGTTTAAATTAATTATTCATTATTTAGATTGCTTATTTATTATTCGCTCGTTCCATCCATCCATCATTATATCTGCATCTGCCCCATCCTTCTACTCCTAGATCAGTTTGTCTATTCCTCCTCCTCCTCCACGTCATCATCATCATCATCATATTTTTCGATAAGATAAGATAAGATTCGATAAAATGTATTTACAGTTGGCATGAATTAAAACAACAATTCAGCATAAGCTCTAGTGAGCTTTTTACCGACATGACATAAAAACAACAAAGACGTTCAATCAAACATGATTTGCAAGACATGCAAACACAGCATAATGCACAGATACAATAGGACAAAACACATATCACATAAATTAAAATATAAGCAAGCTAAGTATTTTTAAAAGGCAATAATTAAAATGATAATAATGTATTTAGGTAACTAAAACAAGCCAAATAAATTAGTAAGATCTGAAGGATGCAAAAGAAATGGGCTATGCTACTTAAAATTATAGGTTAAAATCTAGATTTAAATTAAATTAAAATCAAAACCACCAATTTAGGACTAAAAGCATACTGAGACGCAGATTATGCCTTACTTAAAAAGAAAGGAGATAACAGTACGGCACTTGATAGTATATAAGACAAGGACAGATAAAACAAAACACTAACGTAGATATTTGTTGTCATCATCATGGCAGGAGAGTCGGGGTGGGGATGTTATTTAATTTGCAGATATTACATTTACAGTCTTTACCATTATGTAGTGTATATTGTGCTTGGATAAGCTGAATCCCAGAGTGAAAAGACGAGCTGCCCTCTTCAGCAGAATACAGACAACTGCAGGAAGTCTTTATCCCTTTATCTCCTTTTTATCTTCCCTTTCAGTAGTAAAAATACTAAGATTACTGGACCATTCACATTTTCTTGTGTATTTACAACCCGTAGCGAGATAAGAAAAGACAAGAAAAAGTTGCAAAAATATAAATATTAGACCAGCAAGACTGGTAATGTTGTCACAAACATGAAAACTTACTCATATTTTTGTGTATCACCATCACGCATAGAGTTACGAGAGCATTCACAATAAAAAAATAAAAAACCCACTAGGCCACAGTAAAATTTAAAATTAGTACGATTGTAAAAAAAAGACATCGAGAAATTTGGAGAAATTCAAATTCAAGTTCACTCTTTGTATCACCTACTAAAAAGCAGCTATATGACTAAAGGGTGTCATTTTACAAAAATCAATTTTCATTGCAACAGCAAGACCATGAAGACAATTAGCGAACATAAAATAATAAAACTGAGTTTAATATGCTCATCATAAATAATGGCACTAAACTGCATTATATTACATTCAACAGTCATAAGAGAAGTTATATAAATATGTAATGAATTTAACATGAAGGCAACAATGTCTAGAGATAATCCCTATTTGTTGACAAGATTGGACGGGATAAAAGTGTAGTCAAAACTAGTTGTGTTAAAGAATAATATTCTAGAGAATAAAAGTGTTAATTTGTTGCTATCAAACATAAAAAGACATACTCAAATGTTTCGCAAAAGATGCAGATTTATATCTTACATTTAATGATGATAACATTGAAATAAGCAGCATCAAACCTGATAGCACGATGGTTAAAGCAGAATCGTATAAAGAATTAATAAATTACTTATTTCGTGTAGGTAAAAAAAAAAAAAAAAATACAACAGTGATATAAGTTATAAAGGCAGTGGCGTACAAGGGTAAATGGCACCCGGGGCGACGATGATGGCCCAAAGGGCCAGAATACGAGGCCCGAATTTTTATCAGCTGTTTTGGCGCCCCAAGACCTCTGGCGCCGGGGGATCAAAGAAACTTTGAAAATTGCTGAAGATATAGTGCCTGTTTTAGACGGAGTAACAACAGGTTTATTCAAAACACCCAAAGACAATTTATCAAGCATAAAGAATTTATCTGGATATTTTTATTTTGTTTTAAATAACCGAGAAAGAACAGATTTAAGGCATTGTAACTATGACCCTGAAAGTCCCGTTGCCTACGCAAATATAATTAGTATATAGTTATATTTCATTTAAAAAGAAACCAGAAAATGGGTTGACGAATTACCGAAGCTTATACACTCATCACAGATCAATAGACATGATTTCAGTTACAGCAAGCAAGGAAGACAAATTGTGAAAACAAATTAAACAGGAAAAAAAGAAAGAAGTTCAAAATACACTGAATTGAAAGAATGGTTATGTGAGCAGTCTACCTATACATTACACAAGCAACAGAGTTAAAAGATTTCCATACAGAAGGGTCTATATTAGTTACCTGGATAAGCACAGGCAGATATTGTTGACATGTAAAAAATATAATGCTGGATACAAATACATTTTGATAGTGATAGATATTTGGTTAGAGGACCAATGCAAGGAAGTCGAGAAAAACCTGAACCAGAATGACAGTAAAAGGGCATACTAGTTGGTGAAAGACCTGACAACTGAGAAACAGGTGAGATCTAATACGATTCAGGACAAGGCTGGTAAGAGTCTGACTTAAAACTAAGACTTTCTTAACAGACGGACGGAATACTGTTCGGAGCTTTACAACCAGGAGACTTCTGGAGACCAAGCGGTACTAAACATAGCACTGACCACAACAGAGGTTGACCACCCGATCCTCAGGGATGAAGTAGAGGCTGCAGTAAAGGCGCTAAAGAAGGGGAAGTCAGCTGGGATAGACAATATACCAGCTGAACTTGTTAAAGCAGGAGGAACTTCCATGATAGATGTCCTCACAACAATCTGCAACCAAATCTGGCAAACAGGAGAATGGCCCACCCCATGGACCCAGTCTCTAATCATGACTCTTCCTAAAAAAGGGAATCTACAACTGTGCCAGAAGTACCGAACAATCAGTCTTATCAGTCACCCAAGCAAGGTTATGCTTAAGATCATCCTCAATAGACTGAAACCCCAAGCAGAGCACATCATTGCGGAAGAACAGGCACGTTTCAGAGCAGGACGTAGCACTACAGAACAGATCTTCAATCTTAGAATCCTCTGTGCAAATATTATCTCCAGAATCAACAGAACCTTTATCATGTCTCCATTGACTTAAAGAAGGCTTTAGACAAGGTATGGCATGCAGCCTTGTGGGCCACCATGCGGATATACAACATAGACGCAAAATTAATCCGCACTATATAAACCCTGTATGACAAGGCGACTAGTACAGTTCTCGTCAATGGCAATATAGGAGACTGATTCAGCACCACAGTCGGAGTCAGACAGGAGTGCCTTCTCTCACCCACTCTCTTCAACATCTACCTGGAAAGGATCATGTCCGACGTCTTGGAAGACCATGAGGGCAGTGTCAGTGTTGGAGGCAGAACAATCACCAACCTGCGCTTCACTGATGATATCGATGGCTTAGCAGGAGATGAAGATGAAATGGAAACCTTAGTGAACCGTCTCAATCAAGCATCACTAAGATATGTGATGGAGATGAAAAGACAAACCTAATGACAAACAAATCCGAGTGGCATCCAAAAGGAAATAAGAGTGAATGGACAGAAGCTGGGCACAGTAACAAGCTTCAAGTACCTAGGTGCTATCGCCTCTGATGAATGTTCAAAACCTGAGGTTCTTTCCAGGATTGCGCAGACAACAGCAGCTCTGGCTAGGCTGAAGCATATTTGGAAAGACAGCAACATCATGCTTGGGTCCAAGATCAAGCTTATGGGTTCCCTCGTCATGTCCATATTCCTATATGCATGTGAGACATGGACCCTAACAGCAGAAGTAGAGAGAAGAATCCATGCCTTAGAGATGCGATGTTATCGAAGGATCCTGAAAATCTCATACTTAGACCATGTCTCCAATGCGGAGGTGTGCACTAAAATCCAAGGTGCAATTGGACCTTATGAAGATCTGCTCACCTCTGTAAAGAAACATAATCTAAGATGGTATGGTCACGTCTCACGCTCAACTGGCCTGTCAAAGACAATCCTACAGGGCACAGTGAGAGGAAAGAGAAAACGAAGCAGACAGAAGAAGAGATGGGAAGACAATATCAAAGAGTGGACAGGCATGGACTTTGCAAAGTCCCAAAGAGCAGTGGAGAACAGGGCGAAATGGAGAGAGATTGTCGCAAAGTCATCAGTGGCACCCCCACAACCAGCAAGGTTATGGGAGAAATGAAAATGAAGATATTTGCTCAAATTACGCTTCAACTGACTGTATGTAAAAATTTAAGTTTCTGTAGTGAATGATATCTTTATCTTACTCATTTTAATAATATGCATGGCTTTGTACCTTTGTTTATCAACTGCTTCTGTAACTCCGATAATTCATTTTCTTTAGCATTAATTTCCTTGGAGCTAATGAATATAGTCCTTCATGTGTAAAAGACTCTACAAATCCACTTATAAAATGCAACCAGTATAAAATTCATCTGGTATTTCAAACACATTTTCCTGTACCCAATGTCTTAATAAGTTCCTTTTGTTATTTTGTTTTTATTTTTTGTTTTTTTTTATTTTTATTTTTTTGGTAGCCGGAATATATTCAATTATGGTCCACCATAGAGGTTGTTAGTACCAAGGTACGTAACAAATGGCATTGACCTCTCGTACCTATCATTTTTATTTTTTGCCTTCTTTCTCTAAGTAGTATTCATGAATTGCATCAGCATATCTATGTTGCAGTATGCTGATTCCACCTCTTATTCCACTTTCAATCATCAAGAAAATGTCAACAGTTCCAATTTAGCACCTCATTCAGATACACTTCAATGATGAACAGGGCTTTGTTTGTCACTATTTCATACAGACATTCCTAAATTTCTTAAATATGCCACAGAACTTCATCCATATGTCTTTACTTAAAAGTCATTTAGATCTCCCACACTTGATTTCAGGTAAAAATGTTCCATGACATCCTGAACATAATAATAATCGATGGAGTCCTTTAAACTGGATTACAGCTTTTCTTTTGGTGTTATAGATATTTCACAAAACCTTTCAACCCTATCAATGTATTTGTATGGGTAAAACGTCTTCCCTTAGCTATACTGAAGTGTTATGCCCATAAATGTTTTAGTGTCTCTGTATATTTTTAATTAGGTGTAATATATAGGCTGCCCCATGTATATAAAGGAGTTATCCACAAACCTAACTGTTATCTTTAACTGTTACTTCTTTTGCTTCTTTCATAAACCTACCAACTATGAAATCCTTACTGAAAGAAATATAGTTTTCATCATTGATTGTATGACTTTAACATTTTTGTCTCAATCATGTTTAATCAATGTTTTAATGACTGGATGACCGGACAAGTTATAACTAAAGAATAGAATATATTTTGGATATTTAAATTCGATGTGTTCCTCTGTAAAATACCTGTATAAATCTCTTGTGGATTGATTTAAGTCTCAATGAAAACCCTGATGGAATGTGTTTTATTTGGTTTTTATTGTCCAGGACATTTGGTATATGTGTGCTGTAGGCACATCTCTGGCACACATTTCCTCTGGCATTATTGTTGATTACATGTTTCTGCTTGTTGAATGATGATACTTTCAAAATCAGAATAAATAACATATTATTAAACCTTTGATAGGTGGAGATAGTTTCTTTTATATATTTTCCAATGGAACCTTTCTCAGGCATTATATATATATATATATATAGAGAGAGAGAGAGAGAGAGAGAGAGAGAGAGAGAGAGAGAGAGAGAGAGAGAGAGAGAGAGAGAGAGAGAGAGAGAGAGAGAGAGAAGACAGACTGGGAGTTATCTACATTGTAAAATAATTTCTTTGTGTTCTGATAACTTTTTTGGTATAGTTAAAAACATTAAAACATGTTTTTACATATATAGTTCTGTCCATGATGTCTATTTATCTGTGTTTACACCAATCTTGAAAAATCTTTTATTCCAACGTAATGATACCTTAGATCTTTATGGTCATTGGGGCTACCATGTTATAATATAATTAACATATCATTAGGACTACCATATTAAAATATAATTAACATGTCACTAGGACTACCATATTATAATATAATTAACATGTCACTAGGACTACCATATTAAAATATAATTAACATGTCACTAGGACTACCATATAATATAATTAACATGTCACTAGGACTACCATATAATGTAATTAACATGTCACTAGGACTACCATGTTATAATATAATTAACATGTCACTAGGACTACCATATTATAATATAATTAACATGTCACTAGGACTACCATATAATATAATTAACATGTCACTAGGACTACCATATTATAATATAATTAACATGTCACTAGGACTACCATATTATAATATAATTAACATGTCACTAGGACTACCATATAATATAATTAACATGTCACTAGGACTACCACGTTATAATATAATTAACATATTATTAGGACTACCATATTAAAATATAATTAACATGTTACTAGGACTACCATATTATAATATAATTAACATGTCATTAGGACCACTATATTAAAATATAATTAACATGTCAATATATTTGTCTCTCCATATTTCTGTAAATATTGTGAATGGCTATATTTATCAAATATGTTTCGATGTCATTGAAAAATTCATGCAAATCTTTATTGTTAACAACTTCTTTTTAAATTATTTTCTAAGTCTATTCGTGATTATTCTATTTCAATTCTGTCAATTCATCTTCATTCATTTCTGTCAAGGTGGAGGACGTATTATAGAGAGTTTTATATATATATATATATATATATATATATATATATATATATATATATATATATATATATATATATATATATATATATATAACTATTTTTCTTCTATATATGCATGATCTTTAACATATAATCTTTGACCTATATCATACATGTTAGCAAACTGCCAATCTCACTGTCATACATTCTGCACCTGGGAGCAGTGCTATCAGAACTGCGTCACTTTCAACCCCACTATTCTTTTTTTTGGGTGGGTGGGTGGGGGGTTTACAGCGGATCTTAATTTGTGCTCTGTAAATTATTAATTTTCTTACGTTCTTTTGCTATTATTGTTGATATTGTGTCACGCTGCTCTTTGTGCATGCTTAAGTCTTACATAATATCATTTCTTCCCTGGAGTCTTTCTGACTTCCTAGAGCGCTTCTTCTGCGTTCGCATGATAATTTTGATTCATTTGTATCAGCCCATCTTTTATTTATTTATTTATTTTGCAATTGTGTTACCCAATTCTCATGCATGAACCCTACTTAAGACCAGCTCCTTTCTGGAGTCTTTTTAACCTGATCGATTGCTCCATATGTTCCCACAGCAACTTCGCCTTGTATTTGTGCAAACATTTTAAACCTTTTCCAAATTGTGGAGTTTCTTTTTATTATATTTATATTTGATTTTGATTGCAGAGTGTATTTGATCTGTTTTTTAATTATGCAGTGACGTGTACAGGCGATGTGGTTCTCGATTGTACAGAAAAATATTCACCTCTTGCAAGAATCGAATATCAGACATTTCTATATGTAATCCATCACATCTCAGTATGCCATGGTCAAGCAAGCACAGTTAATAACACACTGTACACTAAGTTATATAAGCTGTACGCTAATTTATAAAAGCTTTAATTTTATACTGGCATTCAACTATCATGTTAGTAGAACTGCGGTAGAAATTGTACATTAGGCCTTCGGCACTATCATTTGCTTCAGTATATCTGATTTGCTGAATTTGAAAACCACAACTATAGCATTTTTCATCCCCAATTATTTCAGTAAGATTTCAGTTGTGGTGGAAGTTCTACACCAGTTGCCAAACAATCGTTGCTCGAGTCTCTGCGGTATATATTGAATAATTAGTAAGAAACATTTCTACGTAATGCAAAGTATATTTTGCGTCTGCAGCAAACAAAAATACTTCATTAAAATGTACAGCAATTAACAATCGTGCTGCAACTGGTTCAAACCCAATAGCGAAAATAGAGTTTCTGAAATGATACCTATTCATACTTATGCAGGAATATGGATTTTTGTAAAATGATGCCTTTGAGTCATGTATCTACGCAAGTGCGGTTGATAAATAGAGAGAAATGGAATATATTTTATTTAAGATGGTTGCAAATTTATAATCATTTATTGTTGTTACTATGTTAGCAATCGATGTATTCACATATCATTTATTTGTTAAATCGGTGTCATCCTTTGCTAAATAACCTGAATAGATCTTATTTATACCCATATTTTAATTCTCCTGTTATTGTATCACCCCTTTTAATTAAAAAGTTACATCCACATATTATTTGGTACAGTAATCTTGGTACAGTAATCTTGGTACAGTAATCTTGGTACAGTAAATCTTGGTACAGTAATCTTGGTACAGCAATCTTGGTACAGTAATCTTGGTACAGTGATCTTGGTACAGCAATCTTGGTATCTTGGTACAGTAATCTTGGTACAGCAATCTTGGTACAGTAATCTTGGTACAGTAATCTTGGTACAGCAATCTTGGTACAGTAATCTTGGTACAGCAATCTTGGTACAGCAATATTGGTACAGCAATCTTGGTACAGTAATCTTGGTACAGTAATCTTGGTACAGTAATTTTGGTCAGATGTTGGATTATTCAGATTTTTTTTTAACCCATATTTACAGTAGAGAAAAAAATTACCCCAAAACCCGAATTGAACTGCCTGGTCACCATTTGTTCTTGTTACCAGCCCATCAGAAGATAAAATATTAATAGGTCGTTTTTAACCCTTGTAACTAATACCTTTTTGATAATGACCAAGTTTAACCTACATAATTGTATTGCAATCGCCAAAATCAGAGCAACCGATATATCTAACTGTGTCTTTGTCCATATACATGTTCAGGTTACCAGTCATTGTATCTCCGCTTTGTGACAAATAAATATATGAATTCAGTTCTGCACTGCAACCGGATCCATCATCAGCTGGGGATCCCCTTTCTTAGAGCGTTTCGGATCTGACCCACAACGGTCTCCATGGGTGCGCCGACTGAGTTTATCAGACAGCCCGGAACCGATTAGCTCTTCCATCGCTCCTCTCTCTTCTGCCAAATCCAATGTGAGGCCAACCTTGGTAACTAAATTCCTGCGGCTAGGTCATGTAATCCGGATGACTCCCAAGGCGCGCCAAAAGATCTGTGCTGCAAAGCCACAGCATCCTATTTCCACCAGTAGATTCCAGGCCTTCCATCCATTCTGCTGGCACTCATAGATGAGTGGCTGATACTTGGACAATTTCCTCTCATGGGTCTCCTCCATTCTAGTTTCCCGTGGTACTGTCAGTTTCAACAAAATCTCCTGCTTGGTACCTCCTGACCACAGCACAATTTCAGATCTGAAGTTGGTGTTACAGATGTTCCTTGGGAACTTCAGCTGTCCTTTTACATCTGCCTGCATTTCCCTGCACCGTTGTTAAGATACCTCTTGCTTCAGTCTTTTGCCTTTGTGTCTCGCTGCTTCTCACAAAGCTGATATAATTGGGACTGCTTTTCACTTGATGTTTCTTGCTCCTGGCCATATCCATACTGGCAGCAATCTCAGCAAGTACTTGGTCATGGTGCAAATGATAACGACCATCTGTCAGAGCTACATTGTAGGACGAGAGCACATGCTCTAAATTTGCAAGTCTCCCACAAAGTTTACAGTCTGGGTCATCAGTTAGTCCCCATTCCTGTTGGTGTAGGGAAAACATCATACACTGAGCTAAGAGGAAGCTGATTTTCCAGGCATCAACTCTCCAGATGTCGCCCCAGGACGGTTTCCTAGATCTCGCAGTTTCCCAGCGTAGCTAATCCCCCTTCTTCCTCATGCTGACAGCTTTAACTATTGCATGTCTTCCTCATCTGCAAGGCATTCTTCTTTCTGGACCATGGCACGCTTCTCTTTGGTGCTTGCTGCTTGCCACATAGGTCTTTTCAGACTTCCCAGCCCCAACCTTCCTGTTGCTACTGTGCCTATACCATGTCACTGTGTCTCAGTCTGGATTCTGCCTCTTTAAGTGCCTTTCTGCTGCCCACTTTCTTCCTGTCCGTATCTCCACTGTCGCTTCTCTCACCTTCTAATCTGCACTGTCTTTCAACATATCACCTGCCTGGCCTTGGTCACCTTGAACTCCTCTGTCACTGGTGATAGTGGTAACTGAAGCTTGCTGCCAGTACTGCACAAGCCAATACTACTGAAGTTCTTTGGCACTCCCATCCATCGTTTCAGATATGCGTTGAACATTCTCTCAACTGCTTCTACGGCCATCAATGGGACTTGGTATACTTGAAGTGGCCGAATGATTCTTGGTAGAATAACATGCTGGTAACACCAGGCCTTGTACTTTACAGGTAGTCCACTCTTTTCTATGAATTCCATCCAGTCTTTCGCTTGTCACTTCATGTCTGCCACACCCTCACTGTCAATCAAGGAGTCCACTTGCCAAGGCTTTTAACTGGTTGCACACTCAGTGTTGGTATCACTTGCTCTTCTATTTTGAACCTGTATTTATCTTGCACTTTCCCTTTCTTCAGGACCAGACTTCTTGACTTAGATGACTTGAACTTCATCCTGGCCCAGTTAATCAGGTCTTCAAGATCTTCTAATATCCACCTTCCTTCTGGTACAGACTTGGCTGTAATTGTCATATCATCCATGAAGGCCCTTGTGGGAGGCTTCTGAACTCCAGGTGACATAACTGGTCCTTGGCTCATCTCATATCATCTAATGTCTGTAATTGTTCATCACCTCTTTGAAATTGGTTGTTTTCGAAATCTGTTACAAGAGTGTTGATGTTATTATATATGTACTGTTTTGTTACTGCATCACTTGCACTAATAATTATTGTTCATACCTAGATTTTGTAACATTTCCGTAGAACCAGATTGTAGAACTCCTCCATGGCGAAGGTACTCATCCAATTTATTTTTTATATTTATAACTTCATTTCTTATTACATATTTAGTAGTATCCAATTCTACATTAATAGCGCTATTTTTTAGTCTCCCAAAAATTTTATAGCTCGTTATATTATATAATTATTTAGCATATTTAATAATTCTCTCTATACCTTCCATTTAATATTTTTATATATTTTTTTAAAAAAGAAACATAATTTTATCTCACTAAATATATATAATGGAAATTGGAAAAATTACAAGTAAAATATTATTTAATCTTTAAGATTTATCTAAAGCAAATTTGATGAAACAGACTACTCTCTTTTACTAATTTCATACAATAAATTTAGTTTTAATTCATATTTAAATATTATTGATGAATACAGACAAGCAAAATAGAATATATTACATACACATCATGCAATGGAATGCTTAAACAGCATTATTAATAATACTTATTTACCTGAATCCAGTTATGATAGTTTGGGGCTGATATTGAAAATTTTACTTCTGAATATGATACACCGTTTAATATTAGAAAGAAAAAAAAAGAAGAAAAAAAACAAAACAACAACAAGAACAAAATTAAGATATAAATTATACAAATACGTGGAGAGTACATTACAAAACGTCAATATTAACTTTCAACTAATAATAAATAAATCATAATACATGATAACTATTATGGTTAAATTGAAAATGATTTATTGTATTGTGAATTAACACAATACAGCAAATATAAAATAAACCATATTTTTTTTTTAAAAATAGGCAGTTAACGATTGACTGAGATAAATCGCAAAAGGGGATTTGCATAATTACTTTTTATATAATTTCCTTCAACTATCCTATTTATTTCTCTTTAAGCTTTTTATTTACTAAGCCATTAAAATAAGTAGTAAAATAATGTAAATTTATTAACTTACTCATGTATAATGGTATTTCTTTCAGTTCAGTTCAAACATATTTTATTTTTGTGAGTGTTACAATGGGATTGGGAAACAAGTTCTCACAACTTAGCAAAAGCCTATTCCCTAGAGAAAGTTCTACATTATACATGGATAGTTGCAAATGAATATTACATTATGATATTACTGGAAGGAAAAAAAGGATATGGTTCATGAGAGAGAGAGATAGAGAGAGAGAGAGAGAGAGAGAGAGAGAGAGAGAGAGAGAGAGAGAGAGATGTGAACTGTGTCAGGAACAATTATTTTCATTATTTGGACTGCCAATTCCAGAGAGCTAGAAAGGCCTTGAAGGATTTAAAAGAGGAAAGAAGTTTGAATTATATGAAATGAACAAGAATTTTCATTCACAGACAAATTCGATGACCCATTTAGCAGAGAAGTTATGGTCATTGTTAGTGAAAACTAATTAAGGCTTTTAATCCACTTTATATGTTGTTCACCAAACTTTTTACACACACACACACACACACATATATATATATATATATATATATATATATATATATATATATATGCGTCTTATTGGCGATGACAAAAATAAAATTAATAAATTAAAAAAATTTAACAAAATCAAGGGGAAGTGTCATTTTTGGTAGTTAAGAAGGAATTGATTCTTGCACTTTAAAAAATCTTTATTTGAAAAAGTAGAGATGAAGCATAATATATAATATGTATTCCATTTTATATATATATATTTATATATAATTTATTATATTTATTATATCTATTTATATTTATATATAATCTGCATATATATATATACATGTATATATATATATATATATATATATATATATATATATATATATATATATATATATATATATATATATATATATATATATGCAGATTTAATAGATACAGGCTGATTCTGTTTCAGTTCAAAAAGATTGCTGTTTTTAATTTCAGTGTGGAAAATATAGTGCTTATAGAAACTGTAAATGGGAAAAGTTTTACAAAAGATGGTTTTTGTGCAAACAGTTAATAGAGTCATAGATAGCTATCTACCCGGTAGTCAGGTCTTTGAATTCCCCATTTGTTGCCAGAATTTGCACATTGGCAAGCAAACATATGCTTTATAATGTAGATTAGCTAACAGAAAAGATGGTATCTGATAAATATTGTGAAGAATACATTGGTGGTGTGTTTTATCGAGGAATATATATGCATGCTTTGATATTTGTTCTGTTGAGATGCCAATATTTTCTATGTATATATTAGTATACTAACTTGAAAAGTATACATATCAATAATATAACCTTTTCTTTCCTATTCTTCTTTCTTTCCTTAGCTTTTTTCTTTTATCTAACAGTGATAAAAAAAGTAATTTTTTAAAAATTGCCTATGTTGCTTGTCTTAACGAAAAGTGGTTGCCATACTGTTACAATATTTAATGTATCACATATATGTGTCATATTCTTCATGTCAATAAAACTTTTGGAGCCCCACCCCCCTAAAAAAAAAAAAAGGTTAATATATATCATTTTAAATTTCACATCTAACATTCTTTTACTAATAATATGTGTAAGCCTAATCTTAGTAATTTAATTGGAGTCACAACTTACACCTGCAGTAATATTTTGCAACTCTGACTATATTTCCATGCTATAGAAATATGAATAATGCAACCACAAATTACCCTTTTCTTTGGTTGTTTTTGAGTAATCAAAATATTTTTTAGACAGTAAGCAATACTATAAGTACCTAGGTATATCAATGTGCCCTTCGATAAAAAAATGATCATCAACTGTAAAATATTCATCGGGTAAATTTATCGAAAAATATATGGAAAACATTTTTGGCATAATGAGCAAAATGCAGTATTGGCCCTACTTTTTAAAATCTTTCAAATAATAAAGCTCTATTTCCAAATCTCCCCCCACCCCAATAAGCTAGAGAAATATTATTATAATTTGTTAGTTCATCTCTTTACAAATCTTTTTATAAGAAATTATCCAAAATATGTATGTATATACAGAAATGAGCAGGCAAACTGTTTTAATATTTCTCTAGCATATATACTTTTCAGAAGAAATCTTTGAAAAACGCTCTTAAAAATATATCATTTATACCCCTCTGACACGGATTAAAACATCATTCTAAAGACCATCCAAGCACTAAAAACCTCATTCATGAGCCTCTGAAACACCCTTATAAGTAAATTAATTTTAAAAATCAGTGGAAGTTAAAACACTATAAACATATCATTTGAGAGGTTCTTCACACTATAAAATATAGCACAAACCGCACGTGTGTTAATTTTAAATATTCAGAAAGCCCATATTCCTCTATTCTTACTACTAATGGTAGAAATTAGAGACATTCGTTTGTACAACTGTTTACATATGATCTTTAGTAGAACTCAATGAATCGCAAGAAAGTACTACAGATGTAATACTTAATCGCAACCAAGCAAATGCACTCTTTTAGAATGCACACGTGTATTGATGTTTTTGTCTACCCTATCTTATTCTCTGATTTTTACAGACTAAATTTCAAGTTCATCCTGATTCTAAGTTGGCAACGGTAAATTTTTTTTTGTTCGTAACGGCGTGTGACTCGGATACTGCCATTTTGGGTCAGTTTTAGTGAGGGACTTTTTTGTTATTTGGAGCTCCTCGAATCAGATTACGCACGCGACCTCAGACTTTCAACGCCTGATCCGTACACGTTAGCTAATTTACCTTTTGAGATTTATACTTCGACCTAATAGCTGGATTAATACCGCATTTGAGTTGAATCTTTATGATCAACTGTGGCGCAAGAGTAAGTGAACGGTATACTTACAAAGCTATTTTTACCGTGCATTGATATTTTGATATATATGTGGCATAGCACATATACCCACCGCAAGACTGATTTTAACATGGATCACAATCATGAAAATATTATGTTTGGAGTAAAAACAGTAGGTTTTAAAGCCTTCTAATCCACTGTCCAAAGCTACATATATCTCTTCGTATGTATTTGTATAAGGATCCTGTATTATAAAGGGTTTAAACCCGCTGTCGTCACTCCAAAATTTCATGATTTTTGACCCATATTAGTGTCAAGCTTGCGGCGGGTACGTCAGCCAATGAGTGAAGAAACGTGACTGTATCGGTACATATGCACTGTATTTAATGGCAGTGTGATTGGTTTCACATTTATTATCAATGTTTTGTTTTATTCCTTGCTAGAGCAACATGTTGTTGAAGAATGGATACTTAAGTTCAGTGCTGGATTACCCAATAGGCAGACTAAGCACGCGCTTATGGCACCAGCAAAGCAGGGGCACCCACAAAAAAAAATATAATTTAAAAAAAAATGAGAAATTAAGGTTTAGTATTGTTTTTATTTTGAATTTCATGGGGTGGGGGGTGGACACCATAATCTTTTCAGTGCTTAGGACCTCGAAAGGTCTTAATCCGGCCCTGCTTAAGTTGTCGTGCAGAAAAGTTTGGTGAATGAGACAGGCATGTCTTTCAAATATATATGCAACTAAAAAACGAAATATACAGTTGAAATGTACCCATTTGCAACTGACACTCATTTTGATTAGATGAATGCCATTGAAGGAGGTTAAGGGTGGCATGGAATTCATTAATGGTTTACACATTGATATTTGATACTTACTAGCTGGAGTCCATGTTGATTGAGTTTTTAATTTGAGAGGATTTGAATATTGTAAGGTTAGATGTGGAGGTTTTGGTTTAAACATATTTTTTAATCATACCTGTAAATAACATTCAATGCTATTTTAAGTTTTGATTATATCATTTACAAACACCTACATATAAAAGAATGACCCTCATGAAGGCTGGCACGGGTATTACCTGTCCTTTGATATGTATGCAGAACTACAACAAAGAACTTGGAAACATAGAGATTTTATTGTAGAGAATTTGTGATATGAAATGAACTGTGTTTTCTCTGGACATTTAAGAAATTCAAATGACTAATGCTACACCTACAGTCAGTGTTGTCATCAATAGATAGAGAGAAAAAATGAAAAACAAATGATGTAAATTATCTGAAAGAATTATGAAGAAAATACTGTGCATTCAAACACAGAAGCAGAATCTCTGCATATTTTCTAACTTTTATATTATCTAAGGCGCATTGAGAAAAAACTACACTTGATCCTATTTTTAGTGAAAATTATTGACGATAAGTCTTCAAAAATAAAATGCAGTTCTTTGGTATGGTAGATCAAGGACCCGGTCTCCTTTAAACACAACCCCTTATCTCCTGACATAATATAATTTTACCATGTTCTACTTGATATTTGCTGTTCATATTTCTCCATCATAAATCTATAATGCAAAGATTTAATGAAGATATGTGTTTGCAGTTCAATATTTTGCACCCTAGGAAAGGGGATGACATATTTTTCAGGATTCTTCTTATATCTCACTGTCTCATTTTCCCTCGATGAGTGCCTGAATGATAGTATAAAATCTTTTTTTCAACATTTAAAAGGATTTGAAATGATTTAATCATTTGTAATATGTTTGGACAAAAATTAGAATGAACAGTAGGGTCTTCTAGCAATGTTCTTCATAATACTGACAGGTTTATACAGTATACTCAGTAGATCTCTTTTTTCCTCAACTTTCATCATTTAGAAATTAAAAAAGGAAGACTGGCTTTGTTCTATTTTTGGTCATAATTTTTTACTAAATATTGTACAGAATCAGTCATTTTTATCTTGAAATGACCATGCAGTCAATACACTTCTACATTAGTGGTTGGTCAGATTATTCTAGAATGTCATCACACCTAGCAGCAAACCAAACATTAGTCAAGGGAGGTAATGCAGTTAATACATTTGGACAATCTGACTCTTATTTAATTTTAACAGTAAATCTGGGTCAAGTAAAGTTTAGAGAATAAACTGATTTTTAATCTATGCATAATGTTTTATAAAAAGTTTGACAAATTTAAATTTTGAAGATTTTCTCAATAATCGATCTTTAAGGTTTATCATAACATTTTGGTCATCACACCATGTATTTTAACCATATGCCTTTAAATGAGACTATTATGAAACTATACATTTTGTAATGAATTTTAACTGCTGGTAGTACCCATATTACATTATTGTAACTGCAAATAGGTAAAAACATTTAATAATATGCAATTAGAACAAACAATCTATCTTTTTGTTTATAAAACTTCAAGAAAAATTTACTTAGCACAGAACATTCACATAAACTTTTCAGTAGACAACTTAAACATGTAGTTGTAAAGGTCAAGGTTACTCATCCCTAACATCTTACCATTCTTCCTAATTGACCCCTTAAATGTGCATTTTTAAAGGTTAAGGTTACTCATCCATAACATCTTAGCATTCTTCCTAATTGACCCCTTAAATGTGCATTTTTAAAGGTTAAGGTTACTCATCCCTAACATCTTATCATTCTTCCTAATTGACCCCTTAAACGTGCATTTTTCAAGGTTAAGGTTACTCATCCCTAACATCTTACCATTCTTCCTAATTGACCCCTTAAACGTGCATTTTTAAAGGTTAAGGTTACTCATCCCTATCATCTTACCATTCTTCTTAATTGACCCCTTAAACATGCATTTTTAAAGATTAAGGTTACTCATCCCTAACATCAGTTTCCATGCTTTTGAATTGACCCCTTGAATATGTATTTGCAAGGTTGAGGTTACTCACCAGGGGTAGAAAATATTTTAAAATCCATGGGTTGTCCCTGGGCAGCCAGCTTTGAAAAACTGGTTGCCCAGCAGATTGAATACAATTAGGACCAACTATATATATATTTATAGTCAGTCCTAATTGAATACAATACTTGTAACTCGCCATCAGTCCTGCTAACAGAAAGTGTCACACACGTTTACTTATTTAATCTGTTTGAGATAGCAAATAAAAGATAACTACCTATCAATAGGAATACAATTTGGGGGATGATTTATCACACTAGGTGTCTTGTCGTCTATCTGCTTTCTGGTAGTTCGTCACGCCAGTCCAGACTCGTCTATATTTTATGTTTATCTGAGTTTACATCCTTACAGTTCACATTATTGTTAATCTGATACTATTATTTCTGTGCCTAAACTGTCGGGTAAATGTAAACTTCCCAGTTGGGTATTTTGCTTAGCCATTGCCCAACAAGCCAGTATTGTATGCAACAACAATTGCAATTGGTTTGGATTCTTTATACTTGCCATATTCCTTCAACTAAAATTAGCCAACAGAAACAACTTTCACATGCTCTGCAGTGAGTGATCATTTCTTTAACTAATCAGTGGGAAAGTGTGCTACGAGATTGTAGGCATTCAGTGTGTCAAGTCAAAGATAAAAGATATCACTACCATTAATTGCTGTGTTAATAAAAGACAAGCATTTGCAAGTATTAATCCTTTATGGGTTCACCCTCAAGGGCTGTTAGTATGGAATGTGATTATCTAATCAGATAATGAGTAGCTGACACATGTGGATTAGTGGGGCTACTTACCTTTAGAAATCAACCAACACTCAACTGTGGAATTATATGGAGATAATTTCAGCACCCTGCTATAGGTTCCCAGAGGGACAATTTAACAATCAAATGTTTCTTGCTGGATAGAATATATAAAATTCCATTAAAATTTTAACATGATCATTTTGTAATATATTTTGTTGTTGCCCAGCTGGGATTTCACAGTGGGAACAATGGTTTCCTGATATTAATTTTTGCTTGGGCTTCTGTTATGTTTGCACAGGTAATTGACCAAAAATTTTTTATCAGGTAATTCAGGGGTCAAGCTAGACTTCAAATTTAGGGAGAAGTGGTAGCGATGCAAAAAACGCAATATATATATATGTGTGTGTGTGTGTGTGCTATGGTTCTCTTATTTGAATTGTGTCCTGTATTTCTCATTACGCATATTTGCATTTTAACATTAGTTTAAGCAATATTTCATCTTCAAGTAGAAAATTCTCTATGTTGTATGTATATTATAAACACATTTTGTAAGTGTATGAATGTATTATACTCATATGCAGTGTATTCATACTTAAAAGTGTATGTTTAGATGGAAAGAAATATGCAATGTATTTTGGCCATATGACTTCAAAAATGCATAGCAGAAACTATACATTGTAATTAATTTTAACTGACAGGAGTACCTAGATTACAGTACTGTAATTACAAATAGGTAAAAATACTTAAGCAACTGACATCTAAAGAACAAATTTTAGTTTTTCGTAGTTTCTTCACTAGAAAATGTCAGTTGAAAACATTTCCAAATTAGTGTGAAACAACCCCTATATTAGGCTATAACACGCACATGAGAGCACATATAAATGTGTTTTCAACATTGTAGTGTTCATCCATTCAGACCACAGTGGTCACTGATGAGTAATCTCATCTTTACAATTGCATTTTGAGGAAGTTGATTCTGAATTAAATGTAAATCTTTTGACTGTCATTTTTTGGTATTGTTTTTAAAAGTAGATGCATCTATTTTTAGAAACAGGGATTTTCTTCTAATGACCACTCACTTTCTAGCTTCATTGCAACAATCCCAATATAGGATTGAAAATTTATGGTTTTAATATTTGTCTACGTGCTTGTAATAGTGTTGTGTATTTTTTTTCTTTGCTACTCTTTCTCGTATTTGCACAAATATGTGTGATGTAAGCTATCAACCTTGACCTTAAGTTACAGCGCTTATCAATTCGACAACATAGAATTGTCCCATAAATTTCTGACCAATAAATTTTAATATTTAGGCTAAATCTTTTATTACATAACAGTTACACTTTGCCTTCTATGAACTGTATAATTTCCTTGATGTATGTGCCCAATGAATTACGAAATCAAACAGTCTAATGAAGACGTACTTCCAAGACACAGTGATGGCCGCCATTATTACCCCATAGCAGGTTCACTTATGGTTTCAAACTGATTTTATGAAGAAAATAATGCAAGCAGGGCTGTTAAGATTTTCAAAAGATATATTTAGAAAGTGCTTTCACCGATTTTATTCTTAAAACACAAATTGTTATTTACATATAGATGATTTGGTTTCAAAACACAAGTTATT
Source organism: Margaritifera margaritifera (assembly GCA_029931535.1). Taxonomy (NCBI): domain Eukaryota; kingdom Metazoa; phylum Mollusca; class Bivalvia; order Unionida; family Margaritiferidae; genus Margaritifera; species Margaritifera margaritifera. The sequence goes on from JAQPZY010001133.1 coordinate 986,393, forward strand.
AGGTTTTCATCAACAAATGATAACTTGCGGAAATCGGGCAGCGATATCTTGAGGGGGGGGAGTTAATTGGTCGATCAGCTATTAAAACACATGCCTGTGAATGTGCAAGAGTTTGTTTTGTTGGCGCAATTGATATGAACACCTGCTAAGGCAACATGTCATCCATTTCGCCTAGGGCTTAACACTACTTGGCTGGGTTGAGGGAGCAGCTCAAAAGCCGTAAACTACAGACACTCGTGTAGAAAAAAAAAAAAAATGACAGGGCAAAGTCATTTTCGCTTACCTAATATAAGAAGGCAAAGTTTAAATTTTTTCGGCGACTTAGTCACATGGTAGCGTGACCCCTGGTAATTGACCTTCAAATTATCTCATATCCAGCAGTAATACTTCCTATTCTTTCTTTATTGTAAACATTTTATTGTTGAAGTAATACTCCACAATCAGATTATATACAATATTTGCAGCCTTTCTTTACTTATAGATTGACATGGTGAAAAAATACATGATTCTAATATGGCAGACTAATCTAAAGTAGGACACTATCAGGAGTTTGACACTTTTTATGGCACTGCAGTATTTCATGTATGCATACCAACAACATATAGGAGTCACAATTGTTGATGGTTAAAATTGTTTAAATGTATAAGAGTTATCTTTCCTTAGTGTTTTGCTTCATGATATAGATATGTTTGTCTCAGTATCAAATTCGATATAGAATTGTGACTGTCCGCAGATCAGTTTACCTGTTTACCCTGTCTCAGATTCCTTGCAAGCCCAGATTAAGGTTGTCTCTATTGTGACTGTCCGCAGATCAGTTTACCTGTTTACCCTGTCTCAGATTCCTTGCAAGCCCAGATTAAGGTTGTCTCTAATATGTTTCTGTTTTTGTTCAACCAGGAAGCATAGATAGTTCATTTCATGCTTATTCAACAGTATGACCTTCAAGCCAAGGTCATGTTTTACAGCAATACTTCAGTCATGGGTTTGACACACAGGCCCTAATCTTGTTAAGAAAAATTAACGAATCTTGATTATGGTAGTCTACATGTTAATGAATCTTGATTATGGTAGTCTACATGTTAATGAATCTTGATTATGGTAGTCTTCATGTTAATGAATCTTGATTATGGTAGTCTACATGATAATGAATCCTGATTATGGTAGTCTACATGTTAATGAATCTTGATTATGGTATGAACGGGACCAACTAGCACATATGAAAATGCGAGATTTTTACCCCTACTGTTATCATAATTATTCATTAGATGGCAAATGATGAACTGTTTAGGTTACGATCAGTTTACACTACAATGCCGATTTAATGAAGTGCATTTTGAATGTATGTGAATGTTTGGGACTATGTTACCTACCATCTCATGCAGATATAATGTTCATTTTCTATATATTTTTTGTTAATACACCAATCTAAATATAATGTTCATTTTCTATATATTTTTTGTTAATACACCAATCTAAATATAATGTTCATTTTCTATATATTTTTTGTTAATACACCAATCTAAATATAATGTTCATTTTCTAAATATTTTTTGTTAATACACCAATCTAAATATAATGTTCATTTTCTATATATTTTTTGTTAATACACCAATCTAAATATAATGTTCATTTTCTATATATTTTTTGTTAATACACCAATCTAAATATAATGTTCATTTTCAAAATATATATTTTTTGTTAATACACCAATCTAAATATAATGTTCATTTTCTATATATTTTTTGTTAATACACCAATCTAAATATAATGTTCATTTTCTATATATTTTTTGTTAATACACCAATCTAAATATAATGTTCATTTTCAAAATATATATTTTTTGTTAATACACCAATCTAAATATAATGTTCATTTTCTATATATTTTTTGTTAATACACCAATCTAAATATAATGTTCATTTTCTATATATTTTTTGTTAATACACCAATCTAAATATAATGTTCATTTTCTATATATTTTTTGTTAATACACCAATCTAAATATAATGTTCATTTTCTATATATTTTTTGTTAATACACCAATCTAAATATAATGTTCATTTTCTATATATTTTTTGCTAATACACCAATCTAAATATAATGTTCATTTTCTATATATTTTTTGCTAATACACCAATCTAAATATAATGTTCATTTTCTATATATTTTTTGTTAATACACCAATCTAAATATAATGTTCATTTTCTATATATTTTTTGTTAATACACCAATCTAAATATAATGTTCATTTTCTATATATTTTTTGTTAATACACCAATCTAAATATAATGTTCATTTTCTATATATTTGTTGTTAATACACCAATCTAAATATAATTGTTCATTTGTGTGTGACCTCTGACTATTCTTGTTTTACAGCTTGCATTCATTGAGAGGCAGAAATCTGTTATACCAAAGAAAGAAAATGACATCTGGGGGTAAAATAGAATATAACATTAAAAACTCTTTGTTGCTCTCAACAGTTTGTCTAGCTACTTAACTATTGTAAAATCTGTATAAATTAGAATATAAGTAAGATTTTTTTTGTATTCACCACCACCACAGGGCATATAGTGTTACCCATGTCTTTATATATGTCTGTCCATCCATCACACCTTGATTTAGCTTTGTTTTTAGGTCATTTCAGGCACTGTCAAGGGGCATCAGTGTTCTATAAACACAGGTATAGTTTAAATTGCTTGAATTGTTAGAAAATGTCTTATTCATGGATTATAAGGTATTAACGTTATATCACTTGTCAAACTTCTTACCCTTTTTTCTCAGAGAATACGAAAGTTGTAAAAAAAAAAAAGTTTTCAAATCTTCTTCTTCATTTTGTCACAAATACCTGAACATTGTCATGTGAAATTATTTCTGCTCTTGAGTACATAATCATATTTTAAATTAGGATGTAATCCTAAGAAAAATCTGCACAGATGAACTCGTCATTGCCTGAAAACATGGTGCCACTATTTTGTAATGAATAATATTACATCCATGGTACAGTTACTCCTCGATATTTTGCCAGTTTTCAAAAGTAACACTAAATAACTTGAACATGAATATTATTTGTTTACTCTTTAAACAAACTATATTTGTAAAATTGTATCTTTAAAAAGAAGAAATTCTTGAGAGAGAGAGAGAAAGAGAGAGTGGTGTGTGTGCAGGAACAAGAGAACTGTGTTCAAATGAATTCACAATTTCTATTATTCTTCTTAAAACATCTGTTGTGTATATAATTTAATATCTGTCGAGTGTACAATTTAACATAAGTTATGTATATAATTTAACATTTTATATCACTGATGTTTCACTATATCACTTTATATTTCACAGAATAAGAATCCCAAGTATTAGAAGACACATTTGGATCAAAAGTATTGGCAAGGGAGTTAACCTAAACAACTTTTTTTCAGAAACCCCTCTTCATGACATGATAAAGCCCCTGGGCTGGCTCCTGGGAACATGGCGGTCAGAGGAAGGGTTTGGATACTATCCCACAATCAAGGATTTTAAGTATGGGGAGGAGCTACAGTTTTTTCATGTTGGTCAGCCTAATATTCAATTCAGGTTGGTCTTTTTTATAATTGTTAGCAGATAGGTATCAAATAACTTGTGTAATCAGACACTAGTTCAGTGAATATCTCAAACCTTTTTTCTAAAATTTAGATTTTTCTAATATTTCTCTTATTTTTTCATCTTTGAGGACTAAACTTTGACAGAAATTTATTAGAAATACATATTTTAAAAATGAAGTTTTTATATCCTTGATTCTATTAAAAAAGAGTTTAAGAAAAGGTTGGGGTTTTTTCCTTACGATTTTAACAATGAGAGCTCTATCAAGAGTTCCACTTTTACAGACAATTTTGAAAGTTTGGGAGTCCCAAGCAGATTTTTATCCATTCCTGAGAGTAAGGGGCCAGCTATATAGAGTAAAGGGGCCAGCTATATAGAGTAAAGGGCCAGTTATATAGAGTAAGGGGCCAGCTATATAGAGTTAGGGGCCAGCTATATAGAGTAAAGGGGCCAGCTATATAGAGTAAGGAGCCAGCTATATAGAGTAAAGGGGCCAGCTATATAGAGTCAGGGGCCAGCTATATAGAGTCAGGGGCCAGCTATATTGAGTAAGGGGCCAGCTATATAGAGTAAGGGGCCAGCTATATAGAGTAAAGGGCCAGCTATATAGAGTAAGGGGCCACCTATATAGAGTTAGGGGCCAGCTATATAGAGTCAGGGGCCAGCTATATTGAGTAAGGGGCCAGCTATATAGAGTAAGGGGCCAGCTATATAGAGTAAAGGACCAGCTATATAGAGTAAGGGGCCAGCTATATAGAGTAAGAGGCCAGCTATATAGAGTAAAGGGCCAGCTATATAGAGTAAGGGGCCAGCTATATAGAGTAAGGGGCCCGCTATATAGAGTAAGGAGGCCAGCTATATAGAGTAAGGGGCCAGCTATATAGAGTAAGGGGCCAGCTATATAGAGTAAGGGGGCCAGCTATATAGAGTAAAGGGGCCAGCTATATAGAGTAAAGGTGAAACCCTAAAAAAGGTTATAGAATGTAAGGAATCTTTATTTTTTATTTTTGTTGTTGTTGAGGTTATTACGTCCTAATTTATGTCCCACCAGCAAAGCATAGGGGAGACAGAGAAATGGATATGTAGAAAAGGCTTTGGAAATAGCTAGATTTTAAGTAAGAGAGAGATACTTATGTAAAAGACTTTGAACTGAAAAATTAAACAATCAATAACAATGTTCTAGCCAGGGATACTCATTAATCCACGATGATTGGAACTTTCTTGCTTGTTTCATGGCATTATACTGGTTAGTATTCTTTAAAACAGGTTCATTTAGAGCTAGAAACTTCATCAAGTTTCCTTTTGTTGCCTAGTTAAGATAACAGACTCATCTTATCAACTACATCAACTATAATGAAAGCTAGACTGTTTGTAATGATTTATTTATATTCACAACTGAAGGATTTGTGAATACCTATTTTATCCATTTACTTAACAATTATCATCTAGTCACCTTGAAATCAGTGGCATGCATCACAATATTTGACAAGCCGATTTTTGAGATTGAGAACACATAGTTTTATCCATTTAATTGTTTGCCAGGCAGTAAGTATGTATCTGTCTCCTGGAATTATAATGTAAAGAACAGATCATTAACACCGCTTGTGGGTGCTAATTTTCGGTACATCGATCATGCTTTGAATGAAACCCTCCTGGTAGCTAATCGTTAGACACTAGTGATTTTTTTTTTACAAAAACACACCTGTCAAAGAAATCTGAGGAGTTATATTATTAACAATTAACACGTACTCACCTTAAAATCAACAACATGCATGAAAACAATCTTTGACAAGCTGGCTGTTTAGAGTCGGCAAGTTCACAAACTCCCCAAGGCTAGGTTAGGACCTTAAAGTCACCAAAACCTGGATATGTACAAATATTAAAATGTAACTGATAAGTTAAAATTTAAATATTTATTCCTAATTTGTCAAAACTTGCTTTAAATAGTAAATATTCACATTATCACATCTGCACAAGAAAATGCAAGACTGACCTTGACATTGACTACAAGATTAAAATAACATACGATAAATGAAAGAAACTGTGGCCAGTTATGTAACAGAAGAATGCGGTACATATAAACACTAAATAAAGGTGCTGATATATGTACCTTAGTAAGATCGCAGGGTATAAAACTTGCAGAACATAAAGCATTACGATTGGAACACGAACCCTTTCTCCCTTTCTCTCTCAATTTTTTGCACTTGCCCACAGGCAAGTACCTTGGAAACTTGAGCTTGCCCAAACTGAATTTGAGCTTGTCTTGGGAGTCGGGCAAGTGGATTTGTAAATCCCCGACATACTTTCAAAATTGTGTGTAAAAGTTGAATCCAATCGCAAACTGAACAGACCCAGATCTGCTGTCGCATAATACGCTGCCAGATCTGGGTCTATGCAGTTTGTTAAGACTAATCAGTAGAACAAAGAACATAGACCCTGAACTGATGGCACATTATGCAATGGTAGATCTATGTCTATGTTGTTTGCAGTTTGACCCAACTTTTAATGTGAGACTGACCTTAACACTGACTACAAGGAAGTGACAGGGTGTCAATATAGTGAAATAAAGGATCAATAGATGAAAGAAATTGCTGGCAGTTATGTATTTGAAGAGTGCAGTACATATAAATGTGAAATAAAGGTTTTTATATATGTACTGTTGTGAGATTGTGGAGTATAAAACTTGCAGAACATAAAGCATTACAAATTGAACACAACTCTCTCTTTCTTACAAAATTATTTGGACTTACCTAAGGGCAAGTACCTTGCAAACATGAGCTTGCCTGACCTGAATTTGATCTTGTCTCGGGAGTCAGGCTTTGTAAAGCCCTGGTTGATGAGCTGATTAGATTTTCATGCAGTTATAGCAATATTTCAGATTTATCTTGGACTTTTTGGTCTTCATACCTGCATTGGGGATTTTCATGTTTAACAAATACAAATCTAATTCTTGTATGTAGTTTCATTTCTTTGAAAGTTTTGCTTGTACAGTCATGAAACTTGAAATGGCATTCATTTTTAGGACTAATACTTGCAACTATAAAAAGTAGATCACAGTCACCCACTTATCTTGCTCTAGTGATCTGTTGTGTTTTTGGATCATGCCATTGCTAGACAAGTAAGACATAGCATTCAGCTTAAGTAATTTTTGTTAAGCTTCCTCAGCATATGAGGGAGCCATGGTAATTCCGTTGGTAGAGCATTTGACTCATAATACAAGGGTTGCTGGTTCAATATCCACCCAGGCCAGCATGGGTTGGCTACTTCGGAGCGTCCTTGGGAAATACACTTAGCTTGCATTTCCTTGGCATGAGATAGGCAATAATAATGTGTTAACCAACCATCCTCAGTATGTCCAAAATTGTAAGTTTACCTGTGGGTTAATTCTGATGAACATTTTTCTAAGGCATATACTAGTAGATTCTTAAAATTGTCAATTATCACATGACTAATTCAGCCTGTATTCAGTTTTTAGCTCTACTGGTCATATATCACTGTACTGCATCAGTTAACACAAGTTTGTTATCGTTACTTCTCCTAAACAACTGGGAGGATTGCCATCAAACTTGACAGATACATTCATCCCAAAGTCTAGTTGGACCTAAAAGAAAATGGTGCCCCTTGGACAGCCGTTATAACCACCATGGCAGCCATTTTGAAAAATACTTTTATTGCTGCTGCTCCTAAACAGATGGTCATATCGACATGGGGTTTTCACTAAATGTTTTTTTGTATGATGTATAGTTGGTCGTAAATAAAAAATGGTGCTGATCTGCCATCCAGTATGGCTGCCATGGTGGACAATCTTGTTATCACTACTATTCATGTACGAATGGCCAAGTTGATATGGGTTTTCTCCTTGAAAGGCTTCTTATGATGTCTGATTAGTCCTAAAAGAAAATGGTGCTGCTCTGATCTCAAGTATGGTCATCTTGAAAATCTTGTCATCACTCTTCCTTCTGGATGGATGGTCATATCGACATGGGGTTTTCACCAAAAGTCTAATTATGATGTCAAGTTGGTCCTAAGTGAAATTGGTACTGATCTGACATCCAGTAAAGACTGTCTTGTTATTGCTACTCTTCCTAAGTGGATCATCATGCAGACACGGGGTTTTCACCCGAAACATCTTATGGTGTCTAGTTGGTCCTAAATGAAAATGATGCTGATTTGACATCTAAGATGGTCACCATGGTGGCTATCTTGAAAATCTTGTTATCACTACTCCTTCAGAAAGGATGGTCATATTGATATGATGTTTCACTAAAAGACTTCTTATGGTATCTCGTTGGTCCTATATGGAAATTATACCTATCTTACATCCAATATGGCCACCACAGTGGCCATCTTTGAAATCTTGCTATCGCTACTCCGCCTGAAAGGATGGTAATATTGACATGGGGTTTTCACCAAAAGACTTCTTATGATAACTAGTTGGTTCTAAATGAAAATGGTGCCAATCTTACATCCAGTGTGGTCACCAGGTGGTTTCAACACTTGGCAGTTCAAGAAAAGAAATGGTCTTAACTTGAATTCCTGGAAGTTCTTTCCAGTCGGTAGTGTGTCAGTCCCTTCAAGTGACTCTTGTTATGTAAATACATTGCAGGACAGGTGAAATAATTTTACTTCAGCATTGGGATATTGGGATACCCTATGTTTTATTTACACTGTATGTCTTAGTACATTAGTTGTCAATATGGTATCCATGTGCAGAGGGTAGGGATGTACATTTTGGCTGCCCCTCCCCCCCCCCCCCCGGGTCCTTTGGATGGGATCAAAGTTCAAGTGTAGAAAAATTTTAATTACATTTGTGATTGTTTTTGGACCAAACTTTACATAATGCAGTGAAAGCAGGATGACACAAAATATATGTAAGATATTTTAGGTTATGACCCTTTGGTCCCAAACCATGCGTAGAAGGAGTTGTGCTGGTGGTGATTATGATAGCAGATATGCACACAAAAAACATTGATATTTTTTTTAATTAGAAAGTTTCAGATTATTAGAATATTTCTTCATATTTTAGTTTCTATGCATGGCACTCAGAGACAAAGAAACCAATGCACAGAGAAATTGGTTTCATCAGGATCAAATCAGGGACTAACCAGGTGGCACTGATTGGGGCAGAAAATACAGGTAAGTTACACCAACAGCAAGGTAACTCAGAAATAAGTTTGGTTAAGCCTGTCTTAAGACTGGTATCAAACGAGGTGCCTTCCATATATGACATCCCACAATTTTGGTGGATTTTTAACCCCCCTCGACACATTTTGTCAGAACAACTCTGACCTCCCTCATATACTACATCACAAAGCTTTGCCCCACCCCCCCACCAACGAAAACATTTTCAAAAATAAAATTGGTTTGAAATCACTTTGTATTAGAAATACACACAACAACACAACACTGTGTTCTGAAGTATTTAATACTTAAAAACAAATATCTTGATCAATCTGGGTTTAGTCCTCTGGAAACCTACGCTAAAGAGAAAAATTATGGTTAGGAAAAAGACTTAAAATCCAGGGAATAAAGTTGTAGACATCTCATCTCATGAATTTATTTCTTAATGTTCTCTTACATTTTCTCTGGTAGATGGTGATGGCATTGTTTTTGTAATGTCACATTTTTCAAAAAACCCCACCCCCTATCGTCACACAAGTCTACCCCCCCCCCCAGTGCGTTATGTCATATATGGACGGCCCCTGATGTGTAAATTGAACTGTGGCATGCTCTGTCTGGCTTTGGTAGTAAACAGTCCTCTAAGTAATTGAACTGTGGCATGCTCTGTCTGGCTTTGGTAGTAAACCGTCGTCTCTAAGTAATTGAACTGTGGCATGCTCTGTCTGGCTTTGATGGTAAACAGTCCTCTGAGTAATTGAACTGTGGCATGCTCTGTCTGGATTTGGTGGCCTGTCTTAAGACTGGTATCAAATGATGTTTAAATTGAACTTTGGCATGCTCTGTCTGGCTTTGGTAGTAAACATTCCTCTAAATAATTGAACTGTGGCACACTCTGTCTGGCTTTGGTAGTAAACCATCCTCTAAGTAATTGAACTGTGGCATGCTCTGTCTGGCTTTGGTAGTAAACCGTCGTCTCTAAGTAATTGAACTGTGGCATGCTCTGTGTGGCTTTGGTAGTAAACAGTTCTCTAAGTAATTGAACTGTGGCATGCTCTGTCTAGCTTTGGTAGTAAACCATCCTCTAAGTAATTGAACTGTGGCATGCTCTGTCTGGCTTTGGTAGTAAACCGTCCTCTAAGTAATTGAACTGTGGCACGATCTGTCTGGCTTTGGTAGTAAACCGTCCTCAAAATAATTGAACTGTGGCATGCTCTGTCTGGCTTTGGTAGTAAACAGTCCTCTAAGTAATTGAACTGTGGCATGCTCTGTCTGACTTTGGTAGTAAACAGTTCTCTAAGTAATTGAACTGTGGCATGTTCTGTCTGGCTTTGGTAGTAAACAGTCTTCTAAGTAATTGAACTGTGGCATGCTCTGTTTGGCTTTGGTAGTAAACCATCCTCTAAATAGGCATCTGAATATCAGTCACATGACTGATTTGTTTTTTATAGCCAGACAAGGCCTCATACCTGTAAATGTATGTCTGGCCAGTTTGAAAACACAATTCTGAACTAGTCATTTGTGAGAATCAGAGAAAAGGCCCCTTTATGACCGGTGACTGCCAAATAGAGGTTCACTTTCTACAATAATTTAAACTTGAAACCTGGTTGTTTAATGCAGATGATAGCTTAATAGAAGTGATCTTATTAACTGGGTATCCTCAATACCTTATTAATACATTCAACCCTAACGATGACTCTAAATATCATGGGGTGGTAGCCTTCTTCCAGAGGCTGTAGCATCAATATTAATTATCATAGACCCAAATGTAAAACCTTACAGAAAGAGAAAGGGCTAACTTAAAATGATATCAAGCAAAATTAATTCTCTGTATTTGACAAAGTTTTAGCTGAAAAGGCAGAAATTCGTAAACTCGATTTTTCAGAGTTTAAAAATGATCGTTACCAGATTAGGATCTCAGATCCAGAGGTAATTCTTCTTTTGAAAGAGCTAAATCAGTTTGGTCAAGTTAGCACCCAGACAGGTTATGCTTTGCAAAAATTAGGAAAAATTTGACATTTGTACAAAAGAGGAGCCAAGAGGCTACAATTATTGACCAAAAAACAAAAATGGAAGAAAACAAGAAGTTTAATTTTTCTTCGCTATGCATGTCATGACAGAAAAGTAAATAGCAAACAACTTCCAACTTCCAATCAACTAGCAATTAAAAAATAATGTACAAATTAGATTTCCTTGGATTAGATTAGGAGAAATTAGAGATTGTTTTTATCTACCCAATCTCAGGCGAGAACCCATTACAAAATTGGTATTCAAGATCATATATCTTTAATGCATCTTTGTATTTTCCTAAAAATCATATTAAAGGAAAAACTGATTTAAATGCTCCTTTTATTTTGATATATCTTATCCACAAGTCCAAGAAGTGATACAATTTCTACAGCCTTTCCTAATAGTGTTGCATCTATTATAGAAGACTTTGCTGTTTTTATTATTATTAGTGTTTAGGCACTGTAAATAGATGTATTGAGATTAATTCTGTAAGTGACAACATGATAGACCATGTGTGAATTGAACAAAAGAGATAAAAAAAAATACAGGGCAACTTGGACTTGGCTGTTTTTATTATTATTAGTGTTTAGGCACTGTAAATAGACGTATTGAGGTTAATTCTGTAATTGACCTTCAGTGACAAGGTGATTGAGCATGTGTGGAGCATACAGCAGACATGAAAACAATACCTGGCAACCCTGACAAATTTTTGCTGGAACAGTGTTAGAATTGTGATTGGTGAATACAGAAAATTGACTTTGTAGAATTGATTTAGAAACCTGTAACTCAGAGTTTAGTGATCTAAAAATATACGAGAACAGTATCCACATCATTTTATTGTTTTTTGTTTTTCTTTAATCTATGAATCTATTTTGGGAAATGATGTCTGCAGATGAGGTGACTTAGCTTGTTACACAATGGTTTTATAATAGAGACGTTGCCTAAAGATTTTAAAATTTGGCCAAACATATTTTGTTTTTTAATGTCTAATGCAAGCCTTTATAATTTAAATTAAAAATTTAATTTAGGAAAACACAGACTTTCAAAGTTAAGTTTCAGTAAACCATTCTTTAATTCCTTAAAAGTGAAGAAAGTAACATCTATAAACTTTTAAAAAGTCAAACCTATACTTCCAATTTCACAAATAAAACAGGCCTGAATGATTCAACCATCCTAATTCAAAGGTGCCATCTTTTGTGAAAATATCTGTAGTGATCTTCACTTTTTTTTAGACAATAAAATAAATATATTGTAAGTCAAAGATATTGAAAACATTGTCAGGATAAACACAAATACTTTCACATATGCACAGATAAACACACAAACACTTTCACATATGCACAGAGACGCAACAAGAAGAGTGATGGTTTTGTATAATTTTTCTTGTTGTTGGCATAAAATTGTTGCATCAAAGCAAATTTGTGTTCAGTGAGTGATGTTTGGCAAAGCTAAGTTCTGCTCAAAAATAGGAACGTTCTTGTGTGACTTTATTCCAAATTAGATGATAAATTAATGATGCAATACATATTTTGTCTTGGTAGTCTTGTTTTTAATAGCTTAATGGAAATTCAATGATAACATCATCACTGATGAATGTCATTTACACATTTTTGTATAGTACAAATGTTGATTTGACTTGCTCAGACCAACTGACACTGTGTATCCAGTCAAATGTTTTGTGTAGTACAAATGTTGATTGGACTTGCTCAGACCAACTGACACTGTGTATCCAGTCAATTTTTTGTGTAGTACAAATGTTGATTTGACTTGCTCAGAGCAACTGACACTGTATCCAGTCAATTGTTTTTGTTAAAAAATTATTTCACAAGTGTTTTATAGTGTAATTAGCATTCAGAACTTAAGGTGTCTCAATCAATTTCCAATCATTCTACATCTGGACTACATGCTCTAAATTTACAAGTACATGTGTATTTATGTAGCTGTTTATCACAGTTTTATATGCAGATTTTCTTTGTAAAATATGTACCTATAACATAAATACCTTTCCCAACCTAAATATGAAAGTTCTGACACAAGGAAAGCCTGGCATTGATTGGTAAAGTAAAAAAAAATTCAAATATATTGCAAAGTCACACTTTCTCTGTATCCACAACATTGGAAAGTCCCATTGGGGGGATGGCTGCTAGGAGATCATTATATAAATCATTGAGGGTGTAGTTATCTGATATTTGCAAAGTGTTGGTTCTTATTTTGTGACTTTATAGGTCTTGCTGAAGTATATGACACTTATACAGCCTTTTCAAAAGAAGTATCAGCTACATTATAACTTTTTGGAATTTGTAATACTATGTAGACATTGTAGATAGATGTATTGTGTTTAATATGGTGTAAACATTGTAGATGTATTGTGTTTAATACCGTGTAAACATTGTAGATAGATGTATTGTGTTTAATATGGTGTAGACATTGTAGATAGATGTGTTGTGTTTAATACTTTGTAAACATTGTAGATAGATGTGTTGTGTTTAATGCTGTGTAAACATTGTGTAGATGTGTTGTGTTTAATACCGTGTAAACATTGTAGATAGATGTGTTGTGTTTAATATGGTGTAAACATTGTAGATAGATGTATTGTGTTTAATATGGTGTAGACATTGTAGATAGATGTTGTGTTTAATACTGTGTAAACATTGTAGATAGATGTGTTGTGTTTATTACCGTGTAAACATTGTAGATAGATGTATTGTGTTTAATATGGTGTAAACATTGTAGATAGATGTAGTGTGTTTAATATCGTGTAAACATTGTAGATAGATGTATTGTGTTTAATACCGTGTAAACATTGTAGATAGATGTATTGTGTTTAATACGGTGTTGACATTGTAGATAGATGTATTGTGTTTAATACGGTGTTGACATTGTAGATAGACGTATTGTGTTTAATACTGTGTAAACATTGTAGATAGATGTATTGTGTTTAATACCATGTAAACATTGTAGATAGATGTATAGTGTATAATAATGTGTAGACATTGTAGATAGATGTGTTGTGTTTAATACTATGTAGACATTTTAGATAGATGTATTGTGTTTAATACTGTGTAGACATTGTAGATAGATGTATTGTTTTAATACTGTGTAGACATTGTAGATAGATGTATTGTGTTTAATACTATGTAGACATTTTAGATAGATGTATTGTGATTAATACTGTGTAAACATTGTAGATAGATGTGTTGTGTTTAATACTGTGTAAACATTGTAGATAGATGTATTGTGTTTAATACGGTGTTAACATTGTAGACGTATTGTGTTTAATACCGTGTAAACATTGTAGATAGATGTATTGTGTTTAATACGGTGTAAACATTGTAGATGTATTGTGTTTAATACTGTGTAAACATTTAGATAGATGTATTGTGTTTAATACAGTGTAAACATTGTAGATGTATTGTGTTTAATACTGTGTAAACATTGTAGATAGATGTATTGTGTTTAATACGGTGTAAACATTGTAGATGTATTGTGTTTAATACCGTGTAAACATTGTAGATAGATGTATTGTGTATAATACTGTGTAAACATTGTAGATAGATGTGTTGTGTTTAATACTGTGTAAATATTGTAGATGTATTGTGTTTAATATGGTGTAGACATTGTAGATAGATGTGTTGTGTTTAATACTGTGTAAACATTGTAGATAGATGTATTGTGTTTAATACCGTGTAAACATTGTAGATAGATGTATTGTGTTTAATACCGTGTAAACATTGTAGATAGATGTGTTGTGTTTAATACCATGTAAACATTGTAGAAAGATGTATTGTGTTTAATACCGTGTAAACATTGTAGATAGATGTATTGTGTATTATACTGTGTAAACATTGTAGATAGATGTATTGTGTATAATACTGTGTAAACATTGTAGATAGATGTATTGTGTATAATACTGTGTAAATATTGTAGATAGATGTATTGTGTTTAATACTGTGCAGACATTGTACATAGATGTATTGTGTTTCATACTGTGTAGACATTGTAGATTTATGTATTGTGTTTAATACCGTGTAAACATTGTAGATAGATGTATTGTGTTTAATACCGTGTAGACATTGTAGATAGATGTATTGTGTTTAATACTGTGTAAACATTGTACATAGATGTATTGTGTTTAATACTGTGTAGGCATTGTACATAGATGTATTGTGTTTAATACTGTGTAGGCATTGTACATAGGTGTATTGTGTTTAATACTGTGTAGACATTGTACATTGATGTATTGTGTTTAATACTGTGCAAATATTGTAGATGTATTGTGTTTAATACTGTGTAAACATTGTAGATAGATGTATTGTGTTTAATACTGTCTTTTATTTTCTGACATATAGGTCTTGCAGAAGTAGAGGAGGGGCATGTAGAAGGCCAGGAGATGAAAACAGAGACAAAGGCTTTGGCAAGATTGAGCTTTGGGACACCTCCTGCTGTTAGAAAAGTAATTGTCTAGATAGATAGATTGTTAGACAAATAGATACATATATACATACTTAGGCAGGTTACCTAAGGTTAGTAGGTAAGAGGATAAGATGGTAGGTCAGTCAGCTGGTCGTTAGGATGGTTGGTAGGTAATGTGAAGGTATGTTGATCTGTTGGTAAGCAGTAGGTAGGTGTGTTTGTAGGTTATGTATAATAGAGATGTAGACACATACAGTACAGCTCATCCGATTTTTCGGAACCCCACGCTTCATGGTGGGGGTGAAGAGAGAGTGAAGAGGATTAAGAAAAAACCTTCCATCATCACTCCACGCATCCTGACGGAGTTGCCATAGCATCTCACGGAGAATAGCCCTGCACACCATGCTTTCTTGCAGAGTCACATCCTATCACCACCGTGGAGTGGACGTGGTCTCGATAATATGGGCATGGTTATCTGTTTATTACCCCTGCAAGCATGTATTAAAGAGGTTGAGAGAGAAGGGGGGCACCAATTTATCTGCATCATTGTCCCTTTAGGAGCAATTTGCTTACTTTTTGATACTGAAAAAAAACTGTAGTCATTCAGTTAATTAAAAATATTTCTTTGTTGTAACGAAGATAATGTATGATACATAGTAAAATTTTAGATAAAAATAACATAATGACAATGCCTCGCAAACTGTATTAATACTACATTTTGCTCAATGAATCTAATTTTTTTCTTCAATACTATGTTACAGAAATCTAAACATGTTTTCATATCCTTATTTCTTTTTCAGTTTGCGCAATATAATTTTTTAATGATCATATGAAAGTCAGTGATATTGTACTCCCTGCAATGAAAAGAATGATAAACATTGAACAAATTAATAACAAAGCTGCAATCATACCTGACTGAAGTGAAACAAAATTGCACAAGTTCTGTTGGTTACCCCATGCATGAGTTCTCATTCACATATTGTTTGATTTCTTCTGACATCCAATCACAGCATTATAGAGGGGTAATTAAAACTTGAGAAAGCATAGTTTTGGTGATTGCTGCATGAACATGCCAAAGCAAAATTTATTGCTTAAATAAAGCATTATTAAGATTTCACATCGTTATTTTCTTTTAAACTGTACTTTTTTGCATTAATTACTAAAGTAGTGGTTTTTTAAAAATCACAAATGGTTGCAAAAGGCCATCCTAGATACATGTAGTTGACACGTGCAGTTTTCGAAGAGAAGTGCTCATGTGCAAACCAATAACCTAGCACAAGAGAAGCCATCAGCACTGGTTGTTTTTTTTTATATTGACACGTTAATTTCATGTGCGAACTGTTAACCTAAAAGTACAACAGCAGCTCTTCTGCAGGTTTGTTTTGATTGCAATTGAGTTGACAATAAACAATGTACTCTGGGTAAGTGATTCAAACTGTACAACCACAGGCTATTCCATTGTTTGATTCTTGTAAAAGAAAAAATTTGTGATAGAAAGAAAACTAGTGAACTAATCAATACAGCTAGTATCAAATTTTTGCATTTATCTCTTCATTTTCTTCCAATCCTTGCATCAGTCACATTAGTGTTTAAAATGGACAATGGTTTTGCTCCGAACTACTTACAAATGTGTTATTCGACCATTTGTTATTAACAACAAGACCTACAGAACTTGATCATTCTGCTCCATTTCTGTAGAACTACCTTGTATCAAAATTAATTCCTGCCTTTTAAAATTTGCCAACAGAAATTATAAGTAACCCACCTATACAAAATCTCAAAACTTGCCTGAACTGGGATAAACATATACCCATTTGTTGTATGTAACTACTGTATATTTATATCACCAAGTAAACTTGAGCATCAGATGAAATTAATGTTTAACTATTTCTATTTCTGTTTGTTTTCCTATTGCATACAATGCATAATACAGAAAAATGAGATGAATATTTCTAAATCATTAACTCTCCTTAGTAAAGTCCCACCCATCTGTATCTCTCTCTCTCTCTCATAAAATATGGAATCTAAATCACTACTGCAAAAGTTATCGTAAACAGAAATCTGGAAAAGTTTGTAAGTGGTAAGAAAAGTAATACTGTACTAGACATTATAGTAATACTGTACTAGACATTATAGTAATACTGTACTAGACATTATAGTAATACTGTACTAGACATTATAGCGTAATAGAGGAAAAAGAAAGAACAAATTTTCTCGTTAGTGGGTGCATACTCATGATCTCGTGCTCCAATATCAAATGTGTGTCACACACTCTATCCATTTGGCCACAGTAGCTGTAAAGCAATATATCATATACAGAAAGATGCCAAACACTATTCAAAGAAATTGGTTTATTTTTTGTCTCAATAAGCAACCACTCCAAAGTCACAAAGAGGAAGCTGCATACATTAATATATGCATAAAAATAATTATAAGAAATATATCAATATTACGATTGGGTTACTGACATATCATTTTCTTATGATTTATTATTTTTCTATGATGTTTTTTTATTTTCCTCTTACAAAAATGAGCAAAATGGCCTATATTTGCAAAATGTCCTGTTGGAAATTAAAATCTCTTAACATCTGAGATTTGGCAGTTTTCCACATTATTATTCATTTCAGCAGTAGGTTGAGTTCAGCTTAATTATGAACAAATATCAAACTTCCGTTGTTAATGGCGGGACCATAATTGGGGTTGTTAAGTACAGATGGCTTCATATAATAAAAACAGACCTTTCCCGAGCTGAAACTGACATTTCTGTTGCATTCGCATAATATACTTCTCTAATGATGCTCTTCTGCAGGTTTGTTTTCTTTGCCATTATGTTGCCAATAAATACTGTACTTGGGTTAAATGAACTGTGTTTTTTATTTGTTATTTTATTGAATGAAAATGCTGTTGAATTATACGGAATAACCCATAGTCTATTCCATTGTTTGTTGTTTGATTCTCATAAAAGATAAATCAGTGATGGAAAGAAGAAATTGTGAACTAATCACAACTGTTAGTATCCAATTTTATCATTTTTCTGTTTATTTTCATCCTTTCCATGCATCAGTCATATCACTAAGTAAAGATTATTTGTTAATGAGAGAGATAGGGGATAAGATTAGTTGTTTAAACTGGACAATGGTCTTGCTCCAGTTTTTAATAAACTTCCTGCTTTCAACTGAATCCTTGTATATTGCATTATTTTAAATTATACATGAAGATGTTTTCTTAAATAAATATTGTATACAAACAAAAAAGTTTAGTCCGTTGCAGAATCCTCTGTCTGATATTTTATCTACTTTCTGTGATGATGTTTGCAATAAGTACTGTTGAAACCAAACCGTACAACTGTATACACAGAAAGTAATACAGATTTAAATTATTCCACCCCTATCCCTCAAAGAAAGAGACAAAATAAAAACAATTCTGTTCCTTGTGTTTATTTTTAAGATTTTTCTTTTCAGTCATCTGAAATAAATGCACGAAAAATGTCATGAAGAGAATTATTACATTGTATAATGTTATTTAGTCATTCAAACATGTGCTGTATAGGTGGCGAATCGGCCAGCTGTTTGTTAACTTTGTTTTCTTGGCAATTTTCATGACTCAACATCTGCCTGATTGTTTTGACAGTGGTAAAACAAGTTGCACTCTGACATAAATAAAAGAAGAATTGTGGTAGGACGATTGCCTGTGTTCTTTTTGTATTCAGCATGTTATATTCTACTTTGTTTCATTCTATACATTTATCATGGCAGCCCATGAACTAACCAGGGAAGATTCAAATTTCCTTGGTTTCTTCCCATATGATACGACTTGAACCACAGTATTGAGGTCCAAGATCAAATACGATGGAAAAGTTCATTGTGGCTTAGAATGTAAGTTCAGTGGGGAGAGAAGAAAGATGTGAGCAATCGGAGAATCACTGCCAGTGGAGACTGTTTGTCAACGAAAAAACTTAATCTTCGGGAAAATACTGTTCCCTCCGAAGTGACAATGCCGACTCAACAAAGAACTCAGAAGGCCCAAGGGAAACCTCAAAGAAGATAGTAAGTATATTTAGATCTGTCAGCATTACATAATTTGTTTGAATGTCAGTCCTTTCGTGCCCTGGTTGTTCATAACCGTGATTTTTATGCGGCAATTTCAAAAGATGTTTTTATAATTTGATTTCACACATTCTTTGGTAAAGTTTTACCGAGAACATATACTACTATTATTATAACTTAATTATTATTCTAATTATTGCTTCATTATTTTGATTAAAACTTAATTTGTTTAATTCTTTTTCTCTCAGTACAGTATTTTATAACTTAAAACCCATTGATTACTTTGTAAATACTTTTCTTGCTGCCTAACAGCCTATACATTAAGCTGTTCTGTTCTATTCGTACATGTCTTAAACACTCTTTATAAACTTATTCTTGTGATTTTATGCACCATAATACTTATGTATACAAACTGTTATTTTAAGATCTATTTTAAACATGTTATATATTTTTCTGATTTTATTGTTTTATTGTACTTTGAACAATTTTAAAATTTTACTTTTTTATTTTTAATAATAAAAGTGCATAATTATAAACATTCATACTTTTATATTAAATGCAACTAATGTTAACGGAAAATACAACAGCATGTGTAGAAATACAGAGTACAAAACATCCTGGTTACAAAACGACCTGCACCTATATGTTTCTGTAAATGTTTAGATTATCAAGATACATGTAATTGAGCATAAAAATTATACCAGGTAGTTTAAGAGCAAAATAAAATAAAAAATATTTAAACAATACTAATTGGCCCTATAATTGTCTGGGTTAAATCATGCAATTTAAATAAAGGATAAACATGACAAACAAAGTATATTTGTTTAATTCATGAAAATCATTTACATCTCGAGACTTACTGATTCACTTGTGCAGCATATACATATAGGTTACTCTAAGGCAGAGTAAGTTCTGAGGAAGTAGGGTGGTACCATCTACTATGTAATACTCCTTCCCAACCAACGCCGAATTTTGTTTTGCATTTCTTCAGTTTGTAATTGCTCATAAAAGTATCTAGTACTCTTCCTGATGATCTCTCTCTGAACAATTGCTTAGGAAAGTCACCTGTAGCCTTGCCATTTAACACAAGGCACACTGGCGCTACTTTGTATACATGGTCAATATAGCGTGAACAAACTTCGGCTGCCATCAAGGTAGACCAAAACTCCTCAGTATGTAGTATTAATTCTTCCTTTGTCCTGGGTTCCTTCTTGGCAATATGTCTCTTCATCTGGTTCCACACCATCTCTATTTGATTCAGATCACAGCTTTCTATAATAATAATAATAATAATAATAATAATAATGATTTTCTGTTAATATCGTTGGTATCATTTATCCTTCTGGAAAGGAGTCGAAAGTATTGTGTATATGACATGAGTTATTCCCAATATAACTTCATGCAACTATACATCTTATGATTATTGATGTCTAAATTACTGAGCTCTTTGACACTTTAGGTAGCAAGGTAAAACACCAACAAATATATACCAAGGACATATAAAATGACTAAATGAATTTTTTTTTTATTATCCAGTCCAATGGTCATAAAAGTTACTGCATTGAAAACATGCAGGTATGAGAACTTTTCTAGGAATCAGTGCTGTAATTTTGTTTCTTCTAGAGATTGTTGAAAAATCTATTGAATTCAATAAATAACGGAATAAATAAATAAACTGTCTATGTACCGAAAGGCCACTCATTCAACCAATTGATGCCGTTTTCCTCCATAAATTTCTTTGCCAACTTGGACCTACATGTAAAATGAGAAAAGTGCCTGTGTTTAGGGTGGAGTAAATAAATAAGCAGTTTCATTAAACACATATATTACATGAAGTAAATAGTCTAACAGAAAACCACAAAAGTATTTTATATCATTCAAATTTAATTTTTTTTTTAAACACAGCGAAATTGAAAATGTAAAATTTGTGGTTTTTTGTTTCTCTCTCGCGCTGTTTGATTTATTTAAGTAAATGCCCCCCCCCGCTGACTACATGCCAAAAAATAAATGGTCGGTCTGTTAAGTACAATTCAAACAGAGTTCCAGTATAATCACACCTGATTGAAACCTGAACTTGAGTATTAAACTTTCTGTAATAGACAGAAGAAAATAAATTATTTTAGAACTGTGCAAGTTTCAAACAATTATCAGTTTTACAAGTTAAGTGATAAACAATCTATGTATACAGCTTT
The DNA here is from genome assembly GCA_029931535.1 of Margaritifera margaritifera. Lineage (NCBI taxonomy): Eukaryota > Metazoa > Mollusca > Bivalvia > Unionida > Margaritiferidae > Margaritifera > Margaritifera margaritifera. The sequence goes on from JAQPZY010001133.1 coordinate 1,007,747, forward strand.
TTAAATAAATCCGTATGTGTACTGCACTGTTAGCATACAGGGCCCAATTAGTTTCATTCGACGTAGAGTATTTTAAAGTTTAATCTTTTGGTGGGTAAATGCAATGTATTGAAGTTACTTAATAAGTATGATTTGCATGTAATACATTTTTTAATCCACTTACTTATGCTTGGGATCATTGCCCTGCTGAAATCTGTGGTGTTGGCCGAACTTCTGATGTATAAAAGGTAGCAATGACCTCTCCAGAATCTCGTGAACAAAAAAGTCAGCATTCATAATCCTGTAGAAGATCAAAATACAGGTGGCACCTTTTCTGCTGATTCCGCCCCATACATGTACTGTAAGAGGGTGTTTTGGTTTGCAAAGTGGGGTGTAAGCGTGTCATTTTGTCTGTAACTTGTTGTTTTATGTTGATGCAATTGTATGCTACATTCATCGCTGAAAATCACATCATCTAGTGCATCATTTGTTGCAAGGAGACTTTTGGAGAATTCACTACATTTCAACTTATTCATGTCTCTGATAAACTGGCGGTATCTTGGTTGTGCATTCACATACCCTGCATCACATACGGCTCTTTTCGCAGTGGCGTTGTTCATATAAGTGCCAAATATAGTCAAAGCCCTTTTGACATCTGTACTGGAACTGTTATCATCATTACTCAATACTTCTTTAATGATCTGATTGTCATGAGCAGTACGCTGAGTCATACACATACATTTATAAGGTGGTAACTATGTGTCGATATCGAAATTTCCAATTTTGTACTGCTTGATATAGTATTTGAGAGCTGCCCATGTGATTGTTCCTTGAGAATTCAAAGAATTTTGCAAGCATTTAGACCTTGTCTATAAAACTTGCCAATATCCAGTTTAGTTTGATGATTAATCTTTGATTGTGGCATATTTTCCTTATCAGAAACTAGATCTACCAATTTTTTTTTTCTTTGTCTTAAGAAGGGGCTTCCATGTGATGCAGTAGAAACGTCTTAAGTAGGGGCTTCCATGTGATGCAGTAGAAACCATGAAACCAATTCGAGATAAATGTAGAGACCAAACTTCTGTTATCAACTGGTTCATAGTGCAGTGAAACCCCGCTATAACGTGCCCCGCTATAACGCGAATTCGGATATAACGCGATCGTGGCGTGGCTCCCAAAATTTCATATATTCATTCGCACATGAACATTTTTTTTTCTTCAAAGTACGAGAAATAGTGTATAGAATGTGTATATTACAGTATCATTTTGGGGAAGAGATCGCGTATGAATGCGAGTATAATACGTCTGTGGCGTGGTTCCTGAAATTTTATATACTTGTACATGTATTTTTCTCGTACACGGAAAAAAAAATTTTTTAAGTACGAGAAATAGTGTACAAAAAGTTTTTTTATCATTTTGGGGAAGAGATCACTTATGAATTCGATCGTGGCGTGGCTTCTGAAATTTAACAATTTCACCAATTTCTTGAAGTGTTATGCCAAAATAAACGTTATCGGAAATGTTACTTATTATTGATCCCTGAGTAAAGCCAGTAAGTCTTCTTTGTGTTTGTCTTCAATTCATTTTGTATACAATCATTGTTCAAACAATAGCCGATGTGTTTTTCTTCTTTAACTGCATAGACAACCGAGCATCAGACAATGTGGTACTTGATAAAAGATTCTCACGATTTAATAAACATCAAAAAACGTAAGCCGCCAACACCTGCGCTAGACTTCAATTCATCCTGTATACAATCATTGAGCAATCAATAGCCAACTTATGTTTCTTCTTTAACTGCATACACAACCAAGCACCAGACAATGCGGTGGTTGATCAAAGATTGTCATATGTGGGTGCTTATATAGAGACTGAGCTTGGGCGGCAAGATCAAAGATTGTCATGTGTGGGTGCTTATGTAGAGACTGAGCTTTGGCGGCAAGATCACAGGGAGTTCAAATAACCACTCTCTATTACTTGGCACTGAACAAGTACAGCTGTATCAAACTCGTGGCTCAATCAAAGGGTTGTCATGTGGGAAAACAAAGACGGATCAATATCAGATAGTAAACGGTGTTGATACCCTATTCATGCTATACATTAGACTTGTATACGTTGTTCTCTGATTAAAGTAAAATATAGTAAAACCCCGCAATAACGCGACCCCGCTTTTTCCGCGATCGAATTTTATGGACCCCAAATATCGCGTTATAGCGGGGTTTCACTGTACTACATACAAAAGGTGATGAATGAAATGCATAAAATTGTTTCCACTCTGACTGATTCATTATTGTATTGTACTGTATATGACAGTGATACAATCACCACCAAAAAAATAAAACTTTATTGCTGTATGTTTAAAGGAAATGGTATTACAGCTATTGATGCATGTTTTATTTGCATAAAGTCATCACATAAGCAAGAGAAATGTAAATTTAGCATCCGTCATTTTATCCAGAGAGAGAGAGAGAGAGAGTAATAGAAGGCATCCGCATGTTTGTGTGGCGGGAAATTTATAGGCATATATAACCATTAACAAGAGAGAGAGAGAGAGGGAGGGAGAGATAGAGCCTGTGTGTGTCTGATATAAGGAATCAATCCCTTGTCTTCCACTTAATCCAGAAATGTGTGCATGTATGTGTGTGCTTCCTCTATATTTCATCCATGATTACACTGTTTGATGATAAACCTATGTGTGCATGTTGTTTTGCTTTGTTGTTGTTATTGATTTTGTGGTGGTGTGTTTTTTTTATTATTTTCCTTTCTCTTTATGTCCTCACCATATAGTGTACATGCATATATCATCTTATTCATTTCAGGCAAAGGGAAAGCCTTTGACAAATGTAATCTCATGAGCGGAAGCCCCAATAGATGAAGCAGAGACGTCTGCAGATGAGGATGGGAGTCTGTTATCAGATCAAACCCCAGCATCCACACAAAGGAAAATAGTTCAAGCGACCCAGACTCTGTTTGCTTGTGTGCAAGAAGAAGACACAGAGGGCACAGAAATTGAAGCAGTTGGTCCAGAAAATTGTCCTTCAGATCACGAGACCACGTTTCTCCTTGATTGAAATAAATCCCGGGAACATTCACTGGAAATGAATACATCCAGTAAGATAATAGGTAATACTACAATAAGAAGTCAGGGGCATGGAGATGTGTTTTTGCCTGTCTCATACTCTCCACAGAGATTCTTCATCCTAATATCGCCACTGACGATGCAGTGCAAGAAGCCTGTAATTAGTATGCTAAATGCCATTTACAGAAAACTGGAGGCAATATCCAGCAAGCAAGAACAATTTGAACGCATCATAAATAGGAAAATTGACACAGTGAACAGAAGAATGTATGGTTTGGAACTGAGCATGAATAAGGTCTTTGCAAGAATTCAGGCCAATGTAGCATCCAGTGTGCCGGTAATTCAAGATCAATCTACTGAGCCAAAAGAAACATCCACTTCATCAGCATCGGTGTCGACATCTGTAACAGTTGTGGAAAGAGAAGTCATGTTCGACGACATTACGCCGCAGTATAGATTAAGTCTGGACATACTGATGGAGTTAAAAAAGTGTTCGTCAGGCCCAGGAAACTTTGCTAAGAAGCTGACTGAACATTTTTTTCAGGAATTGTTCAGACCAGACAATCACCGGCTCAACTACAACTGGGATGGTGTCGGCCAGAAAGGCAAGTTGGAGTTAGATCCAGTTCACAGAGGGGTGATAATGAGCTATGTATGTAGCTTTTATCCAGAGGTGAAGCAGCAGTCAGTATGGATGGAGAGGGTTGTGACCAAATTAATGAAGGCCTCAGATGACCAGACTGGAAAAAAAGGAAAGAGAGAGTAGATACACAACCATATGAGATGGCAGCACAGAATAACACAAAGGAAGTTCTCACAGAGACATTTAGCAGTGAGGATCTGAACTTCACAATATTTGATATGGATAGTGAAGAAATCATATCATCAGCTGCTCATGAATAACATCCGTTATTTTATCCAGAGAGAGAGAGGGAGAAAGAGTAATAAAAAGCATCCGCATGTTTATGTGGAGAGAATTTTTACAAGCACATATAACCATTCGAGAGAGACGGGCTGGGAGAGAGAGAGTGCATGTCTGATGACAGCTAAATTGTTTTGTCTGTATTGTTTTGTCTATTTGTTGTATGTGAATACTGTACATCAGTTATATACTTCTATATCTATATCACCAAGTAAATTTAAGCATCAGATGAAATTATTTGTTTTCCTTTTTCCTTTTTCTGTTTGTTTCCTATTGCATACTATGCAAAATGCAGAAAAATGTGATGAACCTGTTTAAGCATTTCTGGATCAATAACTGTTTTTAGTAAAGACCCCTCCTCACCTGTCTCCCTCTGTGTCTCTCTCTAAAAAAAAGTATGGAATCCAAAGAACTACTTCGCAAGTTATCGTAATCAGTTGCACTTAACATTAGAAACATTTTTTTTGTACATGCTCCAAAAATTGTTTAAGTATTCCATGATTGGCTAGCTTTCTTCAATTAGTGGCCTCATCATTCACACTAACACAAAAAGATGTTCCTGCCATCAAAGTTTTTCTTGATTTTGCTTATGTTTTGAAGAGTTTTTCTCCAATGTGGGTTTCAAAAATAACGTTAAAATGCTTATTAATGTTAACCAAAATATTATTTTTTCGATGTTTGACATGTCAACATTTTTAGGAATCTTAAGAATGAAAATATTAAAATTTGACTGATTATAAATCTAGACAAACACAAACTGAAATCTGGAAACATTCAGTAGTGGTAAGAAAAGTAATAACGTGCTAGACATTATAGCTTTATGGAGCAAAAAAGAAAGAAATTTTCCCACCCAGTGCGGGAACTCCCGACCACGTGCTCCAAATTTAAGTGTGTGTGTGTGTGCATGGGCATCCACAGGAATTTTTCGGGGGGGAATGCAAAATAAAATGGATATTTTTTTATTTTTTTTTAATCATGGGTGGGGGATGTGGGCAGGGGCAACATGTCCCACCCACCCCACAGACACCCAAGTGTGTGAGTTGCACACTTTATCCACTCGGCCACAATACCACCTATAGAAACATGCTCAAGAACCAAAGGCTCTAACAGTCACAAACATGAGACAGCATACTTTAATATCTGCATCAGAATAATTATAAGAATATATTTTTTTTTTTATTTTTGCCTTAGAAAAATGAGCCAATAATTGGATTCATGTAGAAACAATACATCCATGCAAAATGCTCTAAACTTGTTGGAAATTAAAATATCTGAACATCTGAGATTGTAAAATTTTCCACATTATTTTTCATTTCGGTAATAAGTCAAGTTCAGATTAATTACTAACAATTATCAAACTTCCAATTGTTAATGGCAGGACCATAATTGAGGCTGTTAAGTACAACGTGCCAAGTCAGATAGATTCATGTGATAAAAACACACTGTTCCCAAGCTGAAACTGATGCCATCCTTTGATGCAAACCCTTGTCAGTATTGTACAACAGTGTTCACAATGGTCACTGCCTTCATTTCTGTAGAACATCCACTGAAAGTCAAGTCTTTATTAGGGAGAGACAATTGAATTTTCTAATTGGAGGGGGGGGGGGTAAATCCATGAAAACAATGGTTTTTCTCTGATTTGTAGCATAAAAACGACGTTAATCCATTCCATATTGCACTTGAAATAAATTTATATTGTGATGAAAGAACAAAAAATATCCTTGTCAAAAAAAAAAAAACATTTAAACCCCATACATTGAATGGTCAGTCCCTTATAGTACACATGCAGTCAGAATATTCAGCCTCATGGCTGCTATTACTGCTTAAGGACCAAGCATGAGGTTTGCATTTCAGTGTAAATTCACTGTTTTAAGTTTGTTTGTTTGTTGTTTTTTTAAACAGAAGCGGATGTCAATTTGAATTTGAATTGTCCATATCTCAGAGAATTACTTTCCTTTGGAACAAAATGATAAATTTATGCTGTTCGAGAAGCTCAGCAGGGTGTGCTTCTCATCAAGTCAGTGCGAAAGTTTGTTCATATTTCTTTGAATAAATTAAAAGCATAAGCTTATTGCAAAAGAAGTCGATCAACCTTTTATCAACAGAAATTTGTACTGAATATACAAGACTCCAGAAATTATTTTTTTGTTGTCCAAATATATGATCGAAATAAAGACAACTCATTCTTCCAATGGTATCCAGTTGTAAATCACTCTTGACATCTCAGTCTTTCCATAGGTGGTCTTCATTCATTGGCTGTTCAAATTCAAATGTCAATCACTAATGTTGACCAGCCTCCTCCACAGTGGAGCTGACATCGGCGTGCTTGCTGAGGCGCGATGATGAATTGTAGGTATTTATTCCTCCACTGTGGAGCTAAAGTGAAGGGGATTAAGTCACCCACCGCAAAGCGTGGGGTTCCGAAAAATAATGTGAGCTTTACTGTACATTGGCAAAGGATAAATAGATAAATATAAGGTAAATATATCTGGAAGATAAATGGTTATGATGAGTTGATAGATAGATTGTTTTCTATTCCAACAATTCACTGTATAAATTTATCATTCATAAATTCTGGTGGAAAAGAATTTCATTCATAGATTTCTTCAAACTTTCTCTACCTCTCTCTTATCTTTTTGCTGTCATATATGGTAAGGAGGTAGCTTCCTCAGCTGATTGTATATTGCACCTGGAATTGGCTGTCTCAGAAGTAACAGACCTAGGCCAAATATAGAAATTGTCAACCCAATTATTGGCAGGTCACAATTGTTCAATGACTTGTAATGCCTTTTAAGTTGAAAGACTGTTCCCTTCATGTATTTGCTATTAAATGTGCACAAGTTTTTGTCATCAGTTCTATGTTCTTGCAGAATTTGGCATATCATTCCTTGAACATTTTTAACCAACAGAATATCTTATATGAATAGTGACTGTAGCATTGGTCCATTATCTGCTCTTGGAATAAAAGGAGTAACCTAATAATGAAGTGTCTGTTAACATTTTCATTTCAAACATGAATGGATATTGAATGAAAATCTGGTACAGTATGTACATTGTGACTGTGAATGCATTTTTCTCTGACCACAATACATTTTGCACATATGGACTTAAGCTGACTTTTGCATACTGTTATAATACTTGAATTGTTTTTGTTGTTGTTTCTTTACTTGAAATAATTACGATCCACTTATCCAACAAAAGAGCAATGTTTGAAAGCTGAATTTCATTTTTTGTATTATAAATAATATGTAGGAAGAGATCATGATCCCCAAACTTTTATTATTTGTAGTTAACACTAATAGAAATTGTTGAATAGGTCTAATTTAATAAACTTCAGCAAATTTAGTGTCAAATTATTTCTCTACTAATCTTTTCTGATGAATACAATTTAGTATGGGTATCTGTGCATCCCATACCCATACCCACCCCCGCACACTCCCACCCCGATAACAAGTGTGGCTGTAGAGAATAACAATTTACCTCGAGTATTTACCCCAAGAAAGAATGTATAAGCAATAGTATGACTTTATTCAAATTCTTAAAATAACAATGTAATAGAGAGATTAGCCAGTTTAAAGTTACATGACCGATTGACTTGTGTACTGTGAATGTAAGCATTATAAGACATGTTTAAACATCAATTCACATGTCATGTCTTTGCCCAATCAGTGCAGTTCGTGGAAAAATGAACACTTAATTTGCACAGCCGATACATTTGAGTGACTGCTGTAAGCAGTAAGAAAACACAGTTTGGTTAAGAAACATCTGGCCGCTAAGAACGAAAGCATGTGACCATTTAATGTGACTTTAATAGAGGAAATACATTTCACAGGTAGAAATGGGAATGGCTGTTGAGACCAGGTGATCATTATATATAGGTGACTGCTAGGGAAGGTTTGACTGTACTTAATTTTTTGTGGGGTCTCAGACAAATAATTGTGTAATAATTCAAATGAATAATTTGTCTTGACTTCAAAATGTGTTAATGTTAATTGTAAAATAGATCTCTAGGATTTTGAAACTGGAAGTCCATGTACACATTGCTGAAAAAAACGGAGTCCGGTATATAGAAAGAAGTCAGGTTTTGAAAATTAGGTGTCCAGGAAAGTTAGGTCTGATTGCTGGTAACAAAATTTAAAGCTTAGACAAGTTTGGTTTTCATGTTCCTTGGTCTCTTTCCAGATATCCAGAATTTTCAAAAGGAATGGAGATGTTCTAGAGCAAGTACTTTCCATGGAAACAGAAAATACCCCAATGACGGAGCATCTTAAAATATCATATCAGAAAGTAAACTGAGCTTCTGAATCACATCTCTGGGAGAAGATCACATCGTGATATTTTAATTTTCAAACTTATATCACTTAGTAATCCTAGTTTAGAGGATAACAATTTCATCCTGATTTTTTTGTTGCATTACTTGACTTGTGACAGTGCCATAACCATAGCTTTTTTTTCTTCTAAGATGTAATTTATCTAGACTTGTTGTTATATTCCATGGGTGTGTGATTTATTAAACAAATTTAAAATAAAAGTTAATTTTAATATACTGGTACCTGTGAATCCATGTCAGTTTTATTTTACTTACCTGCATAAATATCTAATAACTCTTTCTTTACAAGATGAGGACTTAACTGCATAAATATTGAATAACTGTTTCTTTACAAGACACCGGCATAAATATCGAATAACTCTTTCTTTACAAGACAAGGACTTACCTGCATAAAAATTAAAACACTCTTTTGTTACAAGACACTTACCTGCATAAATATTGAATAACTCTTTCTTTACAAGACAAGGACTTACCTGCATAAATATTGAATAACACTTTCTTTACAAGACGAGGACTTACCTGCATAAATATCTAATAACTCTTTCTTTACAAGACACTTACCTGCATAAATATTGAATAGCTCTTTCTTTACAAGACAAGGACTTACCTGCATAAATATCGAATAACTCTTTCTTTACAAGGCAAGGACTTACTTGCATAAATATTGAATAACTCTTTCTTTACAAGACACTTACCTGCATAAATATTGAATAACTATTTCTTTACAAGACCAGGACTTACCTGCATAAAAATCTAAAAACTCTTTCTTTACAAGACGAGGACTTACCTGCATAAATATTGAATAACTGTTTCTTTACAAGACACTTACCTGCATAAATATTGAATAACTCTTTCTTTACAAGACGAGGATTTACCTGCATAAATATTGAATAACTCTTTCTAAACAAGAAAATTACCTGCATAAATATTGAATAACTCTTTCTTTACAAGACAAGGACTTACCTGCATAAATATTGAATAACTCTTGGTACAAGACACTTACCTGCATAAATATTGAATAACTCTTTCTTTACAAGACAAGGACTTACCTGCATAAATATCTAATAATTCTTTCTTTACAAGACAAGGACTTACCTGCATAAATATCTAATAACTCTTTCTTTACAAGACAAGGACTTACCTGCGTAAATATTGAATAACTCTTTCTTTACAAGACAAGGACTTAACTGCATAAATATCTAATAACTCTTTCTTTACAAGACAAGGACTTACCTGCGTAAATATTGAATAACTCTTTCTTTACAAGACAAGGACTTCCCTGCATAAATATCTAATAACTCTTTCTTTACAAGACACTTACCTGCATAAATATTGAATACCTCTTCCTTTACAAGACAAGGGCTTACCTGCATAAATATTGAATAACTCTTTCTTTATAAGACACTTACCTGCATAAATATTGAATAACTCTTTCTTTACAAGACAAGGACTTACCTGCATAAATATTGAATAACTCTTTTGGTACAAGACACTTACCTGCATAAATATTGAATAACTCTTTCTTTACAAGACAAGGACTTACCTGCATAAATATCTAATAACTCTTTCTTTACAAGACAAGGACTTACCTGCGTAAATATTGAATAACTCTTTCTTTACAAGACAAGGACTTACCTGCATAAATATCTAATAACTCTTTCTTTACAAGACAAGGACTTACCTGCATAAATATTGAATAACTCTTTCTTTACAAGACAAGGACTTCCCTGCATAAATATCTAATAACTCTTTCTTTACAAGACACTTACCTGCATAAATATTGAATACCTCTTCCTTTACAAGACAAGGGCTTACCTGCATAAATATTGAATAACTCTTTCTTTATAAGACACTTACCTGCATAAATATTGAATAACTCTTTCTTTACAAGACACTTACCTGCATAAATATTGAATAATTCTTTCTGTACAAGACAAGGACTTGCCTGCATAAATATTGAATAACTCTTTCTTTATAAGACACTTACCTGCATAAATATTGAATAACTCTTTCTTTACAAGACAAGGACTTACCTGCATAAATATCTAATAACTCTTTCTTTACAAAACAAGGACTTACCTGCATAAATATCGAATAACTCTTTCTTTACAAGACACTTACCTGCATAAATATTGAATACCTCTTCCTTTACAAGACAAGGGCTTACCTGCATAAATATTGAATAACTCTTTCTTTATAAGACACTTACCTGCATAAATATTGAATAACTCTTTCTTTACAAGACACTTACCTGCATAAATATTGAATAATTCTTTCTGTACAAGACAAGGACTTGCCTGCATAAATATTGAATAACTCTTTCTTTACAAGACAAGGACTTCCCTGCATAAATATCTAATAACTCTTTCTTTACAAGACAAGGACTTACCTGCATAAATATTGAATAACTCTTTCTTTACAAAACACTTACCTGGATAAATATTGAATAACTCTTTCTTTACAAGACCAGGACTTACCTGCATAAATATCGAAAAACTCTTTCTTTACAAGACACTTACCTGCATAAATATTGAATAACTCTTTCTTTACAAGATGAGGACTTACCTGCATAAATATTGAATAACTCTTTCTTTACAAGACAAGGACTTCCCTGCATAAATATTGAATAACTCTTTCTTTACAAGACGAGGACTTACCTGCATAAATATTGAATAACTCTTTCTTTACAGGACAAGGACTTACCTGCATAAATATCGAATAACTCTTTCCTTACAAGACAAGGACTTACCTGCATAAATATTGAATAACTCTTTCTTTACAAGACAAGGACTTACCTGCATAAATATCTAATAACTCTTTCTTTACAAGACAAGGACTTACCTGCATAAATATTGAATAACTCTTTTGTTACAAGACAAGGACTTACCTGCATAAATATTGAATAACTCTTTTGTTACAAGACAAGGACTTACCTGCATAAATATTGAATAACTCTTTACAGGACAAGGACTTACCTGCATAAATATTGAATAACTCTTTCCTTACAAGACAAGGACTTACCTGCATAAATATTGAATAACTCTTTCCTTACAAGACAAGGACTTACCTGCATAAATATTGAATAACTCTTTCTTTACAAGACAAGGACTTACCTGCATAAATATTGAATAACTCTTTCTTTACAGGACAAGGACTTACCTGCATAAATATTGAATAACTCTTTCCTTACAAGACAAGGACTTACCTGCATAAATATTGAATAACTCTTTCTTTACGAGACAAGGACTTACCTGCATAAATATCTAATAACTCTTTCTTTACAAGACAAGGACTTACCTGCATAAATATTGAATAACTCTTTTGTTACAAGACAAGGACTTACCTGCATAAGTATTGAATAACTCTTTTGTTACAAGACAAGGACTTACCTGCATAAATATTGAATAACTCTTTACAAGACAAGGACTTACCTGCATAAATATTGAATAACTCTTTCCTTACAAGACAAGGACTTACCTGCATAAATATTGAATAACTCTTTCCTTACAAGACAAGGACTTACCTGCATAAATATTGAATAACTCTTTCTTTACAAGACAAGGACTTACCTGCATAAATATTAAATAACTCTTTTGGTACAAGACACTTACCTGCATAAATATTGAATAACTCTTTCTTTACAAGACAAGGACTTACCTGCATAAATATTGAATAACTCTTTCTGTACAAGACAAGGACTTACCTGCATAAATATTGAATAACTCTTTCTTTACAAGACAAGGACTTACCTGCATAAATATTGAAAAACTCATTCTTTACAAGACAAGGGCTTACCTGCATAAATATTAAATAACTCTTTTGTTACAAGTCAAGGACTTACCTGCATAAATATTGAATAACTCTTTCTTTACAAGACACTTACCTGCATAAATATTGAATAACTCTTTCTTTACAAGACAAGGACTTACTCATTTTGTTGAAAGACTTATAATAGGCACCATGTTTATGCCCTACTGCGATAGCAGAAGGGGGCATATTGCTTTCCTGCTGTCTGTCCATTAGTCTGAATGTCTGTCCTTCAGTTTAGTGTGATAGTACCAAAAGTATTGGACTTACAATTGTACACACTTTATCTTGGTCATTAGTAGAATACCTAATTAGATTTTCAGGCCATTACAAAAATGTTTCAACTATTTCCGCATATTGGTACTTTATGGACTAGGACTTTGTTATTAAAATCTTTTTAGTACAATTCAACAATGACCACTTGAAGTAGACAGATTAAATTTAATGTGCATATTTGTATTCATATGTAGATGACCTGATTAGATTTTCAGGCCATTGCAGCAGTTTTTTTAGTTTTTTTGTTATTACGCATTTTACTTTAATAGCACAGTTTAGCAAACTTCTCTTGAGGAAGACAAATGCATTTGATATACAAATTTATATGCATAAATAAACAACCTAATTAGATTTTCATGCCATTATAGCAATTTTTAACTTGTTTTCTACTGTGTAAACTTTTTGGATATGGACTTTTTTGGTCTATAGTGGGGTGTATGTGTTTTAAAAAACAAATATTTTTTTTGACCAACCTCCAATTTAGAATTATGACTGGAGTTTTCAGTGCTGATAACACAGAGCACAAATGTTGGCCTAAATAGTGTTTGGACATGGCTGCAAAGGAAAAAAATCTTGAGTTAATAGGAACTATAATTTTACTGATTGACATTTAATGGCACGTCAACACATGAATATTATATATATCATATATATTCACTTATAAGTCAAGTCCAACTGCAAACAACACAGACCCTGATCTGCTGGCACATAATACGCCAGCAGATTAAGGTCTATGTTTGCTCTACTGATTACTCTAACAAACTGCATAGACCCAGATCTGTCAGTACATTATGTGATGTCAGATCTGGGCTGTGCAGTTTGCAGTTGGACTTGACTTATAATCGAGTGTATATGGAAGTTGTATTATGCTGATGCAGTTGAAGTAAAGTGCCTTGGCCAGAGATACATTATGGCAGATGACCTAGCATGGCCAGGAAATATTCAAACCCACACCCTTTTGGTAGCGAGACGGACATGCTAACACAGATACCATGACTTCCAGATTCCGAACTAGTATGAATTAGTGTTACGACTCTATGGTCTAAGAAAAATGTAACAGAAAGAAAGTGAAACCAACAAATCAAGTAAAAATCAACAAGCAATTTATTACTAGATAATTAAAATAAAAAATCAAAAAGTCACTTACAGTAATGTGTTTTGAAATCCTAATAATCCAATAAGAATGATTGTTCTAATCACAAGTCCTAAATATAGAATGTTCCAAATTCACGGCTGTGTCCTTGAATGTTATGATGTGCTAATGGTCTCCAAAGTCCTGATGTACTAGTAATCTTGATGTGCTGATGTCAAAATGAAGTATTCCAAAATCTCTGAATAAGTTCAGTTAAATTCCAAAATCATCAATTAAAAATCCAAAATCCAAAAGTTTATGAGCACTGTTATAATCCAATGAATATTTAAAATAATTCCTCTCTTAGAATTTGGAATGAATTTTCACAACTGTAATAGCTCTTTACAAGACTGATGGTAATGTCAAAACTGAATAAATGTCCACCAAACATGGCATATATAAAGATTGGTCACATGACAGAATGTTCTAGAACATGTGTCATCTTAATGGAATTTTACTTGTAAACAAAATTCAACCTTGACCTTCAAATTGAGAAAACATATTGATCAAAACAACCTAATTCAAGGACACTAGTGAAACAAGTTTTTCCTGATAACATTAAGATTTAAGCAAATATTAAAGTGAAGAAACATTTATAATTTCCTAAAATATTTATAATATTATATAAACATCATACATAACAATTAGAAATTGATTTATGCAAATTCTCTTACAGTTGAAGCATCATTAACATACCTGCCACCAATAACTTACATTAAGTATTACATCTATAATTGTACCATTCTATCAACATACCTGCCACCAATAACTTACATTAAGTATTACATCTATAATTGTACCATTCTATCAACATACCTGCTACCAATAACTTACATTAAGTATTACATCTATAATTGTACCATTCTATCAACATACCGGTACCTGTCACCAATAACTTACATTAAGTATTACATCAATAATTGTACCATTCTATCAACTCTAACATTCATCAGAAACTGTCATTGGGATCCCTTGCTTATTGCAAGAAGTGATTGACTTGCATTATCCTTTCAGGTATTCTGACGTTCATCAGCCAAATCTATATCCCCAAGGCTGCCAAAGTAATTCTGGCTTATGGAATGATAATACCTGTCTTTCAGTCCATCTGACATCAACAATTCTTATACACTATTACTCACAGAGTCACATAAGTTGGAGTTTAAATGTGTTGAGTGGAGTACAACACTTTTAAGTGAATAGTGGCCACTGTGACTCATATTTCATGGTTCAGTGATTTGGGTTAACCTTTGTGTTTAGCTCATTGTTTTCAATACTATTGCCTATGGAGTCATATAACTTGGTATATAATGCCTCATGAGGAGTACTACAGCCATGAGTGAAATCTAGGTCACTGTGACACGTATTTCATGCTGTGAGACTGGTGCTTACCTTGGGTTGAACTCAGTTTCTGTTGTTTATGATATGTGTTTAGGTAATTTTCTCATACACTATCGCTCAAAGAGTCACTTAAATTGGTATTTACATGAGTCATAGGGAGTAGGACACATTTGGTGAGTATTAGGTCACTTTGACCAATATTTCATGGTCTAGTGATTTTGGTTAACCTTTGCATTAGCTTTTTCTCAGGCACTATTGCCAGTGAAAGTCAAACAACTTGGTAATTGCATCATGAAGAGTAATAAAACTGTTAAATCTGCAACATTTATTTTATGGTTCATTGATTTTTTTTGCTTTGGGGTTGAACTCAGTTTCTCTAAGTTATTGCTGTCAGAGTCACTTAAGGTGGTATTTATACTTGTCATGTTGAGTACAATCATACTTGCATACGAGGCAGGTACTCAATGAAGAAGAAGAAGATTCTTGTCTTTTTCCGATGTGAGTCAAATAACTTCGACTTTCTGGAAGACACATGGAGGTAACTGTAGTGATAATACACAAATTGGTAAGTTTTTGGTGGACAAATAGCTGGCAAGATGTGCAAAGAATAGATACTTGTAAAAAAATATACATATGTGTTGAAAATAGCACCTGACAACAGTTCAATCATGAATGAAATATCTGCACTTGCCATTTTAATGAAAAAATTGAAGAAATTATGGAGCCATTGTAACATCATAAAGGTATTATGTAATACCAATCACAGGCTTGAGTACAGTTAAAATGGCCACTATTTACATCGGAGTTTTTTGTGTTTTTTTAGCATATGACTGGAAAAGCTGAGAATGTTCTGATTGGTGGAGTACTATGCCTTTCAGTCAAAATTAGATCACTTTGACCAATTTATCATGATCAGTGATTAGGGTTTACCTTTGCATTGAATGCATTGTCTGAAGCATTATTGCCAGTGGAGACTTGGTATGTAATTACACCATGAGGAGTAATACAGCCAGCAGTGAAAACTGGGCCACCATGTCCTTTATTTCATGGTTCACTGATCAGTGTTTACCTCTGCATTTACCCCAGTTTGTCTAGAATGGGGTTCTACGGTTAGGTCATTTTGTTAGATACTATTACTGGGCGAGTCACATAAGTTGGTATTTAGATGTGTCTGCATGATTCTAATGGGGGAGAAAAGAAAGAAGAAAAAAAAATAGCTGCAAAGATTGTGACACCATGTACAATAATACAGTAATCATGGTATGCAATTTGGCCGTACCACCATTGGCAACCTTCTTGTAGGTTTAGGACTCAGTATTTATTGCAAATAGTATGTTAATAGTTTGCAACCAAGATTTGTAATGAATAAATTTGAGAAACTATACGATTATAGCATTTCATAATTTAATGAGGGATGGACAATAAGACCCGAGTAAATCGAGTGTTTTCACATACTGGAAATGGGGTTTTAGCTAGCATGTTAAAATCTTGGATTGATTTTGCCCCACTTCATTATTGGGAAGAGAAGATTAGTTTCATTCCACTATTTTTTATATCGACCCTTGTATAATTCAAAGAATTTAACGGATTATTACAATAGAGGGGATAGACATCAAAGTTAAAATTAAATTTTGACGCTTGTAAGTTCGATATTAGTCGAAAGACCAAGTGATCTCATGGCATGGCCATGCATTAATTGTATACAGCATCCGGGCATTAAGGCCTTTAAAAGGCAAGGTAGGATACGAGCCGATTTCGGCCCCTAATCAGATCCAGATGAAACTCAGAGCGATAAAATAGGTCCCTCTCTATTCCTTAAATATGTATTTAATTTTTTTGTATCCAGGACTGCTTTTAAGAAAGGAATACGACCATTAAGGAGCTAATAATTTTCTCATCCATTGTGGCACCTTCATACGTGGATGGCTTAGTGTCATTTCTGCACAGAACCAGTTAGGTCTGGGTCGATTCAGCCCGAACGCTACTTTCGGCTGGGACGTTTCGGCTCACATTCATTTTGTTAGGGATACACTTTAATAAAGATGTTTTCATTGAAATAGTATAACGTTGGGCAACAAAGTGCCAGTGGTCATAGTGACATATCAGCTGATTATGTATTTTGATGAAATAAAAACAACTTAAATTAAAAGTTATTCTAAATGAAATTGATTGATCAAACAAATGGTGGATCAAGCATCAATGTAATCAAACAGATGAATATGTGATCTGCAACCCGTATTCTTGTTCGTTACGCCACACACACTGAACCCAGTGAAAAATGCAACCTCTGAGCAGGCCCGCCGACAGAAAGCCAGGGCACCTGAGCAGAGCAATCATGGGCCCCAAAACTAGTTTAATTTTTTGCATATAAAAGCCTGTGTACAGTTTTGCATGTAAAACCTGTAGTAATCTACCATAACTTGGGCTCTTGCAAGGAACAAATTTTAATAATTACTGCAAAGATTAATTTATTTCTGATAACTAAGTTGACGGCGGGCCCCTAGAAATCGCCAAGCCCCAGGGCAATTGACCCCCTACCCGGTGTGCCCGTCTTTGAGTCGGATAACACCTCTTTGAATGCTGCTGTCACGAGCACTAGTTGCACGTGATCCCTTGCTGCTTTAGTCGAACGGCAGAATTACACGCGATGCACAAATTACTTTTAAGGAAAACAGTTTATAAAAACTTGAATAAAAAATATATTACTTATTTAAATGAAACATAGTTTGAAGCTAAGTACAAAAATACCACTATTCCCAGCAATAAATCGCATTAGATACGAAAATAATATTTTCTCAGTTTACATAGGCACAATTTTGTGTCGGTATTTCAAATATTCTACTCTCGAAAGTTAACGAGCATCAATTTATTTCACAAACGCTTTTTAAAGGCTATTAACTTAAAGAGACCGCAACTAATAGCCCCTGTCATTAGTGTCCAATTAAGAATCAAAGATGACATTTTCACGGTTTTGTAAAGGAAGTATTATAAATACGGGCGGCCTGTAGTCTGTTTCAAAACGGATTAGTGGCATTGTCTTTTTTTAGTTGTATTTAAGACTTCGATGTTGATTGCAATGATCCTGAACCCTTGGATATTAACTTAAAGAGACTGCAACTAATTGCGCCTGTAATAGAGGTCCAATTAAGGATAAAAAGATGACAATTTGTGTAAATGAAAGATATATGTTACAGAAAAGAATAGAACATAACAAAACCCTATTGGAAAAAGTATCATACTCAGATCACACACATATATATATATATATATATATATATATATATATATATATATATATATATATATATATAGTCATATGAATCAAGTACAATCAAAGTTCTATTATATGAAAAACCATCATGGTGTATGAAAAGGGAAGAGACACAAAAATCAGAGAGAACATGGATTACCGAGGTAATGGAATTCGTCCCCCAAAACGTTATTCTGATATTTGGTACATGTTTTATCTTCATATGGATTCAAGACATAATTTATAGATGGCTGTCCTAAATTTCAAGATAGGTAAGTATATTTTTTAAAAAATTAAATATTCTTCCTATTTGAATACCTGTTTTATAAAATTAAAAATTTTGTGCTTTGGACGATTTTTTTCGAAAACATAAGAAACCTTATTGGTGTTGATCTAAGTCTTCTAAGAGGACGATTTTAATATAATTCCTAGTACCTCTCTTCATCACAAAACTATGAGAAAACCATTTACAAATGTTTTGCAATTACACTTTTACAAATTAACACAATTATGTTTCATTAAAATCAAAAGAACTATAACAAATATATGCAATAATTGTTTATTTCTTAAATACGAACAACACAAATGTAAGTATACCCGGTAATAATTAAATCTACATACTTTTGCTTCACCATCTGTGGGAAGTTTTGAGAAACTTGCACGTCTGGACTTGTTAGTAAAAAAGTTATGAGAAAACTTAAAGATAAATTTAAGACTATGTGAGTTTAAAAATTACTTACATATTTGTGTTATAAGACGTGAGAGGTTAAGATAATAGGTTATGTTAACGTGAAAGGTTAAGATAATAGGTTATGTTAACGTGAAAGGTTAAGATAATAGGTTTGATGTGGTAAACATTTCCCATTGCACGACTGAAACACTCCAGGTCTGGTGATTTTACAATATGTATAGAAAGGGAAATCCATTTTGAAAAATTACCATTAGAAACAAAGGCGTTCTTTTATATTTCTTTATTAGTATGAAATTGTCTAAAAGTTAAGGAATGGGATGTATCTCAAAAGTATCTTGTTTAATTGGCTGTATTGTATAAACTAAATACTACAAAAGAGAAATTGCAATGGTGTATATCTGGAAGTTCATAGTGGATCATACTTAATTTCCAAGTCATTTAATACAAAGTTAAGAAAATCGGGAAATAAATGAATAAATATTGCATGAATTTCTCCCCCAAAAATATTAGCGCAATTTCATTATCATATTAATAACTGCACGTTAACAGGAGCTTTATGGATAACTACCCTGTATTTTGGTTTATTTTTAAAAGAGATATGTTGACTTCTAATTGGTTAAGTCACAACGATGACGTCGATGATAAAATCAAAGAGGGATAGAGGGGTGCGCACTGGAACAAAGACGTGTAATAATTTGTTATTGATTTATTTTATTTTTTTTATTCCTTCATTCTGGAGACCCATTTGACAAAAAACAAGAAGCCAGTGCCTGTCCATTCGCCGTCTTGACAATGAATATATTAAAATTTATATCCTCGTTCTGTTCAGTAACAAAACTGTGCTATCCATATCCTACCGGTGCCTTACGTGTCGCATGATTTAAAGTTATTGTTCTTTCTCTCTCTCTCTCTCTCTCTCTCTCTCTCTCTCTCTCTCTCTCTCTCTCTCTCTCTCTCTCTCATAAAATTATCAAATTTGGGAATAAATCAAAACGATTAATACATAAGTTGTCCCTATGGGGGCGATTCAGGCAAGAGTTTGACATTAAGTCAGTGCTAAACATAAACATGAGCGAAACTTTTTTGAAGGAAAATAGGTGTCAGAGGTAATCAACTATACTTCATGGAAATATACACATCATTTAAACAGTGTTGCAAAACAAAAATCAAGTTTTATAGATATTTTCACTGACTATTATGCATATTGTGTTTAAAAGCACAATTAAAGATGTATCTTTTCGACAGTTAGCTTGATAGCGGCTTGTTACCCATCAAGCCTATAATCCTCGTGGGGCAGGTCATTTCGGCCCCAAACCAGTTCGGCCCTGGTAGATTCGATTCCGATGTTTCGGCACACTATACTTTGTTGTTGTTGTTGTTATGGGTTTAACGCCATTTTTCAGCACATGATAGGCTCAACATGGCGGCCAGTATATTTGGTGGAGGAAGAACCCGGAAAAAACCCGGGAAGAACCACCGACCCACGGGAAGCTTCTGGCAAACTTTCTCACATACCCACTTTGGCCGAGCCCGAGATTCGAACCCACGCGGACAGAGGTGAGATGTCAATGATCTGTAGGCCTATAGGCGAGCGCCTTAGACCAGTGGCGTAGCGAGGCAAAGTGCCGCATAGGGCCAACTACCAAAATTACGCCCCCACTCCATTCATATTATTTATGATGTATACGGTACTCTTACCAAATTGCCGCCTCCTAGAAAGTGCCCCCGCCCCCCCCCCCCCCCCACTTCGCCACCCCACCCCACCCCCCTCGCTACGCCACTGTCTTAGACCGCTCGGCCACCCGGGGCCCCCACTATACTTCAAAATAGACAGTATATAAAAAGTTCATGCAGAGATTCAGTAATATTGAGAAAGAACATTTGTGAGTTATTATACATATGAATATTATGGCTTTTTAAAGTTATGGTTTATGTTATTGTAATTAATTTAAATAAGAGTTTTGTTCAAAAATTATGTATTTAGTGGGTGGGTGTGTAATTTGTGTGCTTGACTATTTACATATTGAAAATGTGTACATTTAATTTAAAATGAATATGAATATGTAATTTATCTAGTTAAAAATATGTAAATGTATATATTGTGCAAAATGAATAAAATAATAATAACATTTTTTCGTGTGCATATATGCCATGTGTTTGCAATGTTAACAACATTAAATTAAATAAATACTAATAATTGCTTTTTAATAAATTTATTAATTCAATTACACTGGGTTAAGTAGATCTTTGTCAATGTTTCTTATCATCAGCTTTATTATTGGATTGATTAATGCATGTACTTATTGCATAACGGGGATTTTGTTAATCTATAAATTAATGTTATATCTTTCCGTCTTATAATTGAGTCTTTGATAAGAATGATTTACAAAATCCCACTTAATATGCATATGTATGTGTGTGTGTCTTATAATTACAATGGGTATATTTATGGCAATTTTCCATGTTTATTGCTGTTCATATTTAAGAAATAAATAATTATTATATATATAATTTTTTTATAGTTCTTTTGATTTTAATGAAAAAATTAGTGTTTATTTGTAAAAGTGTAATTGCAATTTTTTTTAAAAAGGTTTTCTCATAGTTTTATGATGAAGAGAGGTACTAGGAATTACATTGAAATCGTTCTCTTAGATCAACACCAATACGATTGGTAATCCGCCATACAATGTGGCTGTCAGTACTAAAATAGAACGATAGGCACAAGTGTACCAAAGAACTCGCCTGGGTATATTCTCTTTCAAGCAAAATGTAATAGATATTGGTAAAGTAATCTGACTTGACAGTTACCATCCCAAGAATGACCTTTTAATACTATTCAATTTTTGCAAACGGATATAGTATGTGATAATGGATTAATATAATTTGCACACATTAAAATGTCCTGGTGTTAGTGTGCAAAGCTTTGTGTTAAGGTAATTTAAGGCACTGTGGTAGGGCATTAGCAACACATTTCCATTTTCCCCCAATTTTTTTCAGTGGCTATATTTAATGAGGGACTGAATACATTTTTTAATACACCTCAAAGTACTTGATGTTTAAGACTGTGTCAGTTTGGTAAATTCTGTTAATCCGTTTTTATTTTATTTAATTTATTTTTCCTGTTTTTATAACCAGCCATGTTTGATGTTTGACATCATTGAAAGAAAGAAGGGAGGATGTCAGATTTGGGGAGATTACGGCGTGCACTTTTGTTTTATTGTAGTTGTCTTTGTTAAAGGAAAAATATATAAAATTAGTGCGTCATGGAAAAGACAATCGGAGGTAATTTCGATTCTTGTATTTATTATCAAATTATTTCACGTTTTGCTTGTAATATGGATTTTTCTTCCCCTGGAACTGCGACAATACTACGACATTCTTTAAATAAAAAATGTTGAAAAAAATCTTTTGTGCTAAACCTGTAATTCCGTATTCAACCCACGAACAATTGTTACTTCGGGTGTTTCTTCTTTTGTGATATTAGATTTATATTCTGACATGCTTGTCTTTGCGGGGTGGGGGTGTTAAGAAAATAATCTTATTAATCTCGTGTTATTACACAATAGTTGTAACTATGGCGTATTACCTCCAGTTGTAGCTTATGGCAGCCATGTACACGTTTACAACCATCTACCTTGCATGCCCGTGTATCCGTCATTTCTATGTACGGGCTAGGTTCTGTTTCTAGTGAGTGAAAATGTTTGGTCTATTCGTATACTTCCGTTCGTCCTACCTTGAATTCTTAAATGCTATAATCATAAAATATTACCGAATTTATCTTGGAGAGTCTTGGCATATGATTTATGTTGTTATTTACATATAGATATTTGGTCCTTGTACAGAAATGTCACTTAAGATGGATTGCGTTCATCATTAAAATTGAAGGGCCTACAAGGATGGATACTGAGTATGTCACCTCTCAAAATGGGAGTTTTTGATTGGCTGAGTGCCAGCGATGATATAATTATTGATAATGCACATTCAAAAGTGACCAGCATAAACTCCTGCTGGTGTCCCGTAATACAACGGCATCCCGTAATACAACGGCAAATCAGGATATATGCTATTAGTTTGAAATCGTAGAACACACAAAGGAGACCTTGATCTGCCTTCGTTGACGGAAGATCTGATTCTATGCTGTTTGCAGCAGGCATGTAAGATCAACGTTATACAAGGGACCCTCGTTTGGCGGAGATCTTCGAGCCGCAGTAACTCTGTTGGTAGAGCGTCAGGCTCGTAATCCAATGGTCACGGGTTCTATAACTACCCAGGTCAGACCGGGTGGGCTGCCTTGGTGTGTCCTCGGCATGATATAGCCAAGAATATATTAAAAGTGCCGTTAAAAATCAACAACAAGAACAAAAAAACAAAAAAAAAAAAAAAAAAAAAACATCTCGGAGCCACGCAAGAGACCTGTTTAACAAGACTAAGTGAGGTAAGCGTTGTACACGGGAACCGACGGTACTTTTTGTGGTGTCTGCAAACAACACTTTTTTTCTACTATGGAGAAATTGCATATATACAGTGTCTTGTTTTTTTTTTTTTTTTTTTTTTTTTAAACAAGCTTTCATCGTGAAATCCTTTTGACATTAAATCTGCAATGTTTTGAATTTTCTTCTGCTCGAATTGAATTTCAGAAGAACAAAATGTCGTAGTTCTTACATCATGGAGAAAATAGATGGGTCTTTACAATAACGTGACAAGAGGAGTGTAGGCACCAGTGTAGATATACTACCAAAAAGGAAGTCTTTTGCCGTGTTGTCTTTCAACATGAAAATTGTGTTTTTTACTTTCCTTTTGAAAACTGATGCAGTACGATCCAGACTGGTAAGGCGATAAGTCAATACAAATACAATGAAAGTTTCATGTGGCTTGTCTACGATGTTAGACACCGTGTAACACCTTTTTACCGAGAACGAACTACCGTCTGTACTCGCGTATAAATCGGCACCAAATGCAAACAACATAGATCCTGATCTGCCGTCGCATAATGCGCCGGCAGATCAGGGTATATGTTGTTTGTTCTACTGATTAGTCCTTACAAACGGCATAGACCCAGATCTGCCTGCGCATTATGCGACGTCAGATCTTGGTCTATGCAGTTTGCAGTTGGTTTTAATTTATACGCGAGTACATACGGTAAGAGGTTTTATTTTTAGCGTATAGGTCTTTATAACAAAAGACGCATAATGTATGTTGGGTTTCTGTTTGAATAGAGGACTGTATCTTGCATTTTCCTGTATAGATAAGTACAAACAGCGTAGACGAGGTTGGGGAGTGTGTAGGAATTAGTTATGTAAGCATACACATGTCAAAGGGTTTAATTGGAGACAGATACTCAGTTCGAAATAATAAAAAAGATTCCTAGTTATGGGCATAGTATTCATTTACTGAAAATTAAAGAAAATGATCTGGCCTTGAACCTGGAATTTATTGAAAAAAACACATTGAAGTACCGACATGCTTTTAAAAAATGCGACTGTTTGGGAGGAACATCCCCATATACCAATATAGAGGAAGCTATCCCACATGTAACACCTCCCCCCCATATGTAACACCTCCCCCCCCCCACATGTAACACCTCCCCCCCCCCCACATGTAACACTTCCCCCCCCCCCCCCCGGACTCTGATCTGCCTTTGCATAATGAACCGACAGAACAGTCCACACTATTTGTTTAATGTACGAGTGTAAGCCAACATGATAGACCATGATTTGCCGAAGCGTACGCTATTACAAAGATGCCGCTACACTGTTACCAGTCATATTATACAAGGGATAAATAATGTACCAAATAGTTACCATAGAAAAAAAGTATCGAAAGTCAAGGATTGCTGTGACATGCGTGTGTGTCAAAGTAATGCTTACTCCTGTTTTAGTTGAAATAAAAATAAACCGTTTTTGCTTTAGTTAAATTGAACTTTTGCTTCGGCTAAAATATTTTTGCTTAAACTACACTGTAAATTTGCTTCAGCTAAATTATATTCATGCTTAAATGTAAAAAAAAATTTCAAGCTAAGTTAGAAATAATTGTAAATGCATAACTAGACTTTACCTTGATTGTATTTGTGTCGAGAGATCAGCGAGAAGTGCACATGAAAACAAATGGAAAGGGGAATATCCGTTTGATGCAAGAAAAACAGAAATCTAAAATAATATATTCCATGATGTGATTACATTTATAATGATTAAAATAGTGTGAGTACTTCGATAAAATGGTCAATTATGCTTTTCTTCTTTTGCGTAATGGATGTCATAAAAGTTCTTTCATTTCGACAATCATACAAGTTAGTAGGACATGATCTATTTCAGAGCTTCCTTGAAAAAAGTTAGTCGGGTGACATTTACTTTTTATTAATTATTTCCACCATGGAAAACCTCCTCTTCACATAGAAAAGCTCACAAACAGATCTTTATGGTAGATCCGACCTTACCGTCATTAAGTTATTATTGTATGTTTGCATAATCTTAACTAATTTTGCTCAAGTTAAAATTGTATTGTACCTAACTGATTGACGAATGGCTTGATCGTCAGAATTGGGAGGCATTGTATCTTCACCATCCCATTAACACGTTAATTGCTGGTCTAAGTGGTTAAATCAAAGCCAAATTGTCAAGCTTTTGACAAATCATATTTGTTCGATCGTCCTCCACACCGTATCGTGTGGTGTTACAAAGAGTGGCAATCGGCTTACACGTTACTCAAAGAAAGTCAAGGAGAATCGATCTCGTGTTTGAAGGAATTCCTCCCGGAGACGATGGGATCGTGCCTGACTCTAGTCAAACGCATCTCGTCACCTTCGCTGACATGTTAGGAGAAGACGAAGATGAAATTAAATTTTGGTTTCCACGAAAAGGACATCATCGTAATGCCACTATTATTTACATTACTCAAGGTTTATTCCAACAAAGCTAAGTGGATCGCACGACAAGTCTTAATGCTCATTATGTGGTTTTGTTTAAAAGTCAAAGAGATAAATCTCAAGTTCAAGTGTTGGCAAAACAATTAAGAACACCCTGGCTGAACTATGCCTATGACGATGCCACTCAATTGCCCCATTCGTATTTACTAATCTATTTAAAACGTACTACTCCCTATTATTTGAGATTTCGTACTGATTTGTTTCACGATTGGTGTCAAGAAGGAGGTTTTAAAAAACTATAACAACACCATTCACTTCTTTCCTTTCTGACAGTATTCAAAAATTACTTCCTTTCCATCTCATCCTTCTGCCAAACTGATTCGTGCTCTGCATGCCATTAGCCGCGAAAAAAATGCATATGGGCGTTGACATTTCTTAGAAGTCAGTTTCCAAGAAGTGTTAGGATGGTTTACTTGGACAGTACCTCAATTACTACCAGGAATTATTCAGATTCCTCATCAAACAAAACGTTTCTATGAAAAACATAAAGTAGCTTTTACACAAATGGCTAATCCAAGAATCGATACTCAAACCAAAAAATCAAATCATATCGAAAACAGATGGAAGTGGATCTCTAAGAGATGGCATTATTCGTTTGCATCTACAATGGGCTCATAGTACTGTAGCTAAGAAAACATGCATGGACGTGACCACCCCCACACCCACCCTCGTATATAAATGGAATATATGAACGGAGAAGTGTTAAAAGGAACTTTTTCCTTGCCCGAGTTGCAACGAGTGACCATTAAAGACGACGACGTGTACAATATCGAAAGCATTCTCAATCGTAGAACAGATAAAGTGAGAAAACATCGTATCCAAGAAGTTGAAGTCCGTTAGAAAGGATATGCAGCCAGTTTCGATTCTTGGTATTGCAGCTGCTTGATATCTCGTCGAAACGATTTCAGCTCTTTGCAACGATCAGTTTGGCAAATCACTGGATAAAACTCAACGAAGTTACTGATCGAGTGCCATCCACCTACTCATCGTCTCATATTAGATCTTTCAGACGGCAAAACGCTGTCCATCACATTTTCTACCACTTTGTTTACTATTCTGCGTAGAAACACAGCTCTCGTTCCTACCAAAGACATCATCAATAACAATAAACGATTCTTGTCGATCCCCTATCGAATTGAACGAAGGACTCGATTTGATGTTTGTGTACTCTAATGTCGTCGAGTACAACGTAGTGGGTAACAGCCAGATCATGTCTTCCGTTGTCAACTGCCTAAACGTTTGTTCATTGGCATTGTCAGCAATGCTGCCTTCAACGAAACTATTGACCAAATGCAACGTGTCCAAGATAGATGTCACCCGAGACAGCCAGACGTTGTGTACCAGACCTTTTGAACCTAACTTTTCCCAGAAAAATTACTTAAGATCTAACTTAACTCTGTTTGAAGCCAATGACATTTGTTACTATGATTATGCAGGAGGGCATGCTTTGTGGAGATTTTATTTCACTCCAGACCAAGGCAGCGACGAGGGACATTTCCACACTACAAAATTAGGCCAACTCCGTGTGGAACTTCAATTTACAGTTTACTGTGGCCCTCCTGAACACAGTGAACGTGATCTTGTATCCAAACTTTGACAATACCCTGGAAATCAACAGTCTGAAAGAAGTGATCCTAGACGTTTAAAACAAAACACGAAGCCATGGACATAAGTAAAGAAAACAAGTTGGAAGAGTATCTGGAAGAACCATGGACACTCATCACGGAAAAGAAGATCTTGAAAGGGTTATATAAGAACTTGAGTGAGCATTCCCTATCTCCATTGACTTCTTTTGAGACGAAACACATCGAAGCTCCCTTTCAACAGATTACCGAGACTTCCCCTTCATCGACTTACTTGACAGATCTTCTTAAAGAAAAAGTCAAGTGTGAACTCATAACCTACCTTTACCTGTGAAAATGAATACCTGGGAACTTCATTACCTTCTGATCCACAGTTCATACACAGCTTCCTGGGTCCCAGTAGTGTGTGCTAAAGATGAACACCCTCATCAAAAACCGAAAGACGTTCGAGCTTATGTCATCAACACAGACGACAGTCATCGCTCCGGAACCCATTTGGTTGCCGTCTACTTTCCCAACGACTACAGTGTGGAATATTTTGATTCCTATGGATTACCTTCTCTCGAAGGCGATATCATAGATTTTATGAGAAGAAATGCTGTATCCACTTAATTCAATAATTTGAGATCACAATGATCAGATTCAATGGTATGTTGACAATATTGTGTGTGTTTTCTTCATCAAAGCAGTCGTGGTTTCCCATGAGAACATTTACGGACTTGTTTTGAACGTTTTTCTAGAAATGATGCAAGAACAGAAATGTGGTTAGTGATCATAATGGCTCTGTTTTTTTTAGGCTGAAAAAGGTTGCACCCATCGATGGCAAAACGACACTGTACTGGATCATCGGAGGTCGAGTCTTACTCCACAAAGTTGTCAACCTTGTATATACTTTTATGTTTAAATTTTTTGGGGGTATTTGTCAATTGTACATGATGAGGAAGGTACTGGCCCTAATCCTCCCTTGTAATTCTTGGTCGATTTTTAAGTTAGCGGGGCTTATTGCAGAAATGGTGATTAGAAAAAATGGTGTTGGCTGTTTTTTTTTTGCAAAAGAGATCTTTTGACTCTCTCTCTCTCTCTCTCTCTCTCTGGATCTTTGAATTTTTCTAAGAGGGGCGTTTTCTTTCACGTCCGCGTCTCTCCTTTGAGAGATGTTTTCCTTCACATCCACGTTTAAAGCATATAAAGCGATGCGTTCGCCAGTCTTGCCAAGATTCATTCATACATCAGTCAACCGCCAGTCATGGAGAGGAGAAGACCGGTGATCAGAGCAGAGCCGCTGTAGATCATTGGGGGGGGGGGGGGTATGCGACTGCAAATCAAGTGAGCTAGTCTGCTGTGCTTCCAGCTGTATTGTAGTCAGTCAACCCAACCCCGATCGAATACATCCTGCATAAGTGGAGCAGCTAAAGCTAATATGCGTTACTAACCATTGAAGAGGGCTGACGCTTCGTTAGTGCCGCACCTACCTAAGCGAGCTACCACCAATAGCACAGGGGCATGAGAGAGAAGGAGGGCTGGAAAAGAACAGCGGAAAACTGAAGACTAATACTGATACCCTCAGTGCGGTGCTGACCATTGAAGAGGGCAGAGCCTTCGTTCGTACCGTACCCACCCCCAGGAGAAGTCGTCAGGGACCCGCTGATCTAAATTGCCTGACTCTATGGGGTTTTCTATTTGACTTTTGAAAACCCCTTTCGATCATAACTGTTTAAATTACAAATTTGACCCTTTTCGAGCCACCGTCTAAAATGCAGCTCTGAATTTGTGGAAATAATACAAAGGATCACTAAATTATTGGAGGGTAACTTACACTCACAGATTGGCTTACTTATTTCGGAAACATCGAGTACACTTAATACACACAAATTAAAAAAACTGAATGAAATAAGATTTTTTTCTAAAAATTATATATTTTACTACAATTAAAATATGTGGATAACACATTATTGGCCGTTAGGGACAACCCGACTTAGAAAAACTGGGCAGAAGATGACTAAATTTCATCTATGGTGTTTCATTTAATGATCATCTACCGCTTTGCGCCCTGGACATGCCTTTTCAAACTTGGCCACGACCGGACATTGTGAGTCAATTAAGAAGTGTACCGTGCACACAGTAAAGTTTCGAATGGGTGCCTTGTACCCATTAGACGAGTAATTAAATAGTACGCTTTGCCTACATTAACCCGACGTACATGACCGAATCTAACATCAGCCAGTCATCAGTCTTGCCGTCCATCGTCGACTCGACCACGAAGATAAAATGACCAGCCAACGCTATCAAGTTGGGAACTTGAGTGAGGCCGTGTGCTTGTTCAGTAGAGTGGATCACCTTCTAGGCTGGGTGGAGGAAATGGAGTACTAACCGAACAAGCGTCACCTCAAAGGGTAATGGCCGATTTCAGAAGAGCGAAGAGACTCATCCAAGAAGTTCTTAAGGAGGAGACGGCCAAGATCAACAGACCTTGGGCGGACGAGACGAGGTCACGAAAGCAAAAGAGGAGGAAGAGGAAATTCCAACGCCCTGACCAAAACTGGACGAGGATTCAGGAGAGGTGGAGGCAATGGGAGGAACAAGCAAGAAAAGACGAGCAGCGGCAAAAGAGGCTAGAACTGCCCCTAGTTCGGCATGTCGAGAACTGGGAGTTAGAAGCAGATGAACCTAATATTAGGATTTCCGGGGCAGTTATCAGCAGATCGACGGACTTTGAGCAGATGTGCCCTTGCTGTCGAGCCCGGCCTGGAAGATGCATTTGCCCTGGATATCGATAACATCAATTGTCCAGGACAACAACCAACTACCCTTTTCAGGATCAACCAGTTCTCTCAGAAACAGAGATACTACTCAATAATTCCCAATATTTGTTATGTATGCATGTCTTTGTCTTTAACAACTAAAACTTAAACCCAACTCCACTAATCTATCTTGTGTGTGATAGTATTAAAATATGTCTGTGTATGTGACACTCCTACTCTCTTGTGTGTGATATTATGTTCTTGTGCATGTGTGAGCACTCCTACATTTTTCAGGGGTGACAGTATGATTGTGTATATGTGAGCATCCCTATCCTTGTGTGCGATAGTATGTTTGTGTTTATAGTGTGTGAGCACTCCTACTCTATTGTGTGTAACAGTATATAAGTATGTTTTTGTTTATAGTGTGTGAGCACTTCTACTCTATTGTGTGTAACAGTATATAAGTATGTTTTTGATTATAGTGTGGGAGCACTCCTACTCTATTGTGTGTAACAGTATATAAGTATGTTTTTGTTTATAGTGTGTGAGCACTCCTACTCTATTGTGTGTAATAGTTTATAAATATGTTTGTGTTTATAGTGTGTGAGCACTCCTACTCTATTGTGTGTAACAGTATATAAGTATGTTTGTGCTTATAGTGTGTGAGCACTCCTACTCTATTGTGTGTAACAGTATATAAGTATGTTTGTGTTTATAGTGTGTGAGCACTCCTACTCTATTGTGTGTAACAGTATATAAGTATGTTTGTGTTTATAGTGTGTGAGCACTCCTACTCTATTGTGTGTAACAGTATATAAGTATGTTTGTGTTTATAGTGTGTGAGCACTCCTACTCTATTGTGTGTAACAGTATATAAGTATGTTTGTGTATATAGTGTGTGTATATTCCTACCCATTTCTCTTCTTACAATTCACTGCTAGGATTATAGTGGTTATAAAGGGTGGGGGTAGCTTTGTTTATAAGGGGATGGTAGGGAAGTTATTGAGGGATGGGGAAGTAGTGGAACTTTTAGTTGTGTTTATAAGGGGTTTAATTTCTATTTAATCTCCCTTATGTTACGTCCTACCCATGTGTTGCTTAGTAAGTATGGGTGTTGGTCAGTATATAAACGGGTGTTGGTCAGTCAAACGGCTTGTTTGTTAGTACGTGTAGTTGTTTGTTATTAGGTGTAGTTTTAACATTACATTTTTCATTCACCCCATACCATCCCATAATGTGAAACCTATGGACATTTTTAACATTACATTTTCCCTTGACCCCATACAGTCCCATCATGTTAAAAATATGTACTAATGTTAATTCCCATTGACCCCATACAGTCCCATTTAAACCCACGGTATCCCGCTATAATACTATCTACGTGTTATCACGTCTGGCGAAAGCTTATAATCAATCGTATTGGATGTATTGGATGTGCTTCAGAAGAAATAGGACCTCAAAACAAAGTAGCCGTGTTTGATCAATTGTTTGAAACGTCGGAGACAAGAAAAAGAAAGAAGTGTTAAACGCAGGAGATTGGGTTCGCATCGGAAAACAAAACGCACTTTTAACAATGGCTATTTACCAAACTGGACGACAGAATTGTTTCGTGTCATATGACAAGTGAGTGGATGTGACCCGCCTGTTTATAAATTGGAAGATATGAACAGCGAAATGTTAAAAGGAACTTTTGTTCATGCCCGAGTTACAACGAGTGACCAGGAAAGACGACGATGTGTAATATATCGAAATCATTCTCAATCAAAGAACAATTAAAGTGGGAAAACGTCGCATCCAAGTAGTCAAAGTCTGTTGGAAAGGATATACAACCAGTTTCCATTCTTGGATTGCAGCTTCACAAGTCATTGACAATAAAAAGAAGTAGAAGTCACGAACATGCCGTTAAACACTGGATCCCGTTTTCCGAGTTCATCTCTTCAAGAACTACACAAACAAGAACTACAGAAACAGTGGGTGTGGTGTGGAGAACGTGTTCCAAAAAATCAAATCGTCTTTTTCTGTCAGATCTTCGTGGTGTATTGCGTCGTTAGAGCAGTGATTGGAAAATGCCGTTGTACTGGCTATCGTCTTCCCAATCCCTCGTTGAAATATACCGACAGTAACACCAACGGTAGCCATGCCAACGCCAGTTACAGCAACCCTTTGGAACCATTGGAAAGTCATCATTTGACATCGACTGACTCCTCGGAGAGGAGAAGCATCGAACTATGATCAATAAATTTTATTTGACAATACCTGGTGGTTCTCAGGATGCGTTTCTCAATAACTTACGTTGTTTCAAGGCCAAATTACCTCAAGTCATACAATTGGACCACGAAGCTCATTGAGAAGTGTTTTTGCTAGAAATCATTCATCGCACTTAAGTTTTGACTATTGCCGCGAATAAAACCTCTTTCGTCGTAGAAATACTCAACAAACAAGTACAAGAACACTTGGACAAAAATGATCCTGTCTTTTTTGAAAACAAAAAATCAGCGCCAGCCAATCCCCGATTGAATGTGTATGACATGAGAATTTCTGCAGGATATTACTTTAATGCTTGACATCTCGTCGATATCATTTAAATTATTTTCATTTTGGCAAAGCACTCTACAAAACCAACAAACGTGTACTGATCGAGTACCATACACATTGTTATAGTCTAAAATTGCATTTTTCCACGGCAAAACGATCTCTGTCACCTTTTTCCCGAGTTTGTTTGCTATTCTGGGTGGAAAAACATCCCTCACTCCAACCAAAAACATCATCATCATCATCATCAACAACAGCAACAACAACAACAACAACAACAACAACCGATTCTTCAGGTATTTTCGATACCCCATGGAACTGAATGAAGGACTCAGTTTTCTCCGATGTCGTCGAGTATAACATAGTGGGAAACACAGCCGTTCCTTTGTTGGGAGTCATTCTATTCAAAGTGGGGGTTACATTATTAATTTTTGTAACATATTTTATTTCAAGATATATGCAGTCATAATTCATCCCATGTTCATGCTTTCCGTTACAGTTCTACGGCACAGTACATATCGCTCTTACCCACAGGACGCATCAGTGATCTTGCATGAAGACTATACAAAGAAGGCAATTTAAAATGTTCAAGGTCTATCCTAGCAACGTTTTATAAAAAAAAAAAACAGGTAGAGCAATTATCTGAGATGATAAGTGAATAAAAACCTTGCAGACAGATAAAGCTGGCTAAATTTGCAGGGCTTTTATCATCGACTTGATCACCTGACTCGAAATTTATACCTGTGTAACACTGGTTCAATCTACAAAGTGTCAAGGAAGTGGAAACGAAGGCAAATATCTAGAGGTGCTCACGGGTATGAGTTTAGCTCAGATTGCCAGATGCTCATTTTTCACGTTGGATTATATTCAATAACATCTCACTGTAATTGTAAAGACAGTTACAAGATTGTTCTTAAAATCATGACTTCGACGTTTGGATAGCAGAGGAACATATACAAAGGGATTTATTTTCATTGGGGCCGAGTTTAATATCCGTCTTTCGGAGAACGCCATACAAGGTAAGTGTAACACTTTTTTAATATTCTCTGAATTCGATAACGGGCACGTAATCGATATATAGGTACACAACAGAAAGGAAGTGGAGAGATAGACAAGTATATGCTTATACCCAATAATTCTAAATAAAAGATTAAACACTGTAGATCTACTCACATCTGATGGCACACTGTTAATTAACACGGGTGAGTCCAAGTACTGATCATTTGTGGAATAGCCGCTCACAAACTGCTGCATTTTGATTTTTTCGTACAATCTGCAGAACTTAAATCGATCTGAATAGTATATACATATGCAACTTGAACTGCTGCATAGTGCAGGGTTATCATATACATATGCAACTTGAACTACTGCATAGTGCAGGGTTATCATATACATATGCAACTTGAACTGCTGCATAGTGCAGGGTTATCATATACATATGCAACTTGAACTGCTGCATAGTGCATTGTTATCATATACATATGCAACTTGAACTGCTGCATAGTGCAGGGTTATCATATACATATGCAACTTGAGCTGTTGCATAGTGCAGGGTTATCATATACATATGCAACTCGAACTGCTGCATATTGCAGGGTTATCATATACATATGCAACTTGAACTGCTGCATATTGCAGGATTATCATATACATATGCAACTTGAGCTGTTGCATATTGCAGGGCTATCATATACATATGCAACTTGAACTGTTGCATAGTGCAGGGTTATCATAAACATATGCAACTTGAACTGCTGCATAGTGTAGGGTTGCCATATATATTGAGATGACTACTCTCTTTTTGCACCAGTCCATGTTTTGCATACATTTGTGCAGAACCTATATATGCTATCAGATATGTGGTTACCTGTAATGGGGGTTAAGATCTACTGCATTAAATTATACTCATACAAAACCCTGTCACTTATATGATATTTAATACCATTCTTACTTTCTTTTATATAAAGAAACCATTATCAATAACACTTTCTCTCAGAAAAGTATTCTGCATACACAATCTGCACATGGGAAAACTTTTGATAAAAAATGGCAACCCTACAAAAAGTTGCATTTAAAGTAAATATTAATTAATCTCTATTTACCATCCCATCCATAGTAAGATATGCGTTTATACATTTGGAGGTATTACTAGATTAAGTATACATGTCTATATACAGTCTTGCTTCCCTGTGTCGGCCTACCTGTTATACTGTTTGTACATATATACAAACCCCAGATCCTAGCCATATTGTCCCAGCAGTGCCTGGTCCAGGGAGGTTTCATTGTACTAATTTATATGTTTATATGTCTATAAATACAAGTGTTTGTATAGGTACACCATTGTGTGTATTTAGGAGTATGTATGCTGGTATGTATGTATGCATGTTTGTATGTATGTGTGTATGGTATATGTATGTATGCAATTGTATATATGTATGTATTTTTATACGTACATATGCGTATACTTGTGCATACATAGGCGGAAGGACGGATGACTAAAACTATAAAGTGAAAATGTTAGAATATGAAAATACTACCTAGCATGTAATATATGTTTATATAACTTCTCTCTCTCTCTCTCTCTCTCTCTCTCTCTCTCTCTCTCTCTCTCTCTCTCTCTCTCTCTCTCTCTCTCTCTCTCCAATTGTCTCCCTCCCAAAAATCATTGGACCCATTTAAACTAGTTATGCATTACGCTGGTAACTTGATCCACTACTTATCAATATCTCACACTTATATGGACTCATACATTTTAACGGTGAGTCCAAGGCCACCAACCACAAGACAAGGTTATTGTAAGACAAAACAAAAGTAACATACTGTATCGGTCCTCTCCAATGACACAACAATTAAAAGCGCGTACATAAAATTACAAAAGCTTTTATTACAATATTGCTAATATTAAAAAGAAACTTTTACTAGTGTACACACATATACATACAAACTAGAAAATACGAAACTAATAAGCTAAACTAGTTACAAATGAAATTTTCCAGTAATTAACCAGTCGGTTGATGTATGACAACCCCTATGTGTCATGGAGGTGCTAGGTCCAGGAGATTGCATAGCAGACTCTTTCTCTTTTTTATTGATTCAAAAACACGGTCACCATAAAGAAATTTTATGTAAAGTCCAGTCAAATGTTTGCATACGATGTATAAGCAGTTAGTTATTGTGATTAAAAAGATATCATATTATATTTGACATAATGGGTTCAAGGTTGCGTAATAATTGTGATCTTAATGTATTATATAAAATTGCAACACCAACAAAATTTACATTAATTTTGAAGAACAGCTGAGAAAATAAGGCAAAAACACTTGTATTTAGGTATGATAGATGATTTATTCTTGTTCAGTTTCAAGACAACGTGAACTTTTTACAGAGTTTTCTGAATGAGACTACAAATTTCTTCTCCACAAGGGATAGAAGATAATTTTCAAACTTAAAGTCAGATTAAAAAAGCTGGAGAATTGACAAAGCTTACTCGATAAAGCTATATTGCCATGACCTACAAGAAATAAATCTATGATCTTTTTCATGGCAAAGATAAGTTTAATCCTACAAAAAGTACTTTTGTTAACTCAAACATGGGGAAAACAAGGTAAATAAATATTGTGACTGATTTAGGCCAAAATACATGTTGATTGGAACTATAATCTTGAAATCACAAGCAGGTCAAAAAATATTTTCTGCTCTCTAATTAATAAAGAAAATATTTAACACTTTTGTAAAAAAAATTATAAATATCTAAAGAAAATATTTAACACTTTTGTAAAAAATTATAAATATCTAAAGGAAGTATTTATACCTTACCTCTTACAGTTAGATTACTAAAATACTTATGACCGCAGATGACCTATAATATTTTTATAATCACCGATGACCTATAAAATATTTATGACTACCGATGACCTATAAAATATTTATCACCACCGATGACCTATAATATTTTTATGATCACCGATGACCTATAAAATATTTATGACCACCGATGACCTATAAAATATCTATGACTACCGATGACCTATAAAATATTTATGACCACTGATGACGTATAAAATATTTATATCCTAATTTACCAATGCTTCTAATCGTAATACATAAATACTTGTTTTCATATATTCATCATTAAAGGTGAACTTGGATTGATAAATTTTTCTCGTAACCTTGTTGAATGCTCAATATTTTTTATTATTTAAAGTTGATGTTAAGTTCCATCTAAGTGTACAGCTTTCAGACTTGCGAAATGCATTATATGAGCCACTTTCATCATTTCAGAATTTTTTCACTAGTTTCATTCCCTTTATTTTATTTGTACCGGTTATAACAGTTGGTATCTTGCACATTGGATTGTTTAAAGTACAGATGTACCGACTTTTATTTTTTACCTGCGCGAGCATCTGCGTCACAACCATGCACCTTACGATGTTACACTAGGCTGCTGCATCTTCGAAGACTAGAATTTCTTTAACATTGCACTCACCGTTAATGAAGTTATTTTTCCAAATTATAAACGTTTGCGCTGACAGAACAAGGTTTAGTTTGAAATGTGTAAGGTATCACGCGATTAAATAACTCTCAGCTAAACTGTAAATGTGAAAGGTAAATACTTTCTAAGACAGGTGGTGAGGTACGATTCATAATGGACAGGAGGCAGACTATATTTGAAAGTAACACAATATCGTCATCTTAATTCATGAGTACTAATATTCATGGGATTACATGACTCATGAAACATATTTGGCAAATTATTAACATATATAGTGAAGAGATTTTGACTTAAAACGCATCCTTTCTTAACAGCTACATTTTTTAGAATGTATCAGTAATTCCATCTTCAAGCTGAATACAAACTTGAACTTCTACATATATAAACTGTCTACCAGTATCATACCTGTCTACCAATATCATACATATATAAACTGTCAACCAATATCATACCTGTCTACCAATATCATACATATATAAACTGTCTACCAGTATCATACCTGTCTACCAATATCATACATATATAAACTGTCTACCAATATCATACCTGTCTATCAATATCATACCTGCAAAGTTTGTAGACAATACTTTTACGACTTATTGTATACAATGCCATTTCTTGGTCAACAAAGCAGACATATACATATTTACCTTAAAGCAAGTATTAATTTAGGAAATATAAGTGAGTAAAAATATATGTTCAATGCTTACATCTCAGACTAATTTGATTAAGGGTAACGATGCGATGGTCTTCTAAGTAATAGTCAAGCGTATCTAAAGTCAAACAATTTGCCTAGACAACTAGAGATTGATATTCATCTGAAATTTGAGGGATTATCTGATTTATCCCCTTTAAACATTGGTTTTATCAAATTTGTTTTCCAAATAGAAGAGAAACGTTCAGATTTGAGGATTGAATTAAATAATTTATTATAACATGAAATCATTTAAGGTATAGATGACCTAATCATTTCACTGCTGATGGAGTCAATGCTTGAATTGTTTTTGTTTTTTAAGTGAAGAAGTTGCTAAAAATACGTCTTTTTCATCAATGCAAAATGTAGTACTTATTTGGCCCGTGCTTTAACATTTACAAGAGAAAAATGAGCGCGTGGCATTGTGATTTAATTAATTAGATTTTTTAAGTAGTTCAGCCATTCCTCATGAGAGACAGCTTTAGTCTCATTATCCTTTGCAAGATTTTTTTTTTATAGAATCAAAAGTTTTGCAAAAAGCATTTGCATTGTTGTTTTCAAGTGTATTTAGTTGATTTATTAAAGCTGAGTTAAATCATTCGTTCTTCCGCTTAATTGTTTCTTTGTCTTTCTTTTTGCTGCACCAAACTGAGAAATTAAATATCTATTACCGAGAGCAAATAGCGCTGAATGAAATCTTTGCATTATGTGCATACGCTATTCAACCACTTTTGAGTTTTCTTTTTGCTTTCCATTATGATTCCGTGACAAATATGTTACACTGCCTTAAGCAATCATGTACAATATTTGTCAGCTATTGTGTCTATCATTGATATCGCTGCTCTCGTGTTTCTTGAAAGTCTATGGGTCTATACAGTTGGTACCGGCTTATACGCGAGTATATATATATATATATATATATATATATATATATA
Source organism: Margaritifera margaritifera (assembly GCA_029931535.1). NCBI lineage: Eukaryota > Metazoa > Mollusca > Bivalvia > Unionida > Margaritiferidae > Margaritifera > Margaritifera margaritifera. Next base: position 1,046,450 of record JAQPZY010001133.1, read on the forward strand.
TATATATATATATATATATATATATATATATATATATATATATATATATATATATATATATATATGACAGGTACATTCACTACAAGAATCTGAGTCATTCCATTCCAGTTGCAACATACACTTCAAATAATCTTTTGTCATGTGACTCGTTGGTCCTAGCCATGTTTTAGATTTTTCTTTTATACAATGTAATTTGTGAGTAGTATAATAACTAGGTAGTTTTAAAAAAGGGTTACCATCATCATCTGGATGAACGCAAGCATTTAAATCTCCAGGTAAAATCACCTGCACACATCTACCACAGTTACATATATTAAATGGGTCAGAATCAGATTTTTTGTGTGCAAAGTGTGAGGTCTGTACTCGCTTATAAGTGGGGTCCAATTGCAAAGTGCATAGACCCAGATGTGCCGTCGCGTAATGCGCCGGTAGATCTGGGTCTATACAGTTTGTTATTAGTAATCTGTAGAACAAACAACATAGACCCTGATCTTCTGGTGCATTGTGCGACGGCAGATCAGGGTCTATGTTGCTAGCAGTTGTACCCGACATTGAAAGAGTAAAGACGGTATACATTTTCAGTCACACAAGGGAGGGAAATATGCAGTGTACATATTATACAGTCATACTGAAGAATTCTTTACTTAGTTCAAACAAAGTGTAATCAGATCAAACTTGATTCCTGTACAATATTTGTTTTATTAGTACGGCTAAACCACACGATAATTTTATGATTAGGGAAATATAGACCGTATCGTTCTCTGAACAATGCGTTCTTGCAAGACATCGGATATTAATAGTTAAGGTAGCAGTAAAGCTATCATCATTAGGTTTCCTTAGTCTAGTATTGTTGACTCTTGTTAATAGCCCGTATATAAAGTAGTTGCTGATAGAAAATGTATGCGTATGATAACCTAACAAAAACAAGGTGCACTACACATAAGGTTACCCGTCAAGATTTTTTATAGAGCAGACGAAATGCATAACAAATTGAACAAACAAGTTAAATATTGTTACCCCATACAGATAAGATTCTCTCAGTTTTAAAAAAATCCCCTTTATAATAATAAATCAAGTACAGTAATAATAAGGGCAAGTACAATAATAATAATGGCAAGTATAATAATAAGGGCAAGTACAATAATAATAAGGGCAAGTATAATAAGGGCATATACAATAATAATAAGGGCAAGTTTAATAAGGGCATATACAATATACTAATAATGGCAAGTACAATAATAATAAGGGCAAGTACAATAATAATAAGAGCAAGTATAATAAAGGCATATACAATAATAATAAGGGCAAGTGTAATAAGGGCATGTACAATATACTAATAAGGGCAAGTACAATAATAATAAGGGCAAGTATAAAAAGGGCAGGTACAATAATAATAAGAGCAAGTATAATAAGGGCATATACAATAATAATAAGGGCAAGTATAATAAGGGCATATACAATATACTAATAAGGGCAAGTACAATAATAATAAGGGCAAGTATAATAAGGGCATTTACAATATACTAATAAGGGCAAGTACAATAATAATAAGGGCATGTACAATAATAATAAGGGCAATTACAATAATAAGGCAAGTACAATAATATTAAGAGCAAGTACAAACATAATGAGGGCAAGTATAATAAGGGCATGTACAATAATAATAAGGGCAAGTACAATAATAATAAGGGCAAGTACAATAATATTAAGAGCAAGTACAAACATAATGAGGGCAGGTATAATAAGGGCAAGTACAATAATAATAAAGGCAAGTACAATAATAATAAGAGCAAGTACAAACATAATGAGGGCAAGTATAATAAGGGCATGTACAATAATAATAAGGGCAAGTACAATAATAATAAGGGCAAGTATAATATGGGCATGTACAATAATAATAAGGGCAAGTACAACAATAATAATAAGGGCAAGTACAATATTAATAAGGGCAAGTATAACATGGGCAAGTACAATAATAATAAGGGCAAGTACAGTAATAATAAGGGCAAGTATAATAAGGGCAAGTACAATAATAATAAGGGCGAGTATAATAAGCATGTACAATAATAATAAGGGCAAGTACAATAATAATCAGGGCAAGTACAATAATAATAAGGGCAAGTATAATAAGGGCAATTACAATAATAATAATAAGGGCAAGCATAATAAGCATGTACATTAATAATAAGGGCAAGTACAATAATGTGAGCATTACACTTTGAGTAGCAAGTCACTTAAGAAAAGATAATCCTAATCTCTACAAAATGCATATCCCTTTATTGTTATTTTTAGTATCCCAGTTCAGTGAGTTTACGTATTTTGTCAGTGATTGCGTTTTGCCAACACAATTGTGGAGGTTGTGGCTGTTATAGTTGTATGACCATCCTATTTTGATTGGATTGTCCATTAAAACGGTTCTTATGTGATGGTCTGTTGTACTGTATTCCACGACCAATGCATGAGAGGTGGACATCATGAGCTCTGTTAATCTAATGGTTCCCCCACCTCTAATATTTTGGCGAAATATCTTCATATATAAAAGCGTAAACGAAGAAATAAGGTTCGCTGTCAATTAGATAGTACCCTGACCAGATAAGTGTTTCCTGTCTGTCTGATTAAAATAACATTATCTGGCAATACGCCCCTGTATGCACCATTGCAGTTTTCACACATAGTGATTATAAGTACAATTTGAGAATTTCACGGCTACGATACTGTTCAATGTTGCAAACCTGTGACTCAAATTTGGATTACTGGCATCAGATAACAGAACAGAACATCGTTACATAATGCGTCGGTCGATCCGAGTCTATGCTGGTTTGTTCTACTGATTATTTCTTACAAACTGTATAGACCAAGATCTACCGACGCATTGTGTAACAGCAGATCTGGACCTATGCAGTTTGCAGTTGGATCCAACTTATATGCGAGTACAGACGATATTTCATTAACTATAGAAAAACCCAGCCCAAGTATTATCAAGGCTCTCAATTAATATCATTCATATTACCCATATTCTTCATTCATTCAAGTGTCAAGTGTAATTAGTCAACATCTCTTGACAATGTTCGCTTTCGTATTATAACTATGTGCTTCGACAGAAAGCACATGTTTCTGCTGTCAACATAAAAATGTGCTCGCTTAACTAATGAACCGATACTGTGTTAAGCTGTGTGGTACAGAAATCAGTATCAGCCAAATAATTAAAAGATTCACATGTAAGTGTCTTTCTGTTTAAGATGATGTAAACAAAATATAAAATAAAATAAAATCACACACACACACACACACACACACACACACATATATATATATATATATATATATATATATATATATATATATATATATATATATATATATATATATATATATATATATTACAGGTCAGTTTATATGTTCCCCTCCCGGAGGGTAGATTGAGTATCCAAGAAGATGTTGGACCTGTCTGATGACTCCGACGTAAATTTAATCGTACCACAGAAGTTATTGGCGAATTAAAATAATATATTCCAATTGTCGTCCTTTTCGATCTTTTTTGATTCTGTGTTCTCAATGAATCTGTACCAGCTTAGAGGTATATAGGGTTTCTCATCGAGAAGCTTTTCTCGAGTCTTCCCGTGAAAATATTGGCATACGAAGATGCACTTTGAGTGCCCAATGCAGTTCCAATAATTTCAAAAGGCCGAAGGTGATAAATAATCAACGAATTCAGACATATTTTTGGTGGGGTGGTTGTTTCCGGAAATGATTGGCCTCCCCGGGTTCCCTTCTTTGTGTATTTTTGGGATTAAATAAAATCTCCCTGGTTTGGGGTCAACTGGTAGAAGGTAATTCAGTGTTTTCTTATCAATGTGACCCGCGGTATGCATGTCTTTTAATGTCTGACACACGATTTCAGCGTGTTCAACTGTTGGGTCGCGACTAAGTTTCTTACAAAAATTCCTCGTCTGAAAGTTGTCTGTTCGCCTTAGCGATGTAGTCAGACGTATTCATGACAACAACGCAGGATCTCTTGTCAGCTGGCTTCCCTCTGGCGCATTTTCTTTTCTTTCTCAGCGACTGTCTTTCCTGTCGGGTCAAGAGAGAGCGTTAAGAAATATGTTATCTGAATTACATCCAAGTTGCTTATTGTTGCCACTTTACTATTTCTAAACTAATTCTATTCAGATCATATCCACTCATTCATTATGTCTTTTTACTGTTTTAAATTGCAATGTGTACAATATGACACAAAGATAAAATAAACACCATATATATAAAATTATATAAAACACCAGATATAGAAAATTATATAAAACACCAGATGTAGAAAATTATATAAAACACCAGATATGGAAAATTATATAAAATATCAGATGTAGAAAATTATATTAAACACCAGATGTTGCAGACCAGTGTTCGTAGATTTTATTTCTTCAGACACATGCCTTGGGCAAGAGGCTATAAACTATAAATTGCCCTGACTTAAAATCCACTTGCCCAACAAGGTCATATGTTATTTACTATTATCTTGACACACCCAATCCCTCCAGAAAATTGAATGGCCGGTCCATTATACTTGTGATATTGTTAATGAGACTGAACCCTCGTTCACATTCTGCTGTAGAGGTCTCATAACTATCGCGATTTCCATTAATTTCACATTTTCTGCATGCTCAGGTGTTTTTCCACTAATTTCGCATTTTCTGCATGCTCGGGTGTAGAATTCTGATTTCCACAAATTTCATATTTTCTGCATGCTCAGGTGTGGAATTCTGAATAATTGTGGCATACACCTCTGCTTTTGCGATCTCCTAATATATTCCTCCAGCTTTGCCTTCAAGTCGATGTACCGTCTGTGTATTTCATCGCGATCTGTAGGGATGAGTATTCAGGGGCCTTGGAGTAGTTTCAAGTAATGTTCACGTCTTTATCTTCTTGTTTATTCACATTTGTGTGTACATTCATACATTTTGTAATTCTCCTATTTGTCTCTTTTCTTGAACACTCATTTAATTCTTCCTTCTTTCATTCGTTCGTTCTTATACTTACTCACTCACTCTGCTCCTTTGTCTGTTTTGATCGTTCATATGTTTTTATATTCCTTTTCTAAATACATGTTAATTTAGAGGATGACTGGTGAAATCGCAGATTGAATTATTAATTAGATCATTAGTGACAGTCTTGCTTAAAATAATTAGACAAAAAATTGTCAGTAAAACCTTAATCTAGTACATATTTAAGATTAAACAAATGGTCATTGCAATTAGTCTACAAATGCACCAAATACTATTATTTCAATGATATATTGAATTTAAAATGAAGTATTGACGCGTATTTTCCACCCATTGCCCTGTTTACTATGCATATTAATTTGAGCGTATGTCAAACATCGATTGTATTGTATTTTAGCATAACAGATACTAAATAGTTCCCTTTATTAAATGATGTCGTGAGTCTATGTTGACGTCATGAAACTATGGACCTTTGTTATTCACTTTTATCATATATTTCATAATGAGATATTGAAATGTATCAGTGGGATAAAAATTATATCGCCACAGTGGCGATACCACTTTTATCGCCACAGTGGCAATGTCACTTTTGGAACTTCTTTCTTTTCCCATTTAGAAAATATAGCTGCAATTGTGCATGTTATTTAGACCTGTATTTTCATTTTTCGACCTATTAAATTTTCTTCATCTGCTCTCTCTCTCTCTCTCTCTCTCTCTCTCTCTCTCTCTCGCTTCATCAAGATGAAAAGATCTTAAAATATATGCCAGGACTGTAGACGCTCTAGTATACATTTCTGTAAAAGAAAATGAGGACGCGCTATCAAGAAATTTATAAAAACGAACTCCAAACAACAAAAAGTAGGCTTCAAGTATGAACTATTTTATAATTTAGTTTTCCACATCAATCATGCAAATAGTCAGTGACTGAACTTACATGAGCTGTTGCTATTCTATATTCTCTATCACCCATACAGCATCGTATACCTATGACACTTCACAACAAACAGTACACATTTTTAGAAACAACGCTTGATTACATATATTAATAAAATTGCCTATGTAGCGAATATAATTTTCATCACAATCATTATGGGGTATGAAAATGATGGAGAAATCGGGGATATGTGACAACGGACGGTTCCTATATCGAGCAATAAGCTCCGCCCACTTAGTTACTGTTGCTCCGGCTCACAAGATATCGTCAAAATGGCGGATTCAGTAGCATCAGCAACAGATTAATTGGTAAATATTCCCGACAGTATTTCTGAAACTTTCCTACCTGATTGGAAGAATCTTTCAGATCGTGTGTTAAAGAAAGGTTTGAACTACTGCACACAAGGATATATTCATGAAATTTGGATTTTCGATGCCGAAAATCAGGTGAAAGTTGCAGCACGTTGCTGGCGGTCATGAGAAATAACGAGCATCCTCACAAACTTCAAGTAGACATTTCGCTAGAAGAGGACAAAATATCAGAATCTTTATATTTTTGCAAAGCTGGGAAATTTAAAAAAATCAGAATTTTAAGTATGACTTGAGTAATGTTTTTTTCTTTTTTTTTGAATTTAAAATAAAGCTTTCGTTCTGTATTTGCACTCATTAAATGTATAATTGTCATGTAAAAAAAAAAAAAAAAAAAAAAAAAAAAAATACTTTTTCTGATCTACGATAAAAACAATTTTTTAATTTATTATGAATGAATATTTGAATTACGTTAAGGAAAAACATTTAAGTTACAATAAAGAAATAAACAATTTATACAAAGTTTCCTGAGTGATAGAAGGGGATGTTTTACGTTCTTTACGCCGCGATAACATGTAAACTCAGTTGGACGGATAAAAGGATTTTATAACGATATCATTGATAAACCAGTAAATTTAAATTATTTCAGATCCATGTAAAACGATCATTTATCGTAATCTCTTTAAAAAGAAAGAAATAATAATGGCACGTAGATATAAACAACTGCAGGCACGTTGACGAGGTTATATTTGCATCCGCTTTTACCTTGTTCTGTAATTAGTGTGACGCATTTTATCTTACCGCATTGATGTCATAACATCTTGCAGGTGTTATAAAATCAGTACGTTGTGAAAGATAAGTTTTATTTGAAGTGAGCATGACAAAAATACGATCAATGGCAGTACATAGCTTGCTGTTATTTATATTCTCAGGTCTTGCTGTTATTTATAGTCTCAGGCCTTGCTGTTATTTGTAGTCTCAGGCCTTGCTGTTATTTATAGTCTCATGCCTTGCTGTTATTTATATTCTCAGGTCTTGCTGTTATTTATAGTCTCAGGCCTTGCTGTTATTTGTAGTCTCAGGCCTTGCTGTTATTTATAGTCTCAGGCCTTGCTGTTATTTGTAGTCTCAGGCCTTGCTGTTATTTGTAGTCTCAGGTCTTGCTGTTATTTGTAGTCTCAGGCCTTGCTGTTATTTATATTCTCAGGTCTTGCTGTTATTTATAGTCTCAGGCCTTGCTGTTATTTGTAGTCTCAGGTCTTGCTGTTATTTATAGTCTCAGGCCTTGCTGTTATTTGTAGTCTCAGGCCTTGCTGTTATTTATAGTCTCAGGCCTTGCTGTTATTTATAGTCTCAGGCCTTGCTGTTATTTATAGTCTCAGGCCTTGCTGTTATTTATAGTCTCAGGCCTTGCTGTTATTTATAGTCTCAGGACTAATAAAGACAAAAGAAATATTGTATTACACTTTTCAGCTTAAAATTTTGAAATAAATGATGTCAAAATCCAATTTTGCAAGTATAGATATTGAATAGAATTAGGGCCATTCCAGAACGTAATTGACAGGGTGGAAATGGTTTCAAAACCCCACAACCCACAGTGTTTTATTAAATTTCTCCAAGAAAAACAAACCTGTGCCAGTCAACCATGTAGTTGTAGCCAGACCATCAGAGAACAGAAAAAGAAAATCATTTTTTGTCAACTTGACACAAATAACAAGTAAATGCTCAAATGTGAAAATTTTAACAAAGTCAATACTAATGAAGTATGATACAGGATTCCAATATCCCAAATTTAATCTTAAAAAACAAAAACTATTCAAGGTAATAAAAAGGAAAAATAAACAACACATATACACACAACATTTTCTTTATTGTATGGAACACTTTGACTGAAATAAGAAATACAATTCGAACATAAGAATACAATTAGCATAAAATTGTATTTAAAATATTCGCAAACACAACAAAAAATGTCATTATTTTAAAACAGCTGTGTGAATTTATATATGAAATATGATTATAATTAATGTATCACTTCGAACGCAGACATTTTTCCATGTTGGTTTTTTGTTTTAAGAAATCCGGATAACGACGATCTGCATTGCATGTGCCCCAAGCACAACGGCGAACCATTTTTCTGATAGATGTTCAGAGATTTTCTGCGTAATCTTTCAAAATCCTTCGCAATGTAATAATGTAATAAGAAAGTAATCAAGCGTGGTCTTGTGTTTGTGAGCAAATGTGGTGGATGGCAACGCGTAAATACACGGTGAATCTGATACCTTTTTTTGATTGGTCAAAAATAATTCTTGTGCCCGGTTTAGGTCGGAACTTTCCATTGAAATTTGTGTGTAGCGTCTGTTACCGAACAAGACTGCAATCTTGCCAGGGCCACACAATTTACGTTTGAATGTTTCTGCAATACTCCCACCGCAACAATGTTCACTGCATAAATCCGCGCAAGAAATGTGCAAACGAAATTTTTAAAAATCTCTTTGTTTTTGTGTCATAACAGTTATTGATTTGACACAATACACAATTTAAAGCATTATATGTACGAGATACATTTCTAAAAAGTCGCTGTCCTAAAATTGTTGTAAAATTTCATGTGCCCGGTTTAGGTCGGAACTTTCCATTGAAATTTGAGTGTAGCGTCTGTTACCGAACTAGACTGCAATCTTGCCAGGGCCACACAATTTACGTTTGAATGAAATATAAAGAAATAAAATGAATCAAAATCCTTACAAGTAAACCTACAAACATTAAAATCTTTGTTTAAAGCTGTTACGCTCTGAAATCTGTGAGATATGACCGCTCAGTGCTGTTTCTGCAATACTCCCACCGCAACAATGGTCATTGCATCAATCCGCGCAAGAAATGTGCAAAAGAAATAAAAATATCTCTTTGTTTTTGTGTCATAACACTTATTGATTTGACACAATACACAATTTAAAGCATTATATGTACGAGATACATTTCTAAAAAGTCGCTGTCCTAAAATTGTTGTAAAATTTCGGAACTTCTTTTTATCGATGTAGTACTGCAGTAGTTAATCGCACTGGTACTGAATGGAGAAAAAAAATCCATGCAAATCGACGGTTTTTGCCTTAAAATATATAATTATAAAGAAAATACTAGTATACGTTTCTTTTAGTATTTATAAGGAAATATTTCACTCGTGAAGTGGAAACATTTTGTATTGTCACGAGTGTTTCCACTTCACGAGTGAAATATTTCCTTATATCTACTCAGAAAACATAGATATCCTCTATATGATAAACGAATCGATGAAATTGTGATGTTCACAAACATATGAATACATGTGAATACACCATCCAAAAACGGATGTGAAGTTGAAATATTCAAGAGACATATAAATATATAACTCTGTATCATCCAACAACGGATGTGAAGTTGAAAAGTCATGCCATTCATGTAACAAACATCCTATCTCACATGTCATTCATGTAACAAACATCCTATCTCACATTAAGAGAGGGGGTACAGAAGAAATGATTCCATATATCGCATTCCTTTCCTATCTGCTGAAGGACCCGCCAGGAGCCTTACTTTTGCGCAGACAGATGTTGGAACAGGAACCCTCGACCCCTCAAGCGCTGCGTCAAGCCAACATCAATGGTTCCATCGACATGACCAGAATCAGCGCTACAGCTGAAAGATCTGTTTAACGTGAAGACGACAACTTGCTGATAAAGTATGTATGCAGTGTAACTATACTGAAAAAAAATTGCACTCTGTATAGTCGAACATGGCTGGAAAAAAATGAATTCTTACTAAGGACACTTTGCACGTGCCGCAATTAGTCGATTGACAAGGTGAATAAACCTCAATAAGTCGCAATCATTCACCAGGACAAAAACACACACTATGGGTAATGGGCCCATATTATATTTTTGCAATGGAAATACATTACGAGGCACAGGACCCATATTATATTTTTGCAATGAAAATACATTACGAGGCACAGGACCCATATTATATTTTTGCAATGGAAATACATTACGAGGCACAGGACCCATATTATATTTTTGCAATGGAAATACATTACGATTTTGTGCACATAATTCCGTGACAGACCCCACACATCAGTAAGACTGTCAACAAAGCCAACAGCACCCTGGGTTTCCTCAGGAGAAATTTCAAATCCTGGACACTTGACCTTAAGTACACTGCGTGCAAATCCACAGTACGTTAGGTCCTGGAATATAGCTCAACCATCTGGGACCCCTATCTGAAGAGTGACTTTAACCAACTTGAAACTGTTCAGTGCCCAGATTCAAAATTTGTATTCAATGACTTCAGCAGGGGGAGTAGTGTGACAAACATGATGAAGACATTGTAATAGGATACCCTTGAATTCAGTAGAACAGAAATGCGATTAATCTTTATGTAACACGCACAGGGGTTCCTCTACCGAGCGAATCAAACACCTGCGTGAGGTTGGGCTGGAAGTCCCTTGTTTTCCCCTATTTCCAAGGACTTCCCGACAACATTCATTGCCAACTGGAAGTTCTCGTAACGCGCCAAGACAAGAAATAATTTTTCTCTAATCAAGAAATAAATGACCACAATGTCACAACTACAACTTCACAATTACATGGCTTTTCCTTGTTAGCATGCCGTGGCATGAAGCACATAACACAATTCCAACACCCAATGCAGGGAACTATAAAAATACTACAGCTGCATTAATAGAATCTTGTCTCTATTTTTTTTAGGTACAGATAGGATAAGCTCCAAAAATAATTTTTTTTTACTAAAATTGTACTTTTTATTATTAACCAATTATGGACCCCAAAACCTGTATATTCTCTATTGTATCTGAACCCATTTCTAGACTGGTTCACAGTTGTTCCGTATAATTAGTACCGTGAGTCCTAAAAACAACAGTTTGAACCACGTTTTGCACGTGTACTTCCACCAACTGCTACAATGAAAGGCATCTCCAAACAAAGGGATGACCTCTTCCCAATTATTTTATGGCACAAAACAGTAGTTCCTGTCACGAATATCTCTCACCGAAAGGCACAATCAATCAACACCTCTGAATTAAAATAGGAACTACTTGGCTTCATGCCCACTTATACTAGTATGACGCCATCTCAAACTACGAAACCAATCCGCGCTATTGCAAATTATCTTAACAATTCTAAGTATGACGTCTGTTCCTAGAAATTGGCTAATTACTCGGGCTGGGAAATATTTTCCCAACACCAACTTCCCATAATCAAACAACTAATCACTAAAATGTAACGAACCTATAAATGGAGACGTAAATACAAATGGAACATACCCAAATTTATTATACTTATATACAAAATATTATACAGTCCGATAGTAGTACCGCCCATGAACACATTTCGTATAATCACACCAGTACCCGTCACAAAAACACTCGGAAATTATATACTCGTCATTGCAACATTGATGTTTATATACATTCGTTCTTTTCTCAAGAACAATCAAAGACTGGAACAGTTTGCCAGAATGCTGTGTTCAAGCCTGCACAATAGAGGAACTTAAAAATATACTAAGCAATTCCCCCATCCTGATCCCCCAACCCACCCCGTGGCGATACCCAATTACGAGGTATGTTCAGTATTATACAGATGCATGTTATGCAGATAGATTTATCGATTAAAACAATACAGTGCTATGCACTGGACCATACTGACCTTAATTATATCAATAGTTGATTGTTGTAAAAGATTGCCTTTTTGCACAAAAGACATCACGCGCTCGACGTGCCAGAATTAAACGAAAACTCTTGATTCAACCATGGGTAAAGTGCTTTGCAAAAAAATGCTTTATCGACTGTAAAAAAAACAACATTATGTCATGAAAAAGTGCAACATTTAGTCCAAGGAGTTGTATATACATAAACACGTCAACTTTAAAACGGTGCAATTATTCTAGAAACATTTAATACACTTTGGTGGCGTTGAAATTAATTCTTGTTGAAAAGCATTGTGGCTTTATATACACGAGGGAATTAATAATACATTCAGTTCCCTGTGTAGAGCGGTTGATGGCGATTTTAATAATCAAAAGTCTTTTCATAATTGACATAGACGACGTCACAGCTCTACCGCAGTGGATGGCAAAAGATATAGGAACTGTAAAGGGCAGTGATAAATTAGTGTCTATAATTAGAAAACTGAGCAAATTTTCATATAGCTTTTATCATGTTGTCGAATACAACATTATTTTTAGCATTATTTTAATCCATTAGTGAATCGGAACATTTAATTGCGTATAATAACAATAATAACTCTTGTCCACTTTGAGTCTCACTAAACATGGCACCCAGCGTAGGAATCCGGATGACGAGTCACGTGACCATATTTCACTGTGCATTAAAAGGCTAATAGTTGTTAAGAAATTCCTGGGCTGTACAGACTACTTATAGGTTATTTAATGTTAGCCTAAACCTACCCATATATCTTCCAAACCACGCTCAATATATACATGTTTATATTTAGATAGGGAGGTGCCGTGCCGTAAGACCGCAAAACATTTAAACAGGTCACTATTTGAACAATGATAAATTGAAGAAAGAAATCTTTATTGGATTAAGTTCCTGAGTATACTGTAGCGGCCGATGTATATGAAGCCACTAACTAACTGGTCCGGATCTTTTAGTCTAGTGGTATGTGCTACTGACTGTACAACAGACGAACCGGGTTCGATTACCAACCGCGACAGTTTGACTTTCAATCCCCTCCTGTTACAATAAATACAATATAAACTTAGTTATATTGATGACAAGTAGTTATAACTTATGGATCAGTTTTGTATATGTAAATATTCAGAGTTATGTTCCATATACTATTCAGAATAAAGCTGTTCCTTCTATAAACATAAACAATGTAAGTACGAAACATATTCAGCTGTAAAATAGGCATCGTCTCAACACATTGGTCCGTACTGTAAAATAGGCATCGTCTCAACACATTGGTCCGTACTGTAAAATAGGCATCGTCTCAACACATTGGTCCGTACTGTAAAATAGGCATCGTCTCAACACATTGGTCCGTACTGTAAAATAGGCATCGTCTCAACACATTGGTCCGTACTGTAAAATAGGCATCGTCTCAACACATTGGTCCGTACTGTCCTCAAAGGCATGAGTGAGCAGAGCTCTTAATTTCCTATTCGCAACTTCTCAGTCAATCCTACGGATCATACCTCGAATGTATACCGATACGTGCTATTATCTACCATTCGGACCGCCTCGGCTTTTTACGAAACAAGGATTGACCGAGAAATTGAGAATGCATCGAACTATTTTTGTTTTCTCATTCGCTACTTCTCTGTCAATCCAATGGTAGAAAGATTTGAGGTGTTCCGAACAGATTGAGGTTTCTTTTCCTGTGAAGAAATTTTTGGCGAACAAAATGTATGATTTTTCTGCTAATTACTTCGCTGACATACATGCAAGGCATGTTTTTGTTTCGCAGAAATAGCGGAGGTGGTCCGAATGTTATTTCGCCAGTTAACACTACACGGTTTCCTCCCTGATGCAGAACCCTTTCAGATTTATACATACATAAACTTCTCCCCATTTTTGGTAATTTCACGGACCCCTTTCCAGAGAGAAACAAATTATACTATGCACAATAGATACTGATAGATCATGCCTGTTACAAAAGAGACTGAGAAGATACGCCAATTGCATGCATATATCGAATTTACAAAAAATTATAAGAACATTGATATTAGGTAAATTACTGTTAGTAAATGCATTTACATGTTGTTATTTTTAAATCATTGTAAATGTATTCTTTGTTTCTTCATGTTTATTTTCAATTGAAAATCATTGAAGTTACAACATCATTGTGCTGGAGTCTTGACTTTTTGTTTGCTTTATTTCTAACGTTGTTTGTATCCTCTTGTCTCGGTATTATTATAAGTTTTCAAAATTCATCGTAGAAGACATTAAACAATGTTGATTGCCTTTAATGGTCAGTATCATGAAATAAACGAAAAGCGAGCGCGCGCGCGCGCGCACACACACACACACACACACTCGACCATACGATCTCTGTTCACATGCCCAGTCAGACATTTCAGAGATGGTATGACTGATTATTTATATACACACAGTTTTGGCATAGCTGATAAATACAAAGAGACCAGTATCCATCCACATTGCTTCATAATCCAAAAAAGTAAATAAGAACCCTACTGTAGCATCAGTAACATAGGACCACCAGCACCACTGATTGTACCATTACCATCATCATCATCAGCACCACTGATTGTACCATTACCATCATCATCATCAGCACCACTGATTGTACCATTACCATCATCATCATCAGCACCACTGATTGTACCATTACCATCATCATCATCAGCACCACTGATTGTACCATTACCATCATCATCATCATGATCATTACTAACACCACTGATTGTACCATTACCATCATCATCATCATGATCATTACTAACACCACTGATTGTACCATTACCATCATCATCATCATGATCATTACTAACACCACTGATTGTACCATTACCATCATCATCATCATGATCATTACTAACACCACTGATTGTACCATTACCATCATCATCATCATGATCATTACTAACACCACTATCGCCATCACTGAACAAAATTCCACTACCACCAACACCAACATCTTCATCATTATCATCGTCAGCAACAATAACTGCGACAACACGTACAAAAAAGACATGAACAATAACAAACTAAGAATGTACAATAACGATGACAACAAAGTACACATTGTCCACAATGATAGTATCTCGTGACCCGTAAATATGTGCAGGAATATTGGACTAAATTCAACGACTCCTGCTCTTTACTTTCTCCGACAACAATGTTACCAATGTGAGCTCTTTATATTAAAATATCACATTGCTATTGTAGTAGCAATCATGCCAGAGACGCCCCGAGGTCAGTACTTTTGTCTGTTGTTCCAACAATAAAATCGCAATTAACATTAGTTCTCTGCGGGTTGGCTTTGGATGCTCTGGGTAGTCCCAGTACTCGATGTCCATCTGATTTTCATTCTTGTGCAACCCAAGTCTGAACCGGTATGTTTTAACCCATGTCGGTGCAGATACTCTCACATCAGTAGTTTGTATTCATCATCGACGTCATGCATTTTATGTGCGACCTGCACCGATACTAACTCCGTCGTCAATTTACGGATTGGCAGGCGGCACCAATGATTCGTGTTCCTTGTCTATGTCTGGTTGCTCCCCATGGCTTTGTTATTTTTAAGCTAAGTATATAACACAGGTTCTAATTGCGGAAGTCGAAGATGGTCAGAATGGCTGAGACCCCCGACGATGTGCATTGACGTTGAAACCCTTGCACCGGATAGTGTCTCCAGCGGCAAACATAGACGCAAAGCAAGTTGTAAAGCTTTCGAGTGAGACGTTTGTCGGAACGACAGACTTGTTACTACTGTCATTATGTTCCCGTACGACTCCGTTTCCACGGATTGAAAGCTTTGCACACGTTCCGTCACCACGATTCCCAATGAGGTTGATAAAGCAAAAACCGGTGCCTAGACGGGGATAGTGTCGTCGTTGCTGAGGGTAAAACTATCAACTTTCTGAAAGTTTTGGGTTGTATCCCAGCGGTAGTAATCAGACGCATTCATCGCTGTATTCACGCTTACCGACGTGATATTTTCGACTGTTAAGGAAACGACCGCGGGAAAACAACGTTTCCAAGCTCAGAAAGCATGCTCCGGACTGAAAGAGGGTGTTAATAAGTAGCAGTATCGTCTGAGAGGTTGGATACTCGATTAGTGACCAAGATTGTAGTAACACCATCCTGAGGGTCAACGGGATTATGTACATTTTTGATTAAGTTGCTATTGTTACGACTCTATGGTCTAAGAAAAATGTAACAGAAAGAAAGTGAAACCAACAAATCAAGTAAAAAAATCAACAAGCAATTTATTACTAAGTAATTAAAATGAAAAATCAAAAAAGTCACTTACAGTAATGTGTTTTGAAATCCTAATAATCCAATAAGAATGATTGTTCTAATCACAAGTCCTAAATATAGAATGTTCCGAATTCACGGCTGTGTCCTTGAATGTTATGATGTGCTAATGGTCTCCAAAGTCCTGATGTACTAGAAATCTTGATGTGCTGATGTCAAAATGAAGTATTCCAAAATCTCTGAATAAGTTCAGTTAAATTCCAAAATCATCAATTAAAAATCCAAAATCCAAAAGTTTATGAGCACTGTTATAATCCAATGAATATTTAAAATAATTCCTCTCTTAGAATTTGGAATGAATTTTCACAACTGTAATAGCTCTTTACAAGTCTGATGGTAATGTCAAAACTGAATAAATGTCCACCAAACATGGCATATATAAAGATTGGTCACATGACAGAATGTTCTAGAACATGTGTCATCTTAATGGAATTTTACTTGTAAACAAAATTCAACCTTGACCTTCAAATTGAGAAAACATATTGATCAAAACAACCTAATTCAAGGACACTAGTGAAACATGTTTTTCCTGATAACATTAAGATTTAAGCAAATATTAAAGTGAAGAAACATTTATAATTTCCTAAAATATTTATAATATTATATAAACATCATACATAACACCTCCCCTCATAAAGAAAAAGAAAGATTTATATAATAAAGCTTTCTTTTGAATATACATCTAATACTATAATAACCAAAATTACATAATAACATCTTTTATGATACTGGACTTAATTACATCAAGCAATATTACATTTCTAGGCACATGAGAGTGCATCTGCAATCACATTGTCTTTTCCTCTGATGTGTTTGATGTCAATGTTATATTCCTGCAATATCAAACTCCATCTCAACAATCTCCGATTTTTATCTTTCATTTTGTTGATGAAAGTAAGGGGATTGTGATCACTGTACACAATAATTGGAGAAAGAGCTGAGGTAACATACACTTCAAAATGCTGTAAAGCCAATATCAAAGCCAAACATTCCTTCTCAATTGTGGAATAATTTTTCTGGTGCTTGTTTAGTTTTTTTAGAAAAATAACACACAGGGTGATCCACACCACTTTTGTCTTCCTGAATCAATACTCCACCAACCCCTACATCACTTGCATCAACTGATAATTTAAATGATTGGCTGAAATTTGGTGCAGAAAGAACTGGTGCATTCTTAAGCATGGCCTTTAACTTGTCAAAAGATTCCTGACACTTGTCAGACCAATGAAATTTGGTTTTCTTACTCAATAAACTTGTCAAAGGTTCAGCAATTTTGGAAAAATTGGAACAAAATTTCCGATAATATCCAGCCATACCTAGAAATCGCATCAGTTGCTTTTTACAAATTGGAACTTGAAATTCAGAGATAGCTTTGACCATAGCTTCTATAGGTTTAACTTGACCTTGTCCCACAATATGTCCTAAAAATGTGACACAAGCATGGCAAAACTCACTTTTGCTCAAATTAATTGTCAGATTCGCATCACTGAGTCGATCAAAGAATTTTCGAATGGTTTCCAAATGATCTTCCAAGGTGTTGTTGTAGATAATGACGTCATCGATATAAGCGTCACAATTATCAAGACCAAATGTTATCATGTTCATCAGACGTTGAAACGTTGCAGGCGAATTTTTCATTCCAAACGGCATGACTTTATATTGATAAAGTCCATCTGGAGTTGCAAATGCTGAAATTTCTTTTGCCCTTTCCGTCAGTGGAATTTGCCAGAATCCTTTTAAAAGGTCAAACTTGGTGACATATTCCGCATTTCCAATTTTATCAATGCAATCGTCCATTCTTGGGATTGGAAATGAATCAGTTTTGGTGACACTGTTGACTTTTCTATAGTCAGTACACATACGGAATGTATTATCTGGCTTGGGAACAAGAATACATGGTGAACTCCAGTTACTTTTACTTGGTTCTATGAAATCATTCTCCAGTAAATACTGAATTTCTTTCTTCAGATAGTTCTGTTTGAGAGGATTCATCCTATAAGGATGCTGTTTCACAGGCGCAGAATCTACAATGTCAACGTCATGATAAATTTTACTTGTTCGTGTTGGAACATCAGGAAACAAGTGCTCATAGTCATGTAATAGCTGTTTTAGTTCATTTCTTTCCTGTTGTTGTAGATGTGAAAGTTTCTGGTCTAGGTTGTTCAATATTTCTGAATTCCGAAGATTGGTTATACCAGAGTCACTATAGTCTGATTGTACTCCATCGTTGATATCTTCACTGTGTGGGACAGGTACAACTAAATTAACTGAATAATTAGCTGGGCTATCTCTGTCAAAATATTCCTTTAACATATTTATATGACAACGTTGTTTCTGTTTCCGTCTCCCAGGAGTGTTAATGATATAATTTAAGTCATTTGCTTTCTTTTCAACGGTATAAGGACCATAAAATTTAGCCTGAAGAGGATTCTGAGGTATGGGAAAGAGAGCCAGAACTCTGTTACCAGGTTTAAAACTCCTTTCCTGTGAATTTCTGTCATACCTTAATTTCATTTTTGACTGAGTAGTGTGAAGATTAGTTCTTGCTACTTCACAGGCCTTTGACAACTTGTATTTGAAATCAGAAACATAATCAAGAAGATTAATCTTTGAATCTTCATTTGAAAGAAGTTTCTCTTTCAATAATTTCAATGGTCCACGGACAGTATGACCAAAAACTAGTTCAAAGGGACTAAAACCCAACGACTCTTGAACTGATTCCCTAACAGCAAACAACAACAAATGAACACCCTCATCCCAATCCTTTTCTGTATCAAAGCAATATGATCGAATCATATTCTTCAAAGTTTGATGAAATCTTTCCAAAGCACCTTGACTTTCAGGGTGATAGGCAGAAGATTTAAACTGTTGGATGCCTAATTCATGCATAACTTGTTGGAAAATTCCAGACATAAAATTTGACCCTTGATCCGACTGGACAGATTTGGGAAGGCCAACAAGTGTAAAAAACTTCACCAAAGCTTTCACAATAGTTTTAGTTTTTATATTTCTCAGAGGAATTGCCTCTGGAAATCTTGTAGATGCACACATGATGGTCAACAAGTATTGGTTGCCCTACTTGGTTTTAGGTAAAGGACCAACACAGTCTACCATTATTCTACTAAATGGTTCATCAAATGCAGGAATAGGTTGCAGATGAGCCTTAGGTATCTTCTGATTGGGTTTTCCTACCATTTGACAAGTGTGACAAGATCTGCAGTATTTAGAAACATCACTTTTGAGTTTCGGCCAATAAAAATGATTCAAGATCTTGTGATAAGTCTTACGGACTCCTAAATGACCAGCCAAAGGAGTTTCATGGGCTAAATTAAGAATTTCCTGTCGATATGACTTAGGAACAACAATTTGATAGCTCACTGACCACTCGTCACCAGCGGGTACATCAGGTGGTCTCCATTTCCTCATAAGGACCCCATTTTTCACAAAGTAACACACTGGAACTTGTGTGGCTTCAGTTTCACTAATAGCCCTCTGAAACAAACAAGATATCTCGGGATCTTGCTCCTGTTCAACGACAAGGGATTGTCGTTTGTCACCCTGAGTAGGACAAAGAGAATGAGTTGCCAAAAGAGGATCACTGTGATCAATACCATTTGATTGATCAATACCTGAGGAAAAAGTGGCCTCATCAAAAAACTGACCAATACATGTGTCAGCTAAAGGAATAATATCCTGATCAACATCAATCTCAAGAGCTCTTTTTGCCATAGCTCTAGTAACTGCACAAGCAGGGTACAAATCAGGGATTTCAGTTTCGACAGGATCAACTTTCTGATCCAAACAAGGCTTGTCAGTTACAAGTGGATTAACCACAACCTTATCTCCAGCTAGGTCATTGCCTAGTAATAAATGAACACCCTCTATGGGTAAAGAAGTCACTGCCCCAACAGTCACAGGTCCAGAAACTAAGTCTGATGCCAAATTTACACAATGAAGAGGAACATTTACAAAGCCGCACTCAACTCCCTGAACAAGAACACTTTCACTTGAAGAAGACTCCTCAGACAAAGGCAAAGTACCTGATAATAAAAGACTCTGAGAAGCTCCAGTGTCCCTTAATATTTTAATTGGGATAGGTTTGGCAGAATCACCAATAAGTGATATAGAACCTTCTGACATGAATGGTTCATAAGCCTCTAAAATAGAATCAGACTGGGGTTTGTTTGACCTAACAAATGTATTGCTTTCAATACAAGACCGTGACCTTGACCTCGTAGAAATAAGAGCATTTGGAAAAGCTCTGTCTTTACTCTGTTGCTTATTTTTCAACTTGAAGCAATCAGAAATAACGTGCCCTTTCGTTTTACAATAAGTGCACGTAGGAAGAGATAAGGATTTCTGATCAGTCTTATCAGATGTTTGATTCCTAACAGTTGTGCTGTTGTGAAATTTGGAAGTACTCGAATGAGATTGAAATGGTTTTTTACCAGAAAACTGCTGAGAGGACGACTTATTGCCAAATGAAATTTTGTGAGTCAAGGAATAATCATCAGCCATACGAGCAGCATTTTCCAAAGTTTCCACATTCTGCTCGTCAAGATAGGTTTTAACATCACTATGGATACACCTCTTGAACTCTTCAATTAATACGAGCTGTCGGAGGTTATCATAACCTTGATCAACTTTCTTGGCTGAGCACCACCTATCAAATAGTTGTTCTTTATCCCTTGCAAATTCGACATGAGTTTGTCCAGTTTCTTTTCTACAATTCCTAAACCTTTGTCGATATGCCTCTGGTACCAACTCATAAGCTTTCAAGATGTACTCCTTAACCACATCATAATCAGTGCTTTGTTGTACTGACAGTGAAATGTAGACTTCACGAGCTTTGCCAATAAGTACACTTTGTAATAACAAAGTCCAATGCTCTCTGGGCCATTTCAAGTTTTCAGCTATTTTCTCGAAATGAAGAAAGTATTTATCTACTTCTTTTTCCTGAAAAGGGGGTACTAACCTAATATATCTAGTAACATCAAAACCTGAACTTGTGTTTAAAGGAGTGGAGTGTGCTCTGTTTGCCAGTTCTAATTCTCTTAATTTAAATTGCATTTCCCTTTCTTCTCTTTGCATCTGCATTTGTATTTGCCTCTCTTCCTTCTGCATTTGTATCTGCCTCTCTTCCTTCTGCATTTGTAGCTGCCTCTCTTCTTTCTCTCTCTCCATCTGCCTCTCTTCTTTCTCTCTCTCCATCTGTATCTGCCTCTCTTCTTTCTGCATTTGTATCTGCCTCTCTTCTTTCTCTCTCTCTCTCTGAATCTGAAGCTTTGCCAACTCTAAATCCATCTGGTTCTTTAACTCTAATTCCCTTAATTTCCTGTCAGAACAAGATACAGGCTTTCTCTTCAAACTTAAAGCACTATTTTCAAAAATTCCCTTACCTATTAAATACTGAATAAAAATAATCTTTATCTCCTGTTTTGTCAATGATACTTTTGCCTCAGATAGACTGTATTTTCTGGCAAGCTCGAGCAACTCATCCTTTCTCATGCACTCCAACCCCTCCTGGGTAGGTTTTGAAATGAAATTCTGAACATTAGATGCCATTGTAAATGCTTGTTGGTTTCACACAAAAAAAAATTTCTTTATTAAAAATCTTTGCCAAAGACAAAAAAAATTCCGAGACAAAATCAATATGAATTTCAAAGATAAATTTAATATTTCTAATATGCTTTAAAGAAATTCAGATCTCACAAGACGAGCCCCCAATTTCTGTTACGACTCTATGGTCTAAGAAAAATGTAACAGAAAGAAAGTGAAACCAACAAATCAAGTAAAAAAATCAACAAGCAATTTATTACTAGATAATTAAAATGAAAAATAAAAAAGTCACTTACAGTAATGTGTTTTGAAATCCTAATAATCCAATAAGAATGATTGTTCTAATCACAAGTCCTAAATATAGAATGTTCCGAATTCACGGCTGTGTCCTTGAATGTTATGATGTGCTAATGGTCTCCAAAGTCCTGATGTACTAGAAATCTTGATGTGCTGATGTCAAAATGAAGTATTCCAAAATCTCTGAATAAGTTCAGTTAAATTCCAAAATCATCAATTAAAAATCCAAAATCCAAAAGTTTATGAGCACTGTTATAATCCAATGAATATTTAAAATAATTCCTCTCTTAGAATTTGGAATGAATTTTCACAACTGTAATAGCTCTTTACAAGACTGATGGTAATGTCAAAACTGAATAAATGTCCACCAAACATGGCATATATAAAGATTGGTCACATGACAGAATGTTCTAGAACATGTGTCATCTTAATGGAATTTTACTTGTAAACAAAATTCAACCTTGACCTTCAAATTGAGAAAACATATTGATCAAAACAACCTAATTCAAGGACACTAGTTAAACATGTTTTTCCTGATAACATTAAGATTTAAGCAAGTATTAAAGTGAAGAAACATTTATAATTTCCTAAAATATTTATAATATTATATAAACATCATACATAACACTATTCCTCACCAGCGCGCCGCTCATTGTAACGCCGGTCTTTAAGCCCCTTCTGGGTAATCTGGAGGCCTGAGTCTACATAATTGTCGCGTCCTATGTATCTCAGTATTTGGTGGTAAGCGTGGTCGACGTTGTTGCTGGCGTGGTCTAATGGGATTTCCTTGGCTGGTTCCTGATGGCCGTTAAGGCGCAGATTTATCCCAGTAACACCGAGCTTATCAAATGCCACTGGATTGCGCTCTTGGTTATTTAGCAGTAACGTCCTGGAAGGCAAAGAATATGTGCCGAGGTGCGGTGATACCCTGCTGGGCTATAGTTTGCCAGGAAAACTGGCTCTTAACAGCTGACTGCTGGGCGTCTGTTGTCATAGTCTGAAAGGCCAGGGTGCTCATGCCCCCTCCCCCGCATGAAGTTGAGCAGGTTGGTCTTCGCTACCTTCGACGGTGTTAAAGCTGGCATCTAAAGTGTCGTCTATGCCAGCAGCAGTTTGGAAGATGGCCCTACATCCCGAATCCAGTCCTTAAAATAATCGTCTTTACCGTCGATATCATATAGACGAAGAGAAGTAACTCATGCCCATTACCCATCCTTACCGCCGCCAGGTAGCGCTAGACTTAAGCTTTCGCGTTAGTGCTGGCAACATAGTACTGAAGGCCTCCTGAAAATCCTATGAATTTCTCCTTGGTTTTCAACCATCCATCCAGAATTTTGGTATTATAGCATGTAGTAAGGATTCTATTACAGGTGGTATTGATTATTTATTTACATTTTTTTCAATATTTATGTAAATTTTGTCATGGTCGTGGACTTATTGGTTTATTCTTACCTTGTGCTCCAACACAGTATCGGTGATGCGTCTTGCTGATTATATATTTCGCGCTCACTGTGTGGTTTTCGTTCACTCAGTTAGTAACGAGTGTTGTTGTTGCGACTTATTAACACGTTTGAGTTATTGATTTATTAATTTTCACTTCTTGTCATTTCAGTTTAACTATGACGACGAAATGTACCAAATACAAAAAGTTCTAGGCCAACGAAGACATTTGCACCAAATGTATAATGTCCACAACATGCAGTGTTTGCGCACTTTTGTCAGAGAATATTTGGTCCACGGTCTTACGGAATAGCCTTAAAAACAAAGAGAAGCGGGTCAAGTCTTGCACTGAGCAGTCTGACGTATTGAGAGTGGGGAACGTTTCTGGGTCACGCACCAGCACCACCACTACCACCATCACGGAAAATGAGACATACAATACCAACTGCTACCATTCCTTCAACCGAATTTGAGAAGCAAGAGGCTGCTGTTTTACCGTCCTCGCATTCTTCTACGCCGTTGTTCGAACTACAGATGAGTCGTCTGGTGCAGGAGGCGACGACGCAGTTATTATATTCCGGACGGTTTCTGCCCGTACGTCCGTTTCTTTGCTCAATTATTAAATGTGACCTTATGGGAGAGTGTCACATCATTTCTGGGCAAGTCAGTGGGCGTAAGTCCCTCCGCATGTCCGGGATCTTAATGATCCATTGCATCATACCATAATGCCATACGATGCCGTCACGGCTGCCTATCAACCGTACATAGTACCCAGTGACCGTATATCACTTCGGTAACGCATCCCATATATAGGCTTAGTGGGCCGTACAGTGTGGATACATACGGGAATCTTACTGACATATCAGTCCGTTTCACCACGCCTTCGGTACGGCTGGTATGGATCCGACCCCACCACCATCCATACTTTCGATACCCATACAGACCGTTCAGCACATCCGTCTTACGGATCCGGATAGCCATTTATTCACGGCGTACTCATTGAGGTACCGTGATACATATATCGACGATGATAATGCTTCTTCCATGCCTCCGGTCATGATTTACACGGACATGGAAGTAGAGTTTAACGATTATAACCCACACAGTGAGTGTGAGGATAAACTCGAAGATTTATTGCACTCAGACCCGACAATATAGAGAACTGAGTTTAGTTTTAAGGCTGCGGTAGAAGAAATATATTTGGTGTTGCCGGTTTCTGAATGCCCTCCACCCCCTACGGCCAGTCAGACCTACAAGTTCAAAGCGTCAGTAGACTTAGACGAGGAGTAGAATCCCTCCTTCCGTCTTCTTACGCAGTCTTCAAAACTTAAAGAGATCGCAGACTGTTTGTCCAGCAAGATATGGGACCCGGGCAATTCGAAGGTTTACTTCTCAGAAAATAAATTGCCAGCGCTGGTAGAAAACTCACTCTGACGCATTTAATACTGTGCTTCCGACTTTAGACAACAATATTGAGGCAGTAAATATGACTGCTCCTGTATTCTACAAAGATGACAAAAATGTTTTTCGTGCCACCTTAAAACTGGTGTGTAACATGTTTTTCGGCTTGCTGTAACGATCATGCCTGGGAGTCAACAGTTCGGAGTGCAAAAGTCATCAACAGAGCAGCACATCATTCTATGGCGAATGCTTTGACTGCCTCGCCTCTGCTAATTTGGATTTGGTGCGACGAGATGCATGTCTTCGTTCGACAGCACTTAAGCCCCATCATGCCCTGACACTGAGGACGACACCTTTGTTGTCGCCATTCTGTTTGGAGGCAGAACCGAGAAAGTAATGATACAGGCTACAGGTAGCTCAGGAACCGCCCCTCTAACTTGCCATTTAACCTTCACAGTCGTACACGCCCAATAAATCTCAACCATAAAGGAGTGATGATCGGAGACAAAGAGATAACGGATCGGTTACTGCCCAATCACAGAATCAGTTTCAATCCCAATCAAACGTAAGGAGGCAACAATCCACTCAGTTTAGAAAGAAGCCTTATAGAGGGAGCAAGAAACAGGGTTTCTCCTTTTACAAGCCTCCCAACTCCTGTCGTTGACTCACCACACCAGCCACCCGCAGAAGCCTACTGGTGGGGCCAGATGCCTGTATTTCCACAATCGTTGGATCGCTCTATTTCCGCAGAACGAGTGGGCGATCCAAGTCGTTTCTGAGGGGCTTCCGATTTCATTTATCCAACCCTCTCCTCTTTTGTTCTCTCCGACCACGAAGGGCATGCCGTCAGATTGGGAGAAGGACGAAATTATGCGAAATTATGCAGCAGAGGAATTTGACATTAATCAACAAGCGGGCGGTGGAGATTGTTCGGAAACCGCAAGCGCGTTTCTTCTGTTCCAGGAGCTTCCTTGTGAAAAAGGCCAACGGCAAGTTCAAACCGATTATCGACTTAAACCGCCTCCTCAACCAATACATAGTTCCGCCTAAATTCAAGATGGAGATGTCTCTATCTATCCGACTCAACATCAGAAGGGACGAGTTTGCCATCAATCTCGATCTGACCGATGCATACTTTCACGTCCCTATTTACCTGGCGTTGAGGAAATTCCTTCGATTTGCATATCAAGAATCATTTACCAGTTTCACGCTCTTCCATTTAGTCTAAACACCAGCCCATGGGCGTTTCCAAAGATTACTGCGTCGTCACCCTGTTTCGTTCTGCATCATTCACAGCAACGGCGATGTATTTGTACGACATCCTCCATAAACATAGGGTCAGTTATATTCTTGTCAAGACCAGGAACGATCTCCTATCCCCTTTGAATCATCTAAGCGTTCAAGTGAGCTGTGAAAAGTCCGACCTCCTTCCATCGCAGAGGTTTGTCCATCTGGGCATGAAGTTTTATCACCAATCTCAATCTCGTACGACTCCCCACGTTTGCTTGGTACGGACTGACGAACTCGTAGTGGATTACAGAGAGTTTTTGCAACTCCTCAGATTACTCAATGCGGCAGCGGATCTGATTCCACTGGGCTGTCTCTTCATGTTCCCTTTATCGATGACCTTGCTGGCTTTGTGGCGCCCCTTGTCCAGTGCACTCGATCAAAAGGTCAGGATCACGAACGAGGTAGTATCATTTCGGCGTCAGTGGCGCAGCCAGGGTTAGCTAACGACAGAATTCCTCCGAAAAAGCCCTAATCGGAAGTTACAGTATGTACGAACGCCAGTACGTGCGGTTCGGGAGCCCATCTGTTGCCGGGTTTAGATATGGTGAGCGGCAAGTGGGGGCAGGAGGAAATACCTTCACATCAATCTTCTAGAAATGAAGGCTATAATCAATGCCTTTCATTTCTTGAAAGACAACCTCTGCGGGAAAGCAGTCATAATCATGTTGGACAAGTCTGTAGTGGTGACGTACCTCTTCAAACAGGGGGTAACCAAATCACCTGACATATGCGTTATGGTTTGGCAGTTTCTGCGTTGGTGCTCGCAACTAAATATAAGGGTACAAATCAGATACATTCCCTGCAGACTCAATGACCTGGCCCACTCTATGTCAAAAAAGAGTCAGACTTTCTGTCAGCTGGGAGGTTTGTGGGACTTTGCCTACGCCCCCCCCCCCCCCGTCTTAGTGCCGAAAATAATACAGAGGTTGAGTTGATAGGTCAGAACTGCAAACAGATTCTAAAAGACCCTATCAGATGGGACAAGTCCTGGGTTAACGATCTGCTCGTTTTAGCGATAGATCTCTCCAGGAACATTCCGGACAAGCGGTCACAGGTATACCATTCCTATCCGAATCGATTCCTCCTTCACACCTGGCTCTTGTCAAGGGAGCCTTGCGAAGGAAAGAATTTAAGCCTTCGATTGTGGGGAGAATCTCGCGAGCAAGAAGGCCCTTCACTTTGAGGGATAGTGGCGTGTATTCCAGGACTGGTGTAAAGTCAACAACATCGTACCTTTGAGTGCCTTAATCCGAAAACTGACTTTTTTCTCTGGCCATACGAGCTGCCCGGATGACCACCAGACCCAGCTGACGTCAGCACAACCTTCTCACGGGCAATAGTTTAGTGCTTTCAGTGGATTCACCTGTAAAAAGAACTTTCTCAGTAAGAACAGTTCAGTAATCCTCTTCTAAGCCGTGTATAGTTGTCACGGATCACGAGACCCTCTTTTGTGCTGCTTTCAAGTTAAGAGAGCGGATTATCATTCATATTGGGAATGGATGCCCGGGGTATAGGTAGGATGCTCTGCAATTCCTCCTCCTATTACATATTCTCCTAAGGGTAATGTGATCGGTGAATATCTTCAAGGAGAAAGCATCTTTTTTAGCAAATTATGTTTCTCTAAGAACACTTATCCGATCACATTACTTTAAAACCCTCGCAACCTCCCAGCAATTGCAAGCAATCTCGTCGATCTATCCCTCAGCTTAAAACTAGCGCCACCTGGCGGTGGAAATGGGAGGTAATGGGCACGAGTTACTGCCCTTCGTCTATACGATATAGAAGGAAAAGACGATTTTCATCTTTTTTGAAGGACTGAATCCGGGTGGTAGCGAAGCTTAGTTCCTAACGGTAATCTGATCGGGGAAGTATTCTTGGAGAAACAATTTACTGACAAACTTGCTTTCGATCGGCATAGACTTGGCCACTGGATGTGCCAACTTGCTGAGGCAAACACGTAACTCTTCCACAGCTTTTTGCGGTTGCGAGGACTAGCAGCGCTTCCTTTGCTTGACTTACGACGGCCGTCTCGATACCATCGACTCGCCAATGGGAAACACGCACTCCAAGAAACTTGTGCCGTATGCCGGATCAAAAGTCCACCATCATCGCGCGTGCAGCTGCTTGTTGGTACGACAGGGCACGCGAATACAATCAAGATGGCAACATCGCTGCCAGCCTTGAAAATCTGCCGGGGCTACCTAGGAGCAAGTATCTCGGGGAAAAGCATAAAATGCAGCACAACCAGACACAAGGCTTGATATTTGACTAGACGCTGACGGTCGACCCAAGCCTGGTGAGGCCCCAATAAACCGTATAGATGCCGCGAGCTACTGGCACGACCTAGCGTACTTGCCTATCCGCGACAGAAAAAGTCCGAAGTGGACCTGATCCATGACCTTCACAACATTCGGGGCCCAAAAGTCAGCGAACGCCTCAGCCGATGGCTCGTAAACGGCAGCATGAAAGCCAAACTGATTCTGTGCGGGCACGTGTAAACGCGCTAGCGCTGCCAAACACTTGCTTAGTTGATGTTTCGAAAGTGAACAATTTGTGGGTCTTTTATAAACAAATAGTTCTCGTTTTACAATGCAAACAATAAGCGCAATGGATGCAAATTCTTGGCAATATAATACAGCCATCGAGGTTACTGGAAGGGTGTGGCAGCGGTCAAGAAGTTGTCACAAGCTGCCAAAGCCGCACAAGACAGTGTTACGGCGTGACTCGGAAATCAGGTCATGTGACAGATTTATCTGGCTGCACTACGTAAACTTCTTCGGCCGCGGTTTGATGTTTCAACCCTGAACGAGGTGCACCAGGCCGATATCTTGTTTTTGCTGCACGACAAGGTCGGGCGATACTCGTACAAGTATGCGCTGACCGTGGTTGATGTCGCCAGCCGTTACAAGGAAGTCGAGCCCTTGATCACCACAGAGGCTTTCAAAGTCGCCTACGCTCTGGCACTTATCTGCAAGCGGGAGTCGCTAACGGGTCCAATCTGCTGCAGGTTGACACCGGCCGGGAGTTTACGGGCGCAGTGTCGCAACTCTTGGCTAAGCACAGTGTGCATGTGAGGAGGGACGAGGCCAGCGTCCACCATCCGTAGGGAACCGCCGAGCGGTTCAATCGTACTCTGGCCCAGCGGCTGTTTGGGCACCAGTACGCCCAAGAGATGTTGCTTGCCGAGAGCGTGAGTGCAAAGCGCATCATTGAATGCGTTCGGCAGCTGTCTGTCGTTTTTGTGGTTCTAAACAGTTAGGTAACGCGTCTTACGGGTTTAAACCTATTGATGCCATTCGTGCTACGTCTACGCGGTCGGCGACGTCTGCAGCGTCTGTGATGCGACCGGTTAGTCTGGATGATGCACCGCCTGATCTCAAATACCCTGGTTTGTTATCTACATGCTCCGGAAGAGCTGGCAGGTGGGCAAAACCTGTGCCACCGACCATGTATTGTTGCTCAAGATGTTCACCGTGGCTGACAAGTGTGACATCCCATGCCAGCCATCTATATACCATCGCGGTAGTGGCCATATGCCTGTGTTGTAATACCGTCCGGCGCAATCCATCTTTTGCTTTCCAGCGGACTAAGGCTTGTCTTGTTAGTGCGGTACTCCCCCCATTTTGTGGTGGTCGCTGTGTATGGCGGTCATAGAGTGCCGAAACCTTTTTTTTTTCTCTCAGATGCACTCGATGTAGAGGTGATGCCTAAGATCGGCCTTTACGATTGTCTCGGAGCTGCTTGGTTCGTAGGCTTGTATTCAGTTGTATGTTTGGTTCCATCCACGCGCTTTGATCAA
The DNA here is from genome assembly GCA_029931535.1 of Margaritifera margaritifera. Lineage (NCBI taxonomy): Eukaryota > Metazoa > Mollusca > Bivalvia > Unionida > Margaritiferidae > Margaritifera > Margaritifera margaritifera. Next base: position 1,076,490 of record JAQPZY010001133.1, read on the forward strand.
ACTCTGTTGGTGACGCGCATCCCAAATCTGGTGTTGAGCTTGATGTTTCGGTAAGGAACCACATGGTGTTCTTTTTTGCGTAAGGTTGGGAATTAGTTTCGTACGTTCAGTGAACTAAGTCTACCCCCTCCCCCTTGTATGTAATCTAAATCACGCTTACAGTCGCTTAGCCAAGCCTATGTAGCGCGCACGGTTTCAATTGCAAGCGGATAGTTGTTGTGTGCGTCATGAAACTCCTCAGGATATTCGATGTCGACTTCTAAGATATAACCCTTGGGTGCGTCCGCCGCAATTGATTTGGGTGCGGGTGGGTTGTCCCGCTTAAAGATACCATTTGGTAGAATCTGCATCATGGCCCAATCATAGAGGTTGTTGGAGTATATGTAGGTGATCCAGCCGTTTGGTTTTTCGCTGTCATAATCTGGAAACATTGGGTTGTTCGCTTTCGCATGACGTCTGCTCAGCATCGAAATGCCGCCATGGATGCCCTTCTCAATAAATAGATGCCTATCAGCAGCTCTAGCTTGGTACCCGTGATTTTTAGTACGGCATCCCAGCTAATTTAGACTGTGCTGTAATAGTGGGCCGGATCAAGGACGTAGTTCTTTAGCGAGGTGTCACGGAATGTCTCGAACACAACTGCTAGCAGAAGCATATCGGTCTTGAGGCCGAGGTCGTGGTTTTGCTTCGCATGTTCTGGCAGCCAGATGTCTTTCAAACGCTCTGCGCCTCCATAATAAGGTGACCGTCGTAGCCGCGTAGGTATGAAATACAATTGGGCACCTTTATTTTTGATAGGTAGATGCGCAGCGGTTATAGGCCTTTTTTGCAAATTAAAACTTGCAAATATCACTAACCTTCACAGGAAAGTCGATGAATGTAACATCAAGCTTGCTCAAATGCTTGCGGTACTTTCCTGGATTATTAACATTTCGATCGTCTGCCAGATAAAGAGCCAACAAAATGGCCCAGTCTTGTTGTTCACTGTAATAACTAATCGAGGTGGTATTTACTTTGGTGTTGTATTATAGAGCTACGTCTGCGAAACGGGCGGTACTATGATACTTGTAGTTCAAGGACTTTACACCGTTCAAATGTCCGTCTAGACACCACTCGCATGTCTTCTTCAATGTAACTTTCTATGGCAACATTAGCTTCGGTAATCTGCCTACTAATCTGATCAGCGCGCAATATAAAATTGTTCTCGTTTAGAACATAGGCTTGAATTATAGTAATCTCTTTTTTAAAACCATCAGGCACAATTTTAGATAACTTTTCTGTCAACACCAGGCTGAACTTCACACCATCAAGTTCACTTAGTTCCTTTTCTAGTACGTCTTGTACATTAGGTGAAATAGCACCTATAAATATAGACGAGTCTATTCCAAGCCTGTGATTTTTGATACTGTGACGTGATAGTCTTTTACGATCACCGTACTAGTACCGGTAATGAACTTTGTAAAGCTTGGGAGACTCATGCGCTCTATAATGTCAGATGGTCGTCTTACTCGGAACGTGGCTGGTTTGGTTCGTCCTCTAAAACTGCCGATGTCTGCTGTTCATTAAGCAGCTCGTCTATCAAGTCGTCAAAGTTATTTTGCTGCATCCCGACTTGAAATGGATTAGGAGCAATTTCACTCAGATTTCTTCTAAGATCAGATCTTAGTAATTTAGTAGACATGGTGATATGCCTATACTAAGCTTTATATAAAAACACTAAATTTAAATAATTATGTGTGTAAATATAAAATTTTATTTACTAACCCAATACTCTAAATGTGGTATACTTATATTACACTTTGTATATATCAACCCAATTCTCTAAATAGGATTTTGTTTTGCTTGTAGTTCACATTTAACATTATTATAATGTCTCATTGTTCTCTTCTCTAGCCTCTTTATATCTCTTGAAGTTCGTGGACAACCACAGCTATCGCATATCCTGTAATATGTCCATGTTTCAGCACCGCACTTTCAGCATGGGTATGCTTTACACCCTTTTCTACACTCTGCCATATGCATACCAAAATACTCAACAACGCCTGTAATATGTGCATGTTTCAGCATGGATATGCTTTACACCCTTTTCTACACTCTGCCATATGCATACCAAAATACTCAACAACGCCTGTAATATGTGCATGTTTCAGCATGGATATGCTTTACACGCTTTTCTACACTCTGCCATATGCATACCAAAATACTCAACAACGCCTGTAATATGTGCATGTTTCAGCATGGATATGCTTTACACCCTTTTCTACACTCTGCCATATGCATACCGAAATACTCAACAACGCCGTCTTTCCCGCATACCTCTTTACTTCCTACTTTAAGTCAAGCATACTTGTTTTTACAAGTAAACAACAGTTCTATCAAGTATTGGTATACAATCAGCAAGAATTATAACAAGTTATACATATTTCTATAAATTATTATTTTAAAAAAGGTTGTTAACCGGTCTCATTGGGGCGGGGGGGGGGGGGATCTCAGCTGGCCTGACAACCAGGCATTTTCAACCGGCTAACAGTCGTTCCAACGGCTCCCACAACCGGCTGACAATCGACGTTTCGACAAACGGACCCTCCAACCGGCTGACAGTCGTTCCGACGGGGCCCCCAACCTAATCTCCACCCAGGCTAACCGGAGTGGAAGTAAAACACCACCTCGTCCCCGCGCAGTGTCCCACCGAGCCAACATAGCATGTCAAACACCTCTTTTACATCTAATGGGTTGGATGGTGCGGTATGAAAATAGTAAAGTTCAATAAACGTGCGTGTAATAAATAACTTTAAACGAATCAAAATAAAACCTACTGGTTTTTATCTCCATTATCGGCACAGGGGCAGCAATCATATGTTATGACAATAACACTATGTTTTGTGCATTAAAACTGCATGTAACAGCATCGAATATCAACACTACATGTCCGCCATTGTATAACCTTCTAAGTGCAGTTGGTGAAACGCTTTAAATAACTACATAATCCAAGAAAGCGTCTCGTTGCTCAATTGCAAAATCTCACTTAGCAAACAGAATTGATCTTGAAATCAAGCGCTTACATGATCAGACTGAGCTTTTTAATGGTAATGCATGATACAGGTTTCGTTAAACTCAAGACAAATCGCCTGTACGCAATGCTTACATACTCGCTCATTTTTGATGGGGCTGTCATTCATTCAATTTAGAGGGGATTCGAGCAATCGCACGTAATGGGGAGAAAACAAAATTAAAAAATAATAATACTAATAAAAAAAATGGTAAAAATCAAGTATTGTTTTATTTTATGGTTTGTCAAAAGCAATTAATATAAATGGGCAAAGAGGATCACTACGCCTCAGTAAAATCCACTACCCACTGTTTCCGACTTCAGTTTGTACCATACTTTTTCTTACAAGAGACCCGAAATGGAATGAATATCTGGTGGATAGCATCTTTCTTGTATGTTTTTTTTTGTGGTTTTTTTTTTTTTTTTTTTTTTTCATATCAGCGCCGCTTTTTGTAGTACTGTAATATAAAATCATATCTTCAAACTCGATCAAGTCTTGCTCAATTAAAAGCAGCAGGCTTGATCACGTGATGTAACTGCATAAGCCTTTGGGATTTCATCCTGTGACACTGACACATGCATCGACTTCGAAGGCTCAAGAGTATTTGAATTGTGGTTCACAGATACGTACGTAAGTACACAAATGAGTACGTATCTACCTGTTTGTAATATCCACCGCATTGAAATATGAACTCGGACAGAAACATTATATCCATACTGTCTATATCTTTTTGCTGGCCTACGATCTATCTTTATTTTGCCAGTGTATGTGTGTGCTTGTTTGAGTGTCTGTCAGTCATAAAATCAAGGACGAAATTAGTGCATGAATTTTAGCTGTACATTTGAGGTGAAAAGGTGCCCTTTCAATGTAAATAAATCTGAGACATTTTTCATGTATTTTTATCGATACGCAAATATAGGTCCAAGGTACGCAATCCATAAAAAAACAAAGCGAATAGAACAATAAATAGACACATTAGTAATCTACCTTGTTACAGTAAGAAAATTTGTTAAATTTTGCGATAATTGAGTGGCAAGGGCGGAGATTTTTTTTATTGCTAATGCGGGTAAAGAGAACGGGACATGGAGGTACAATTTTCTTGCTGGGACTTTTTGAGATAGACGCAACATATATCTATCTATGATATTTATATATGATTGTCATGTATTGTTTAAACGAATTAAATATTTCATTAAATGTAGGGATTTACTGTTAAAGGTCGAAGTTCAAAATCGATCCGTTGCTAGTAGTGGTTGTGTAGCATATACTACATGTGAATTATGACTGATCGAGTAGGCGAAACTTCTTTTCCTAACAGTCTCAAATTAGGTGTAATAAGAAAACACAAGTTGGTCAGTCTCATGGTGTGCTGAATAGGACGCTAATTTTACTTCTTTCTATAGCCAGTTAATATTGACAGGCGTTCACTTAGGTGTTACGCTTTACCTCACCCCAAGCCCTGTAAGCAATCCATTTTATGAGTCCTCACTTAAACTAAATTTAGAAACAATAAAATTTATCGTATTTTCTCTATTATATCTTTAAAGTACGCCATTCACAGCTGCTGTAAATTATGGTTAGTTGATTGTTTTTTTTTTGTTATTATGGTTTTTTGATGGCACATTCAACACATTATAGGGTATATCATGCTGATAAAATGGAAGCTATGTGCCTTTCCCATGGACACACCAACGCAGCCTGGGCGGGTATCAAACCCGCGACCCTTGTGTTACTAGTCCAAATTATCTATCAGGAATCTTTTAATCCCGCTCTTTATTTTGTCCTTTTTTTAATGAACCATTCGTTCTTTTCCCTTTAAATTCGTAAAAATCTTGTGAACGTTTAATACCCGTTATACAATAACGGTCGAGGTTATAAAATTTTGGTCCAGGTTCGCCATATATCATTGCTTACAATCGATACTATTAGTCTCAAGGTAACATAGAAAGAAAGTAAGAAAGAAAACAGTCAATAAAAATATAATTCCAAACTACGGAGTAGAATGTTTAGCTGGACCTAAGTTCTAGGCAATTTTGTAATTATTATCTGAAGGTATTTGTGTATCTACCTTGCATTACTTTGATATTTTATCCTTTTAACTGAAACAAAACGTTTGATGTACACTGGTAAAGATGTGTTTTTTTTAACTTTGGACGCTGTCATTTATTATACTTTTGCTTATTAAATTTTCGAGAATTAAATTAATCAGCAGGTTCGCCACATAGAATATTCGCGTTTTTATAATTATCGATCAGCTCAGAGCCAAAGTGCACGTTTATTAAATATTTTGTAAATGTATATGTATTGTTTATTAAATATTTTGTAAAGGTATTGTTTATCAAATATTTTGTAAAGGTATATGTATTGTTTATTAAATATTTTGTAAATGTATTGTTTATTAAATATTTTGTAAAGGTATATGTATTGTTTATGAAATATTTTGTAAAGGTATATGTATTGTTTATTAAATATTTTGTTAAGGTATATGTATTGTTTATTAAATATTTTGTAAATGTATATGTATTGTTTATTAAATATTTTAATATTTTGTAAATGTACATGTATTGTTTTGGTGGCTGGACTAGAGCTGGATGTTGGTCATCTAGAAACTGTGGGTTATTTAATATGTATTATTTAAAATTGTATAACTCAGATATATTTTGTTAAATTTTTACGAAATTTCCACAGGTCAGATGTTTTTGGTTTTGTGGCTTAACGCAATTTTTCAGCACACGATAGGCTATACTAGGCGGTCAGTATATCTGGTGGAGGAAAACCCCCGGAAAACTCCGTGAAGAACCACCGATCCACGTGAAGCTAATGGCAAGCTTTCTCACGTACCCACGGTGGCTGAGCCGGGACTCGAATCCACGCAGACAAAGGTGAGATGACAGTGATCTGTAAAGGCGAGCGCCTTAGACCACTCGGTCACTCGAGGCCCCAGGTCCGATGTTATATGGAAATAAATGTTTTTTTTTTTTTTTTTTTTTTCCTCTCAGGAAGGAAAACACATGTTTAAAATAAATATATATGCTAATTAATGTCCGGAGCATTCTTCTGAAATCCGATAGGTCAATTTAAATGTAACTTTGGAATTTATGAAAAGTTGAAATAATACGACAGTCTATGATGACATGGCGCGTAATATATGATATAGAGCTTCCTTTTATCAATTAGTTTCATCTTGTAAACATGCAAACCATTAAAAGAAGTTAAATATAATTTAAATAATAATCTCCATGAGTTTATTTCGGTAAAGTGATCAAAAAAAGAAATAGCAGCAGCCGTAACAACAACAACAATAACAGCTGCAACAAACACTATGATGAAAACCACCTGATAAATGTACAAAGTGATTGTATTTCATGACCTATCACGTGTGTGATCAATGATTGGACTTTTTGGTTTAGTTTCCCTTTCAATTTCAAGGTTACTCTAACAAATGTCGATTTTGCCTTTAGGCGAAGTCAATATCATCTTCAGTATAATAGATGCATTAAGAGATAAAGTTTCAATACGTGACTTTGGAATAACTCAATTATTATTTGGTTACGAAACTATGGCGAGTTTTAAAAATAGGTGGGAATGTCTCCTGTGTACATTAGGATGCAGTCCAGTCTGGCGCACAATTTCACAGATGACGCGTATGATTGCATTATAGCATGTTTATTTAGCTTTGAGGCTGAAGACGCCTTAGAGCTAAACCCTAATCTTTGCCCTTGGGTGTTTTTTGTTTTGCTTGAAAACGCCGACTATGTTCCGATTGAGTTCATAGTGTAACTAGCACGTGGCTGCGGGGCAGCTTCAACACTTGCACATCTTTTGAGACACTTTAAAAAGGGCAGACTAAGTAACTTTATTTTATAAATTGTAAGGTCACTTGCAAGATTGTCTTCCTCTATTAATGTAGACTGGAGTTTTACTCCTTAAGGGTATATGGCTGAAGTGTGACATGCCTAATCACAAGTAATGAAAAAAAAAGCAGCAAAAGAGGTGGAAACCAATAGGAAGTGAATTAAAAAGAGACCCCCCCAAATAAAAAAAAAAAAGAACAAATCGGGACCGAAAATATACTTAAAAGAGCAAACATGAACTCAAACGGACGTAAACGAATTATTTACTACCGAAAATTGGTATTTAAGTGTAAAATAACGTAGTTTGTGAATACCTATTGAGTGTTACTAACAAGTATTATGAAATATCAAAATTGAGTAAACTATGAAAGTATTTTACCTTGCAATGAAATAGGTTTCCAACGTAGAGGGGAGAGCAAGATGGCCACCAGGGCAAGTAGTTAGAAAAATCTCTCTCAAATGTTGGTGATATTTACATAGTTTGCAGTGTGATGTAAGGATTCTTTTTTGGACTAGCATCTATGTGAAGCCTTTTTCTTTCAATATATAGTTTCAGTTCATCTGTGGATTATGTGTCTCTTGCAAAATTTGTAGTTTTTGGAATTTTAAAGTGATTCTCCTTTATATTGTGTGTGGAACCTGGTGTCAATTTACACCTTTTTGAGAAGACCCCCATGCTAATTAAGCTGCACAATTTACACTACTTGCTCAACAATTTTACTGAGACACTTTAGGATTTCAATAAGTGTGCTGAACTCTCTTAACCTCTCAGAATTAATGTGACAAAATGAGCAATCCAAAGAAAACTGTTCAGTCCACCCTGAATACTAGTTTTCAGAGTGCTAGGAAGGAAACCAGCAAGCCATTAACAAGGTCAGCTACAAGCTCACAGTCAGGGGATTCGATTGTTGATAATGAAGAGGTGAGTAGTGTTGCCTTAATTCAAAGGGATCTACTCGAAATAAAAACTGGTATCAAATTATTAGTGACCAGAGAGGAATTAGGTGGATTAGTATCTGACATAGTATCCCAGCTGTTTGAGAAACTGAAAGTCGAACTGATGAAGGAAGTGGACAGACATATTGTTAACAAAACAAAAGAGTTTGAGGAAAAAATTGAATCAATGAACTTTGAAAATAACCAGTTAAGAGAAGAATTAGATGACTTGAGGAAAGAAAGTGAAAAGCAAAAAGAAGAAATAACAAATAATAAAGATCGCTCCAAGGAAGCCATGAAGATTGCAAACCACAATGAGCAATACTCACGAAAAAATAACATAAAAATTTTCAACTTGCCTGAATCACAAAACGAAAATGTCAGAGCAAAGTTTGCAGAGATGTTGAAGAATGTCACAAGTCATGACGCAGATGAGAGGGATATTCTCGCAATACATCGGATCCCTGGGAAAGATGGTGCCCCGAAACCATTAATTGTGAAATTTTGGAATGCAGAATCCAAAGTCAACATCGCCAAGAAAAAAAGGGATTTCAAGAGCAAATTTAATGTAAGAATAGTGGAAGATGTCACTCGACAAAATATGGGTCTCATAAATAGATTAACTGCCCATCCAAAAATTGAATCTGCCTGGTACTTCAATTGCAGTGTGTATGCAAAAACAAAAGCGGGTAAGAGGTACAAATTTGACCTTTTTGACGACATCAATGAAACACTCAATCGCAACCCATAATCGATATAATTTTTCCATATTGATTCTGGACACACTTGGAGGTATAGAACTTTGTACCAAAATGGATGTGTATAGTTTTAAGTTCAGCTATGTATATGTTTAAGTTAGAAAAGTGACTTTCATAGATGGACAAAGCCTGTAATTGGTAAGAATGTTTGTATAATCTTGCAGCTAAATTTTGAAATAGGCATACAATTGTATTTCAATCTTGAAAAGATTGAGGGTATAATTTTCATGTTGGTCATTTTTTTTTTTTTTCTCTAAATTTTTGGTGTTAGATTCATAGGCACAGAGTTGCCAAGGTCATTTAGTATGTTTACATGATGATGTATTATATTCTTCAATCATTCCTTAAAGTTCGGTCACTAGATTTATTTTTAATTTGTAAAGAAAAACAGTGATCACTAAACATTATAATTATATTTTTTTTTTTTTTTTTTTTTTTTTTATATATATTTGTCTTATACAAATTTATATATATATATATAGAAAGAACCAACAAATATAGAACTCAAATGTAATGGCTTCAAATCTTTTGGTAAAGGGAGAAAAATCGATGAACAAAAAGTGTTATTTTTCAGTCACACTGTATTGATATTTACATTTACTAATTATATACCAACACTCCAGCGTAGAACAGAGTTCATGTATCTCTATTTTGGGCAACATCATATATGTACCCAGTGGTGCATGACATTGTACTACACTTATCAGTTTTTTAAGCATTCTGTGGTTGTGTGTGTGAGAGTCTATCCCAAGGTGTATGTGAGCGCTTTTCATGATACATTTAACAATGGATACCCAGATTAAAATTTTGTCAATGAACGTTAGGGGTCTACACAGTTCCAATCTCAAAAGAAGAGATATTTTCTGCTGGGTCAAACAAAAGAATGCATCTATTATATGTTTACAGGAGACACATAGTACAGTTGAGACTGAGAAGTATTGGGAATCTGAATGGGGATATAAGTGTGTTTTTAGTCATAAATCTAGCAGTAGTGCTGGTGTTGCTATCCTGTTTAGAAATAATTTTGAATTTCTTATTCACAGAAACAGATGTGATAGTCAGGGCAGATACATTCTCTTAGATTTATCAGTTAATGGACAGAGATTTACATTAGTGAATCTATATGGTCATAATGATGATAATGCTGAGTTTTTCAGAAATTTGAAAGAGGATATTATAATTTTTGACAATTCCTCTGTTATTATTTGTGGTGACTGGAATGTTGTTCAGGACATGGAGCTTGACTCTTATAATATCTTGCATGATAAACACTCCATGGCCCGAGCAGCAGTCCAGGACATCAAGAATCAACTTGATTTACTGGATCCATGGAGAACAGTCAGTCCTGACAGTAGAGTATTTACTTGGCATCAGGCAAACCCTGTGAAACAGAGTAGACTGGACTATTTTTTAATCTCTGAGGACATGTTTTCAAATTGTATGGACGCCTCTATTATTCCTGGCTATAAAACAGATCATTCAGCAATAACACTAAAATTGTCTATATCTGCATCACCGAGAGGTCCTGGGTACTGGAAATTCAATTCAAAGCTATTAAAGCAAAATGAATATATTCAGTTGGTAAAAAAATGTATAACCAACACAGTAGAAGAATACTATTGTGAAGGTGATAAGGAAAACCCACTACAGGTGAAACTAACTTGTAATAATCAATTGTTTTTTGAAATCCTTAAAATGATAATAAGATCAGAATCAATTATGTATTCACAAGCTAAGGCAAAACAGGAGAAGCAACATTTCAGGAAAATTGAAGCTGAAATACATACCTTACATGCTTTAGTGAATCAAAATAATAACCCCGCTACGATGAAAGAATTGAACAAAAAACAAGCGGATTTAGAAGAAATGAGGAAAAAAGAGGTGGAAGGTGTAATGTTAAGATCAAAGGCAAGATGGTATGAGTCTGGTGAAAAAAACTCAAAATATTTTCTTAATCTCGAAAAGAGAAATTACACAAACAAAACAATAAAAGAATTAATTACTGAAGATGGAACAAGGGTAACAGATCCAAAAGAAATATTAAATCAACAGAAAGACTTTTATGAAAAATTATACCAAAGCAAAAACAAATATAACTTCCAAACGCTCAACCACTTTTTTAACCATGATAAAAAACTCTCAGATCTTGAAAGAAGCTCATGTGAAGGTAGGTTAACGTTTGAGGAATGTGGTTTAGCACTAAAAAATATGAAAAATGAAACTAGCCCTGGTTCCGATGGATTTACTGTAGAATTCTACAAATTCTTTTGGAAAGACCTAGGCGGCTTTCTCTTTAGGTCTCTAAATACTGGATACGATATGCAACATTTTTCAGAATTTCAGTCTCAGGGAATCATTACCTGCATTCCTAAAGAAGATAAAGACAGGAAATTTCTAAAAAATTGGAGACCAATCTCACTACTTAATGTAGATTACAAGATTGCCTCGGCATCAATTGCTAATAGGTTCAAAAAAGTGCTCCCGTTTATCATTAGTGACACCCAAAAGGGTTTTATGAAAGGGAGATTCATTGGTGAAAATACAAGACTTTTGTATGACCTGATGCAATACCTTGAGGAAAAAAAATGAATTTGGTCTTCTCCTATTGATAGACTTTGAAAAGGCTTTTGACTCGGTCGAATGGGACTTTCTGGAAACTGCTCTGAAGTCTTTTAACTTTGGAGAATCAATTTGTCAATGGTTCAGATTATTTTGCAATAAATCAAAAAGTTGTCTCATTAATAATGGACATTTATCCCCATTTTTTAATTTGGAGAGAGGTTGTCGCCAGGGAGACCCTTTATCACCCTACTTATTTATAATAGGAATTGAACTTCTTGCAATAGAACTAAAGAAGAACACAGATATTACAGGCATTTTCTATAATGAAATGGAGTTCAAATTAGGGCAGTACGCTGATGATGCTTTTCTATTATTAGATGGTTCTCATTTGTCCTTGAAGACAACCTTGCAGATTTTAAATGACTTTGCCTTGGTGTCAGGTCTGTACTGCAATGTTTTGAAATCAAAAGCTATTTGGATTGGAAATAAAAAATATTCTAATGAAAAAATATGTCCAGAAATTGATATTAACTGGTCAATGTCCAATTTTAGATTACTGGGAGTATATTTCTCTTTGAACTTGGAGGACATGGTAGAGCTTAATTATTCGACGAAGTTAAAGGAAGTAAAGAAACTGCTTGGCTGGTGGAGCAGAAGAAATTTATCCCTTATTGGAAAAATTACTTTGATAAAGTCCTTGATTTTGCCTAAATTCATTCATCTTTTTGCAGCTTTGCCAAATCCTCCACCCCATATAGAAAAGGAACTGAATACATTATTTTTCCACTTTATTTGGGGCGGTAAAACTGAGAGGGTTAAAAGAGACACTCTTATAGCTTCTTTTAAGGAAGTTGGATTACATATGATTCACTTGCATTCATTTGTGTGTTATATAAAACTTTCCTGGATTAGGCGTCTCTTACTAAACGAAGATGGCTTATGGCAAAAACTGGTTTCTGAACAAATATTTGGAAAATTTGGAGGTACGCTGTTATTTACATTAGGAAAAACTAAATTAAAAGTAATTTCTAAATCAATTAAAAATATTTTTTGGCGTGATGTTATTTATGCTTTATCACAATGGAAAAATGAACCATCTACTGTCCATGAATACTTGTCTCAAGATATTCTTAATTTAGTGACTGTAGATAATTTTAAATCATACACAAGGTGGAGAACAAACGGTGTTGTACTTATTCAACATCTTTTTGATGCACAAGGATTTCTATTAAGTTTTGATGAAATAAAACAAAAAACAAAAACAAATAATTTCATACAGTACTTTGCTCTTATTTCAAAGATCTCGGTGCTGTGGAAAAAGAAAATTAAAAGGTTTTTTGAAAGTGGAAATAGTTTTCATGTAGTTTTGGACAAAACATCACTCCTTAGGGTAAGAGCAAAGAATAAATTTATCTATAAAGACCTGATAAGAACCAAGATACAAAAGCCAAATGGTAAACATGAAACTTGGTCCAGGCAGCTAGAGTGTGCAATTGGTGCAAATGAATGGACCAACTCTTTTGTTTTGGCTAAACTTTGTACAAAAGACACAAAACTGATTAGCTTTAATTTTAGATTTCTCCATAGAAACATTGCCACAAACCAGTTTCTAAAAAAGATTAATTTAAGTGATAATGATAAATGTACCTTTTGTAATGAGGGAATAGAACAAATTGAGCATTTATTTTATGACTGTTCAGTTACTGAACACTTTTGGAAACTGTTGGTGGAATGGATCCAAACTTATGACCCAAATTTTAGAATTACACGAAAAGACGTCTTTATAGGAAATAACAACTTTGATGATCTTATTAACTTCCTAATTTTGCTTGCAAAATATGTGATATACAGATCACGTTGTGCATCAAAAATTCCAAATCTATCATATTATAAAAATTGTGTTTTATCATACAAAACACTGGAAAAATATGTCGCCAAAGTGAATAACAGAAGTGACGAGTTTAAGAAAAAGTGGATCCTATTATCAACTTTTGGTACATGATTTTTTTTTTTTTTTTTTTTTTTTTTAAGGCAATTTAAAACATCTTGGGGTTTGTATGCGAGTATGACTTTGTGTACAATAATTGTGAATGTAAGTGTCTGTGTGTGCATGTGTGTGTGTGTTGTGTAGGGAACACATGTAAAAGATAAGGACGCAAAATAATTTAAGATAATGCCCCATACACCAGGTCAGGTGGTGATGTAGGGGAATATGTAAAATCCTGACACCTTGTGTTCAATAAAAAAATAAAAAAAAAAAAAAAGGTTTCCAACGTAACGTAGAAGTCACTTTTGAAGGGAGAATGGTGTTGAAATTGCAAATGATGGATTACGGTTGCATGCTCCCATGTGTCCAGCAAGAGTGAAAGGTACAAATCTCTTAATCGCTTTAAACTTCATGATTATAAATGGAATTGAAGGAGTCGCATAAAGAAAGAAAGAAAGAAAAAGAAAATCACGAGAGGAGGTATGGTGACTTTTCAAATTAAGTATTTAAAATACACTTGACAAATAACTATTAGTAATTCTCACTTATTGAAAATATATTTTAATTAGTAACACCAAATACGCTTTTCCATACTCTTTATATTTTGCTATTTATTGACTACTGTTATGTACCTATTGTGTTCAGACATTGATCGAAATAAACGTGTGAACTTGTGTACTTGCGATTTCAGATTGGCCAGAGGGCCGTTGGACCATTCTTTACTATTCGATAGGTGGTGAATCACATATAGCAAGCCCAACCGAGAGGTCAATTGCTAATACATTGTTCTGTGGTTGGTATCGTGCAAGCATTAAACCAGCAGGTTATTGGCCATATAATTCAGAGGAAATGTGAGCTAAGTGCCTTTCCCAAAGACACACCTTGGCACCCGACCTCGGCTGTCCTGGGCGGGTATCGACCTTTGGATTACGAGTTAGACGCTGAACCAACTGAGCTAGCGCGTCTTCACCCTATAGACATAGATACAGACAAATGTTATTCGGTTTGCATTTACATAATAAGAAACATTAGCTTATTTGGAGCTATTCTTCTGACCATAAACAAGAAAATAACAATTAACATTTACATACATACATACACTTTAATTTACTTATGTAATTAGGTATTAAAAATCTTATTTCTGTGCTAAAAATACATATCCCCTCCCAACCAAACCCCTGCCCCCAATTTATAATTTCTATTTAAAGATTGAACGCAGAGAATTCAATTTACATGAATAGATTCTACTCTAAAATTACACGCAGTATTAAAATATACATACGTAATGGCTAGCAGATACAGACCTAGGATTTCGTTTTACATGTATACAAATTTTAAATATGGAAGATCAAGGAGCTGGACAAGACTATACACATATGTACAGAATGCACACATATACAATTTGTGCTAATGCACTGGAAGCATATACATACATATATATATATATATATATATATATATATATATATATATATATATATATATATATATATATATATATATATATCGACACAAATCAGTTAAGATCGACTAACAGTATATTCAGGGAAACATATATGAAACACCATACCGGAACTGAATGTAACTTAAAACTACTAGCAAAACTAGAGAACTATAAGTAACTACAGAACTATAAGTAACTACAGAACTATAAGTAACTAAAAACTATAAACAAGACAACATAACTAAAAATTTAAAACACTACACTGTGGCAGAGGTAAAGAAAATGATATACATCTAAGATGGGTAGGACGATCCATCTAAAACTAAGTGCAAGTAACATAAATCACATCTAGAGTAATTAAAAGCTATGAGTAAATATACAAACTAAAAACTAAAACACTACACATGAAGCCGATTATGGCAGTAGCAGCAACTTCTTTACTTGTGTCTACATATGGAACATTCACACAATACGCTCTGGTCTTTAAGGACTAAAATGGTCAAAATATGTGGTTGTTCGAAAACTATAAAAGACAGATTTCCAGAGTCTGGCTGCTGCATACCTAAAAACTGGAACCCATACCTGAATGTTCTTTCTTTGATAATCTCCGGGATGTTTACATACGTAAAATATTAAGAAAGACTTTTTAAAACTACCAGATCATTTAAGCATGTTGGACATTTCTTGTTTTTGACAAATCTCAGTGCTGATTAAAATTGAGTACAAAGTCCAAAGCGATTTTTACGGAATCTTCACAAGATATATCAGTCTCGTTGGAGGATAAAGCATCAAGATGTTCGTTAGTTTTCTTTCTTAGTGCAATAACGTGGTCCTAGACCAGAGTAGCATTTACACCTTGCCTGGTCGCACTACCAGGAGCGTGGTCCTAAATCGGAGTAGCATTAGCACCATGCCTGGTCCCACTACCAGGAGCGTGGTCCTAGACCCGAGTAGCATTAACACCTTGCCTGGTCCCGCTACCAGAAGCATGGCCCTAGACCCGAATACATTAACACCTTGCCTGGTCCCACTACCAGGAGCTTGGTACTAGACCCGAGTAGCATTAGCACCTTACCTGGTCCCACTACTAGGAGTATGACCCTAGACCTAAGTAGCATTAACACCTTGCCTGGTCCCGCTACCAAGAGCATGGCCCAAGACCAGAATAGCATTAGCACCTTGCCTGGTCCCACTACTAGGAGTATGACCCTAGACCCGAATAGCATTAACACATTGCCTGGTCCCACTACCAGGAGCATGGCCCTAGACCCGAATAGCATTAACACCTTGCCTGGTCCCACTACCAGGAGCGTGGTCCTAGACCCGAGTAGCATTAACACCTTGCCTGGTCAAACTACCAGAAGCCTGGTCCTAGAGCCGAGTAGTATTAACACATTGCCTGATCCCATTACCAGGAGAACTCTCAAGCTGATCACACCTTATTCCTCTGCCATCCCGAGGTTTCTAATTTTTGGAGCCACTTTGAATACTATTAATCTGAAAAAAAATCTGAGTTTTTGACGTTTACACATACAATATATTGCACATAAGATTTACCCGTTGCCTGTGGTCTAGATATCTGATGCATTCTTCCAAAGATATTTACCCCATCATGTGAAGCTTTCTGCTGCGTTCCATTCAAACCTACCATTCGTGATCCTGGTATAGTTGTGCCATTATTGGATGATCCGTATCAGCAGTCCGACTTGATGGGGAACCAACATCTCTACTTCTGTTCTCCAGATTTCTACCATCATGTTCATGGAGGTATTATTCTCCTAGCGGCAGCACTGCAGCATCAAACGTTCCGAACGTACTCTCTCTGGCCCTTCTTGCGCATGATTGTCCGAACTTATTAACAGTCTTATGGTCTGGATCGTCTGATCCAGCTTCCTGACCCTGGTCCTGAAACAGAAGCATACGTGTCATGCAAACCTCGACTATATGACTATTGCGTTAATTGTGATAGAATTTAAAAATTTCGACTGGCATCTTGACCTCTTTATATTGTACCTTGATTCCTTTAAAACCCCGGTGTCACATCCATTCACAATTAGCCGACACTGTGTACCCAATGGAAAAACGTTTCTGTTCACGCATCAATTCTTTGCACTTCGGCCAAAGACTTCGTCGTGCCTCAACAATTTCTTTTGGAAAATCTGGACACAGATTGTATTCCGTAGCCTTCGGTTTATCCACATGATCCAAAATAAGTTCTATATGTGGATAATCGCTAAAGAAAGTGATGATAGGTCTTATGTAAGGTTTGTCATCGGCACGTGCTTCAAAACCTTTCCTTTTCCCCAAGAATGCTTCCATCGTCGACCCACTCTATGAGCCAGATGCATATATATGTCTAGATTATCACGAAGAAAATTTTTAACAATGTCAAAACAATTCTCATATGTTGATACTGATGCATCACAGTTATATTTGTTTAACATTTTAATACTAGGTTGAATACAAGATTTTTTGCCTGAAAGTTACTCTGAAGAAATTATTATACCCAGTGGCGTACTTAGGGTAAATGGCGCCCGGGGCGACGATGATGGCCCAAAGGGCCAGAATATAAGGCCCAAAATTTTTATCAGCTGTTTTGGCGCCCTAAGACCTCTGGCGCCCGGGGCAACTGCCCCATCCGCATGAATCTACTGTAGATAACATTTATGTATATAATAGTTTAATTCTTCATTGTGTAAATGCAGGTAAGAAATTGTATTTCGCTTTGGTTGATTTTACAAAAACTTTTGACTATGTTGTAGAGATATAGTATGGCTTCAACTACTGAAATTAGGGATTAGAAAAAACATTTTTAATATTATACATTCTAGGTGTGAAAATTTTAAAAGTCGAGTTAGATACAATAATACTTTGTCTGACCAATTTATGTGTGTAACTGGTGTACGGCAAGGTGAATGTTTATCATCGTTTTTATTTGCTATGTTTATTACCGATTTAGAAGTGGAATGTGTACAGAATGAAGTTCCAGGGATATATCTAATTATATTGAAATTGTTCTTGATTTATAATGTAGAAGATATAGCAATCTTTTCCGAAACAAAAGAGGATTTAGAAAAGGATTAGGATAATCTTGGTAACTGTTGTGGTAAATGGCACTTAAAAGTAAATACAAATAACATCTTAGGGACTGATTTAATGAATGCTAGGCAATATAACCGTTAATAATAAGTTGTAGATTTCTACTGGATTTTAAATAATCGTATACATTGCTGAATGGTGTCAATTTCCCTGAAAGCTAATATTAATAATGACTTAGGGTACCGTTACAATTAAGAAATAATGCATATAACACTGCAAGTCCTCTTCCTATTCAATAACCCAAATGTAGATCTGTAACGATGTGTATGCATTTCACCCAATTTTTAGATCGCTGCGCCACCATCCAATTCTATGTATATCATAATGTTTATTATGTACTTACCATGGCCAATTGTCTTTACCCAATAAACTTCGGTCATTCGCATTTTGTGACTCAGGAATAACCTTGAAAATGAGTTTTTTTCCCTACTCTCAAGGGAAATAAATTTGTCCCTACTCTCAAGGGAAATAAATTTGTATTCAAGAGGTTTAACATTGTTTGCAATTGATTTGCTTTCTAAACGTAAATGACCAATTGACCTTTCTGCTGTTCATATTTGATCATGGACATAGTCCAAATCGCTATTTTAGAAAATAAAGGCACCAATTTTTCAGCAAGCCATAGATCTCTAACGTTTTCTAATTGTGTGTTTCATCACCTTATATTATATATCAAGAGGGAAAAGAAGGATAGAGTCCAATCCAGTTCCAATGTCATGAACTAAATTCGATTTCATGTAAACTCATAATCTCAAAGGTTATGTTCATTATCCAGTTTCTACTAGTATTAATTTGATTAGTTTCTGATATTCGCCCTCACAGCAAATATATATATATATATATATATATATATATATATATATATATATATATATATATATATATATATATATATGGCTTTAAGAAAAAAAAAGAAACGACTAAAAACAAAAACAAACAAGAATACAATATAAATTGCAAAAATAGTGTGTAGCACCTGCAACCTCAATACGACTACAATCTTCTTCCCCCCCCCCCCCCCCGTCACAATTTATGTAAACTGAAAATACTATTTATGATTAGAATAATTACAATAACTATCATGACAGAAACTCGAATTTGTAAGGTGAAAGTTGCATCAGAAATAGTTATGATGACTATGATATCGATAACTACGATTATGACAATGATTATGATGACCGTTGTGATTCTAAATATGAATCACACCAGTCCAGAAGATATTATGATGCCCACGGTGAGTGGTGGTATTTTGTTTGTATGTTGTTACTGTGCCGCTCACTCAAATTCCAGAAGGTTGTGATCTTGTCTATTTTTGCTTTTTTGCTTATACTAATGCCTGATAATGATTTTAACTTATTTACTTGGAACGTAAGGGGCATAATGTTCTCTGTATTGTGTATATAATTTACTTGATCTAGTATATACCGATATTGCAGTCATATGTGATCACAAGTTAACAATCCATTCAAAGATTTCATTCAAGCCTGCCTTGTTTGACCCAGACTATGCGTGCTTCACGTTCTATTTTATGATTTCGCTTTAACGTTTCATTCCAGTATGGCTTTGTGTGGGGGTTAAAGCGCTTAATGGGCAGCGCGTCTCGTGCAGCTTGTAGCATACATTCGGTTATATCAATGCACAGCCGGTTTATTTCGCCTGGACCGTTAATCTTTCATGTTACGCTATGTTTTAAGTTACACGCTAGTGCATTTTGATAGTGACCGATCTCATTGTTGCCGACTTTGTGCCATGCCGTTAGGTCGTGCAGTTTCGATACATTTAGAATTATGTTGTTTTGGATCGGAACTAAACAGAATACGGGTTAGTGGTCTGATGTTGTAGAAATTTTACCTTCCTGGATTATTTCACAACGTTTAACATTGGAACTAACGATGCTGTCGGTCAATATGTAATCGAGCATGGTTTGAAAAGGGGCATATGAATATTTTCGACTGATACAGTTTGGTGCAGTATGTATCGCCTTTATCTGATTTCGGCCCGCATTAACTCTAAAGCAGTCTATCAAACTTGCGTTCATGGCACCTGCAATAATGACATGCTCCTCTTCTTACTACTACTACTATTACTGATTTTCATCAGACCAGATTGGACTATCCATTATTATTTTTAGGTCGCCCTATAAGTGAATTATTTTCCATTTTATTGCCATAAATGTTAACAAATGGGGTCGGGCTACAAGTTCTGACAACTTAGAATAAGCCCTTCACCTACAATCGATAAGACATTTACATGGATAGCGGCAGTAAATTAATATGATTTCATACAATTATATGTAAAAATACATGCTTCAGGCAAAATTGGTATGAGAGAGAGAGAGAGAGAAATACATTAATGAATTAATGTTGAATGATCGTGGCAGAAGTTGGACAAAAGTACATACGCCAAAATGAATTCAGTGGAAAACAACTAAGAAAATCATGTCTTTGGTGATTAAAATTAGGAAATCTATGTTCAACCTGAAGCAGACACCTAATGAAAATAACCGCTTTTGTGTGCTGTGGAAACGTACTAGAATAGTACAAACTATATTAACTGTTGCCGGTTATTGAAATACATAATCAAATTTTAAATGTGTATGCATGACTTGTTTTTTTACCTCAGCAATCTCCAGTGGGATGCATATAAGAAGCAAAGCTTAGCTATATATCTAAAATCCCCAATGAATCCAATCATTTAGATATCAAAATAAAATCACTAATGAATCCAATAATTTAGATATCAAAATAAAATCACTAATGAATCAAGTCATTTAGATATCAAAATCCCTAATGAATCCAATCATTTAGATATCAAAACACCTAATGAATCCAATAATTTAGATATCAAAATCTCTAATGAATTCAATAATTTAGATATCAAAATCTCTAATGAATTCAATAATTTAGATATCAAAAACCCCAATGAATCCAATCATTTAGATATCAAAATCCCCAATGAATCCAATCATTTAGATATCAAAATAAAATCCCTAATGAATCCAATCATTTAGATATCAAAATAAAATCCCTAATGAATCCAATCATTTAGATATCAAAATAAAATCCCTAATGAATCCAATCATTTAGATATCAAAATCCCTAATGAATCCAATCATTTAGATATCAAAATCCCTAATGAATCCAATAATTTAGATATCAAAATCTCTAATGAATCCAATCATTTAGATATCAAAATAAAATCCCTAATTAATCCAATCATTTAGATATCAAAATCCCCAATGAATCCAATCATTTAGATATCAAAATAAAATCCCTAATGAATCCAATCATTTAGATATCAAAATCCCCAATGAATCCAATCATTTAGATATCAAAATCCCCAATGAATCCAATCATTTAGATATCAAAATCCCCAATGAATCCAATCATTTAGATATCAAAATCCCCATTGAATCCAGTCATTTAGATATCAAAGTCCCTAATGAATCCAATCATTTAGATATCAAAATCCCCATTGAATCCAGTCATTTAGATATCAAAATCCCTAATGAATCCAATCATTTAGATATCAAAATCCCCAATGAATCCAGTCATTTGGATATCAAAATCCCCAATGAATCCAATCATTTAGATATCAAAATCCCCATTGAATCCAATCATTTAGACATCAAAATCCCCAATGAATCCAATCATTTAGATATCAAAATCCCTAATGAATCCAGTCATTTAGATATCAAAATCCCTAATGAATCCAATCATTTAGATATCAAAATAAAATCCCTAATGAATCCAATCATTTAGATATCAAAATCCCTAATGAATCCAATCATTTAGATATCAAAATCGAATCCCTAATGAATCCAATCATTTAGATATCAAAATCCCTAATGAATCCAATCATTTAGATATCAAAATAAAATCCCTAATGAATCCAATCATTTAGATATCAAAATCCCTAATGAATCCAATCATTTAGATATCAAAATAAAATCCCTAATGAATCCAATCATTTAGATATCAAAATCCCTAATGAATCCAATCATTTAGATATCAAAATAAAATCCCTAATGAATCCAATCATTTAGATATCAAAATTCCTAATGAATCCAATCATTTAGATATCAAAATCCCTAATGAATCCAATCATTTAGATATCAAAATAAAATCCCTAATGAATCCAATCATTTAGATATCAAAATAAAATCCCTAATGAATCCAATCATTTAGATATCAAAATCCCTAATGAATCCAATCATTTAGATATCAAAATAAAATCCCTAATGA
The DNA here is from genome assembly GCA_029931535.1 of Margaritifera margaritifera. Taxonomy (NCBI): domain Eukaryota; kingdom Metazoa; phylum Mollusca; class Bivalvia; order Unionida; family Margaritiferidae; genus Margaritifera; species Margaritifera margaritifera. The sequence goes on from JAQPZY010001133.1 coordinate 1,098,424, forward strand.
ATCCAATCATTTAGATATCAAAATCCCTAATGAATCCAATCATTTAGATATCAAAATCCCTAATGAATCCAATCATTTAGATATCAAAATAAAATCCCTAATGAATCCAATCATTTAGATATCAAAATCCCTAATGAATCCAATCATTTAGATATCAAAATCCCTAATGAATCCAATCATTTAGATATCAAAATCCCTAATGAATCCAGTCATTTAGATATCAAAATAAAATCCCTAATGAATCCAATCATTTAGATATCAAAATCCCTAATGAATCCAATCATTTAGATATCAAAATCCCTAATTAATCCAATAATTTAGATATCAAAATAAAGTCCCTAATGAATCCAATCATTTAGATATCAAAATCAAATCCCTAACGAATCCAATCATTTAGATATCTTAATCCCTAATTAATCCAATAATTTAGATATCAAAATAAAATCCCTAATTAATCAAATAATTTAGATATCAAAATAAAGGAAATTGGAGGTTCTTTAAAACTCCCCTAGCATAACACATTTCTTTCTATACCAAGGATTCTAGTGGGGATGATAAGGCGCGTACATTTTCTGTAAATGTTGAGCCCTGTGCAAAAATGCGGGAGCGGAACCTTAAGACAAATTTGAACATTCGTGCAGTTCCTTTTCTCTTTTTCATATGCTCATGTATGTATGTTTTTTTTTGTTGTTTGTTTTTTTGTTTTTTTGCTTTTTTGCTTTTTTCTGAATAAAACAGCAGATTAATATTGATAGTATGTATAAAAATAGGCTAATTATTTTATTTTTCTCTTCCCTATACAATATGAGTTGTGGAAGTATTGTGTGTAAAATGCACTAACTTGCATTAATTTATCGGGTACTTAAAAGTCTTAGGACGCATAAATAAAATCAACCTAATTTAAAACTCTTAGATTAAACAAAAGAAAGAAAACAATTACCATTTTAATTAATGTTTAATAAAATTAAGGAACACATAATGAAAAAAGTAGCTCCCGTGCTTCCATAAACTGGTGTCAAAGAATTAGCAAACTTTTCACCCTTTGACCCTGATCTGCTGAATCACATGCGTGTGTATCCTGACTGACGCGACGTGACGTCATGTAGATGTGACGTACTGTGTCTCGCACGAATTCTCTGCCTCTGTAATTTTATGGTTCTGAGTTGGAAGAAATATTGTTTGATATTGTCATTGAATTGAAAATGAGAGTACAAATCTTAGAGATCTTTAGTTCGAATACGTCCCATGACCCAAGAGATAACCCGATGGACAAACACTTACTCGTCTTTCTTCGTTCTTTTCTGTAATGGAGCATGAACAGAATATAAGATGATAATTTTGGAGACTATAGGCAATTCCGGTGCCATGATTTATTTTGACATATATACATGTATATATGTTATCTAAAGAGCTCGACCCCTGCCATGCTTTGTTTTACATATATACATGTATATTTGTTATCTAAAGAGCTCGACCCCTGCCATGCTTTGTTTTACATATATACATGTATATTTGTTATCTAAAGAGCTCAATCCATGCCATGCTTTGTTTTACATATATACATGTATATTTGTTATCTAAAGAGCTCAATCCATGCCATGCTTTGTTTTACATATATACATGTATATTTGTTATCTAAAGAGCTTAATCCATGCCATGCTTTGTTTTACATATATACATGTATATTTGTTATCTAAAGAGCTCAATCCATGCCATGCTTTGTTTTACATATATACATGTATATTTGTTATCTAAAGAGCTCAATCCATGCCATGCTTTGTTTTACATATATACATGTATATTTGTTATCTAAAGAGCTCAATCCATGCCATGCTTCGCTCTCTATTTTTGTTATAAAGCATTAGTTGACATTTTGCAAACAAAGTTGTCGATTTCAATGTAGAATAGGTAAAAACGAATGCAGGGTGTAGCTTGCTGTACACGTTTGTGTTCTGAGTAACGTCGTGTGACTTTTACGAGACGTGATGAATTGCGTGTCTTGTCTTCTTTGCCTGTGTTCAGTAATTTTCCTGATTTGGATGTTTTACAGACCTAGTTTTACATGTATTCGTTATTTGAGCAGCTCGCTAGGCTCAAAAAGATACAATTTGGAACAAGACTCATCAATTTCAACTCTCTCTGATCTCCCCCAGATACGTTTTGTACTGGAATCTATATTTAATCCTTGTAATTTATTTGTATGTTGCTTGCTATACAAGCAATACAAGCAAACTTAAGGGGGACCCCCCCCCCCCCATTATTATTTACGTGATTAGACTGGTGAGCAGTCCATTAGGATGTTGTTTATTAGACGACATATTATTTACATCCAAGACGTCATTTGTAATTAGAGAAATGGTGTATGCCCTTTGGAGACCGTTGCAAAAATGCGACATGGCTTTCCCTTACTTGATAAGTGGCCGCACTAAGTATTACACGCCATAACACTTGTGTCATGAAAAGAAGGTTATCGAAAATATTTCTTGGAAACAAGTTTTCTCTTTCTCAGAAAGAAAGGAGAAATGAGGGGGAAAATCTTAACTAAATGTTACAAAAACCTTGGTACATCAAGGACTATTAGTAATCTCCACGAAGTCTTCTCTGTATTGGCATATATATCCTCTCCTTCCACAAATTAAACAAAATAAAATAACTGATTATGTTTGCCGGCTAATGTAGCACATCGCTTCACATAGTATGCTACGTAACACATGTATAGGCTTGAATACAATGCTACATAACATATGTATAGGCTTGAATACATTGCAACATAACATATGTACAGGCTTGAATACAATGCTACATAACACATGGATAGACTTGAATACAATGCTACATAACACATGTATAGGCTTGAATACAATGCTACATATCACATGTACTGGCTTGAATACAATGCTACATAACACATTATTGGAGTGAATATAATGCTACATTACACATATATAGGCTTGAATTCAATGCTACATAACACATGTATAGGCTCGAATACAATGCTGCATAACACAGGTATTGGCTTGAATACAATGCTACATAACACATGCATAGGCTCGAATACAATGCTACATAACCACATGTATTGCTTAAATACAATGCTACATAACACATTATTGGAGTGAATATAATGCTACATTACACATATATAGGCTTGAATTCAATGCTACATAACACATGTATAGGCTCGAATACAATGCTGCATAACACAGGTATTGGCTTGAATACAATGCTACATAACACATGCATAGGCTCGAATACAATGCTACATAACCACATGTATTGCTTAAATACAATGCTACATAACACATGTATAGGCTTGAATACAATGCTACATAACACTTGTATAGGCTCGAATACAATGTTACATAACACATGTATTGGCTTAGATACAATGCTACATAACACATCTATAGGCTCGAATACAATGCTACATAACACATGTATAGGCTTGAATACAATGCTACATAATACATTTGTAGGCTCGAATACTGTGCTACATAATACATTTAGAGACTCAAATAATATGCTACTTAACACATTTATAGGCTCGAATACTGTGTTACATAATACATTTACAGGCTCGAATACTGTGCTATATAATACATTTACAGGCTCGAATACTGTGTTACATAATACATTTGTAGGCTCGAATACTGTGCTACATAATACATTTAGAGACTCAAATAATATGCTACATAACACATTTATAGGCTCGAATACTGTGTTACATAATACATTTACAGGCTCGAATACTGTGTTACATAATACATTTACAGGCTCGAATACTGTGTTACATAATACATTTACAGGCTCGAATACTGTGCTACATAACACATTTATAGCCTCGAATACTCGCAAACACGTATACAAGTTATGAATTCATCCAGTATTTATTAACTTCTACATCTTTATTTGGTTCGATAGTACTGCTTGTCAAGTCAGATATATATTATCTCATAGTTCTTTAACGTTTGCTAACCAGTCTTCTACTTTGATCAGTTTAAGTGATTTCATTCACATGTTCATTCTTTATGTCATTTCTCGTCACCCTTTCCAATTATGGAAATGTAGTTCATTCTATGTGGGATTTCTCATCACCCTTTCCAGATATCGAAATGTAGTTCATTCTTTATGTGATTTCTCATCAACCTTTCCAGATATCGAAATGTAGTTCATTCTATGTGGGATTTCTGATCACCGTTTCCAGATATCGAAATGTAGTTAATTCTTTATGGGATTTCTCATCACCCTTTCCAGATATAGAAATGTAGTTCATTCTTTGTTGGATTTCTCATCACCCTTTACAGATATCGAAATATAGTTCATTCTTTGTGGGATTTCTCATCACCCTTTCCAGATATCGAAATGTTGTTCATTCTTGGTGGGATTTCTCATCACCCTTTCCAGATATCGAAATGTATTTCATTCATTGTGGAGTATATTTTTTACCCCGTTCTGTAAACTTTTTCGTTATTTCATGAATAGGATAGTACCCTTTCGTCTCATCATAAATACATTTTGGAATGATTTCAAACACTACTGGACCTAATTTTTCCACCACACAATAAATATCAAACTCCAACTCGATACCCTAAAATTAGAAACCTTACTTTATATCTTCGAATAAAAATACAATTAAAGAAACAAGCAGAAATAACAACATTGAACTGTTTCTACAATTGATGAAACAAGTAGAAAAACATTCAGCTGAGTCTAACATTTTGTAATTGTACCATTGTTATAAGTAAAGTTACTGACAATAAAATTGTTCGAATTTTTAGTCCCTCGCCCCTCCTACTTTTTTCTATAAAATTACAAAAATTGCATATACGTCTCGTATCTACATGATTTGGATTGCACAATACATGTCTCGTAACTACATGATTTGGATTGCACAATACATGTCTCGTAACTACATGATTTGGATTGCACAATACATGTCTCGTAACTACATGATTTGGATTGCACAATAAATGTCTCGTAACAACAGGATTTGGATTGCACAATACATGCCTCGTAACTACATGATTTGGATTGCACAATACATGCCTCGTAACTACATGATTTGGATTGCACAATACATGTCTCGTAACTACAGGATTTGGATTGCACAATACAGAGAGGATATTTGCTTGAAACGAGTGAATAACGGATATATTTCATCGAGTGGATGAAAAACTCAGTATTTTCACGAGTGGCGAAGCCACGAGTGAAAATACTTAAGTTTTTCACCCACGAGATGAAATATATCCGTTATTCGCTCGGAGAAAGCAAATATTCTTTTTATTTTATGCTCAAGCGTATTGTCTAGCAATTTGTATAACACACTGAAGTAGCTGATTTCTTACTGCATCCCGCGCGATAATGTCAGCGGTTTGCCGTTTATGTTTTGCTCTGTTTTGTGTATATTTGCACATAAAATATCAGTAGTTACATAATGCTTCTTCCCAATTCAAGGTAAAATATCAGATAAAAAGAAAATGAAACCAAAAAAAACATTATGTCTGTTGCTGGATTTGAACCCGGTTCGCCGGGATGCGAAGTAGCCATCTAATCCACTACATCACGCGAGCTATTGACTGCTGGTGAAAAAAATATCATGATATTTTTTCACTGCAGTGAAATATCACAATTATATCACTCGGAAAATCCAGTATTTCACTGCCTAGCATAAAATAAATGTCTCGTAATTACAGGATTTGGATTGCACGATATATGCACTGTGCTTTTTTTTTACAGTTGTGATAGTTACGCGACTTAAAACAAGTGTAGACGTTAAGATTTGAATTTTTAAAACTGTGGAGTCTCAAGGCAAATAAAGACAAGATATGATAGTGCTTTATCTATTTTGTTGTCTTTTTTCTCTAAATGGTGCCACGTTGCTGTCCTAGTGGTATCTTGTTGAAGACATACATGTCTCAGATTTTTTTTCTTCAAAAAACAGTTTGATTCAAACAATAAATATATCTGAATCTCTTCCATTGATTAGAATCAGGTAATCAATGTAGTTTTCGGTAACTACAGGGTGATTGTCTGGTTATGACTATTTATTATCTGGTTACGACTATTTATTGTCTGGTTATGACTATTTATTATCTGGTTATGACTATTTATTATCTGGTTATTACTATTTATTATCATCCGTTGGGGAAAATACCACAGTGAGCGTTATAATAGTCAGGTAAATTTTATTAATATGAAGGACTTCTTGTATCAGGCTTCACACAGCGATTTCATGCAGATTAAGAAAATATAACATTGTTATCACTCATAACGCTTTATTCATTGTTCATTGACGAAAATAACAAATAACTTTTTAGCTGGAGACAGGATTGTGAACTAGCTCTATACATTAAAATTAACTTTTCATCTATTTGTTTGTCTCTCTCTCTCTCTCTCCGTCTGTAGTTCCGTCACTCCGTTCGTCCATCTATCTATCTATCCGTTATTCCATCCATCCATCTATCTATCCACCTACTTACTTGCATATCTATCTATCATGTTGAGATATGTAGATCACAACATTTTTGAACCTGCAGGAATGAAATCTATTTTACATCGTTACTTCAACATTAAAACTGAGTCATAAATGTATGCATTGTGTTGATCATGCTTTTACACACTGACAAGATATTGGATAATTTTGCACTTTGAAAAATAATTTCTATCGACGTGATGACATTTTGAATTAACTTTCACTATTTCACATGTACTTCACGAAGTACGGTCTAAAATCACGAACAAATGAAGAAAAAAGGAAAAACGATCACTGTCAGTATAGGTAATAAACAGTCATGTCTGTGTCGGATTATCTCAGTGAAAACGTCATTGTGACGTTGTTGCATGGGCCTTGTATAATAAGTGCGGTGGATTATTATATGTGAAAAAAGAAAGAATAACAGGAAAGTCTATGACGGAAAGGTTGATAGCACTTGATTAATGGTCGATGAAATATATGTCCACGTATTCAGTTTCATTTCGTCATACTATGTCAACACCAACTGCTTGTTTTATGTCCTTTCAGAGGCGGACCTATGATTTTTTAAAGGAAGTACGAGTTTACAATGAGTTGTTCGTTTTGCATAAAACGATCGAATTTCTTTTTTATTAACTGGAAAAGGGATATTAGCATTTACCTGTAATTATATGAACTGATTCTGTAACCTGGAAAAAAAAGTAATTTCCATAGATATTGAACCACAGGTGTGCTAATGAAGGTAACATACAATTCGCTTGCGCTAAACAGGTAAACGCTCAACCCAATTTGCGTATACCCATTGTGGTCATTATACGCCATATAATTTCAAAGCATTCGCGTTCCTTTTTCAATTGACCCCCTAAACGAGTAGTTGTAACGTTGAGATCACTGACCCGTAATGTCAGTGACCACTGTATAGTTTGAATACATGTACACTATGATGTGAATACATCTGTGCCTGTGCTTTCCTTTAGGGGTTGTTTCTAATATCCATTTGTTTTAGTGAAGTTTAAGAAACTAAAAGAAAAACTAAATTATTTGTTATACTGGTAGTTTATTAATAATTTGTAACTATTAGCAAGCACTGTATTGTAATGTAGGTAATTCTATCAGTTAGAAATAATTACAATGTATTGTCTCTTTCCCTGTTTTGACGATAGTAGTATTGGATGAGTGAATAGGGACAAGATTTTAGAGGATGACACTACAGGGACAAGGGAAATTTAACATGGGGACTCTACAGGGATAAACAGGAATGGAATGGAATCTGGGGACTCTACAGGGACAAAAACATAGGGGTGGCACTACAGGGCCAAACGGGAAAGGAAAACGGGAAAAGGAAAAACAGAGAGAGAAGTAGGGCAATGATGGAAAAATTAATCTTTTCTTGATCAATGAGTGGCCCTGAAAAGGGCCGTTGGGTTTTGTTTGTTGTAATCTAGAGGTGCGGGCACCTCCCTGGCTTGGCGCGACACGCGGGACAGCTTCCACTCCATGTTGCTGCACTCATGCAGCGCTTGGAGCTGTTGTCCAGCATAAACGGAGGATGGTAGTAGTGTATGGGGGGTATTGAGCCCGTGGGGCCACTCTGGACCCAATGGGAATTTTAACATGGCGGGGGCACTCTAGACCCAATAGGATTTTAACATGGCGGTGCACTCTAGACCCAATGGGATTTTAAAATGGCGGGGGCACTCTAGACCCAATGGGAATTTAACATGGCGGGGGTACTCTAGACCCTATGGGATTTTAACATGGCGGGGGCACTCTAGACCCTATGGGAATTTAACATAGGGGGTGGCAGTCTGGGTAGCAACGGAAAAAAAAATGGCAATCATGGGAAAAATGAATCTTTTCTTGAGTAATGGGTGGCCCTGAAAAGGGCCGTTGGGTTTAGAGTTCATCTAGAGGTGTGGGCACCTCCCTGGCTTGGCCCGACACGCAGGACAGCTCCTCCTCCAGGAGTCTAGACTCCTCCTACAGCGCTTCTTCAGGATAAGTGGAGGATGGACCGCTTCTGGTTCCCAATTTTCTTCCTTCTTCTCCTCCTTCTCCTCCACTATCCTGTGATCTTCCTCCTCCATCGGATGAGGTTGGATGGGCTCCTTCTTTTCCCTTTCTTCTTCCTCCCTCTTTTCTACTACCCCTAGGAGGTGCCACGCCACCTCTAGATGCATTCGGATCTGTTTGATTGTTTATACGGTGTTCATCTTGATAGATAGCAAATGGGTAGTTTTAACTTGGGAAGGCGTTGTTTTAATATACTAGAAGTGCCGACGTAAAGGAAAACATCCCTTTCACCTTTTAAAAAAAAAAAAAACATGACTCCGACTACCCGCGTCTGACGTCATTCTAGACTTCGCGGATTCTGCACTCCGTCACCCCTTACCCCAAAACCAAACGCCTTGTATGCTTTATAAACCCAAACCGAACACACTATCCCAATTGCCTTGTGTGCTGCCTAAAAACCCCAAACCTGCTATCAGACGAAAGGGTATGACGAAGGGATGAAATCACGCCAACATACTATCCAACACATACACCACACCATCCATTGCGCGGACCTAAAAGAAAATACTTTTTAAAATTTTTTTTAATCAAACACACACCACACTATCCTTTTTTATTTTTTATTTTATTTTTATCAAACACAAACATGGGGTTCAGATCGACAGTGAGATAATAGATAGAGGGGGTAACTTCAGATCGATAGAAAGAGATAGAACATAATCATTTTTTTTTTCAAATTCAATAAAAAACCACACAACACCATTTTTTTCCCAACAAATCAACATTTTTTTAATGAACAACAAGAAGAAGCTTCTCTAACATAAAAATTTCAAAAAACTAACAATCAACAAGATATTAAACAGGAACGTATTTACAGGGTTGACAACGTTGGGAAGGTAAACAAAACTTCCACTTTTCTACATCTACATCATTCTGATGCACACTACGTTTCTGAGCTAAAGACAAGAGATAACCATAACGTTCACAAAACCATCGTTCTACTTTAGCATCGTTTCGAGCATAGTCTCTATCAAAAAAAGTCACTAAATGTTCAAAGGAATATCCGAGACTGCGTTGATGAAGAAAATGTACACAATATTGTCCACACACCATGGAATCCGATCCTTGTAATCGAACATTACTGAATCGAGTAGAGACGGCATTTCTTCTCATAAAGTCGATGATGTCGTCTTCCAAAGGAGGTAATCCATAAGAATAAAACAATTCCACACCATTGTGATCGTTGGGAAAGTACACAGCTACCCAATGGGTTCCTGGTAGATGACTGTCGTCGGTATTGATGACATAGGCATGAACGCCTTTAGGTTTGCGATGAGTTAGTTCATCTTTTAGCACACACCACAGGATTCCAAGAAGAAGTGTAGGAACTGCGAGTCAACAGGTAATGAAGTTCCCTGGTATCCATTTTTTTCACAGGTAACGAAAAGTCATCAATTCACACTTGACTTTAAATTTGAATGTGTCTCTCAAGTAAGTCGATGAATCACGGACAGTCTCTATAGCCTTTTGTAAATGAGCTTCGATGCGTCGGATCTCCAGAGGAGTGAGTGGAGGTGAAGAAGAATCCTGCAAGTCTTTATACCATTCTCTTATCACCTTTTCTTCCGAGATTTGAGACCAGGCGTCCTCCATATATTCGTCCAATTTTTCTTCGGCCGTCATCATCAAACATTTGTCGTGTTGTTTCTGACTGGGATGATTGATTTGACATCCATAACAATCTTTCATAGACAGTTCTGTAATTTTGGAACCCATTGCCGTAGCAAAACAAGAGACTAACTTTTGTTCGTGTTCTGGCCATCTTGATGGCATACATGGAATAAATCCAGTAAACTGTGGAACAGGATTGTTTTCTTCTTCTTATTTAGGTTCTGAATGAATCACTTCGTCATCATCATCATCCGTGGTAGTTTGTGACTGTTGAACTTCACAAAATCCCTCATCTATTTCCATAGGTTCTTCTTCTACGTGTTGCATCTTTTTTCTTTTCCTTCTAATAGTCTAGAATCACTTCTCTCAAACTGTTGATCTCTAGAGTGTTATCAAATTCTGCATACAAGACGACGTTCACCGTGTGAGGTAGAGGATCTGCAAACTGAAGTTCCACACGAAGTGGGCCTGATTTTATAGGGTGGAAATGTCCTTCATCGCTGCCTTGGTCCGGAGTGAAATCAAATCCCCACAAGGCATACCTTCTTGCATAATCGTCGTACGAAATGCCGTGGCTGGTGTTGGCACCTAACTGTCCTGTGGCTTCAAACAGGCTCAAGTAAGATCGCAAGTAATTTTTCTGCTCAAAGTTAGGTTCAAAAGGTCTGGTACACAACGTTTTGCCATCTCGACCGACTTCTATCTTGGAGACGTTGTAGTGTTTAAACTCGAACGGATTCTGATCGTGGACTCCGTTGAGGGCTGCATTACTGACGATTCAAATCAGCAAACGTTTGGGGAGCGGTCCTTGGAAGACGTGATCTTCGACTTTGGATCGTAGTCCAGCGGCAATGGTAAAGGTTTTCACTTCCACTCGTCGCACAGGATACTTGCCAGTGGTTCTGCTCAACGTTTGACTGATGTCGTTGGCTACTTTTGGTAAGACTTCCACACGTCGCACGTAAAGTTTGGCTTCTTGGATGATGGTTTTCCACTCGTTGTTTTCGGCCATCAAATGGAAAGCGGCACTACTGCGATTCAGTCTCAGGCGTACATCCACTCCGTTCAACAAATACTTGTCTTGCAACCACATGTCCAAATGCAAACGATCCATCAGTTCTAAACTGCGTCTGATTTTCTTTCGACGGTCGTTAAATCCCACATTGTGTAGGACTGCTGGAATTATATCTTTAGTACCATTATTGCCATCCTCAGTAGACTTCGCCGCTACTGGCAGGTCTGTGATGTTGAACTTTTCCGAGGTGTTAGGTTTCCATACCACCGAAGCATCCAGATGAGTGTTCTTGGCTTCTTTTCCGTACGTCAAGAGATTTTCCAAATAAGCACGGTAAGGGTAAGTATCCAAACTGCTGCTGACCAGTTTGTTATTCAAGTACAAAATCTACTCCGCTGAACAAAGAATGCATGAAATTATTGACGGGTGCCGCTCTGGCAGCTTCCCCAGGAAGGGTGTTGTCCGCCGTTTTCTTCACTTGAAGTTTCAGGTACAAGTAACTGTTATTCAGATCGATGTAATCTTCGGTTTGTCCTTTGATTTCAAATTCGATAGGAGCTGATTCCGTCAAAGACGATACAGGATGATTCTTGCATCGTCATCATGGTGGGAGGCATGATAAACATATCCAGTTCTGACTTGGTACATTCGCAAGAATCTCGGTGCATCATTTTTTTTCACAGTTAATAATCAAACACGTCTAATTCTCTGACGGTTCTTCTTCTTTTCTTATTCTTTTTTGAACTGCCGTGTGTTCTTTTATGAACTTTGAAGGGATTTCGATGTCGTCGTCTCTTTCTACCTTGTCCTTGCTGTGAAGTGGAGGAAGAAGTAATGCCAGGGCCTGAAGCTTGAAGTGAATTTATAGGATTCTCTCGGAGACCCAAAAGATCTTTGCCAGTGTTCATCAACACATTTTTGCCTGCTCTTATAAAGGCTTCTTTAGGATTTTGTTTGTCGATGAGGACATTTTGCAAAAATTCTTTTCCTTGCGTCAAAGCGGCATCTTTTAAGGCATGCAATCCTCGAGTCACCATCGGTTTCAAAATAGGGGCTACCGTCCGAAAAGCCGATTTTAACATATCTCCTAAACCATGTCCTCGTTGTCGAGCCACTCCTCGGTACACTGGATACATTTTTTGGATGTTACAATGCGTTAGAGAACCTTTTTTCGAAAATGTAGTTTCGCCGTGACTTTTCCTTTGTCAATGAATGGTACACTTTGTCCCAAATCTTTTATACTAATGTTGACACTGTCAAAATACGATTTACTGACTGGAAGATAATGAGGGTGTACAAATTCACGGTGAACGTGAAACGTGTTTCCACCAGCAGCAGTATCCACTTTGAAAGGAATAACTCTCAGTAAGGCACAGCTGTGTGTCCCACCACGTTGTACTCCACCACATCGGAGTACACAAACATTAAATTTAGTCCAACGTTCAATTCGATAGGGGTGCGAAAAGCCTCTCCGAATTCTACGTTGCTTGCGACTTTTTTATTAGTATACTTTTTATTTACACCCAAAATAGAATACTGTTGTATCATTTATTTTCGTGGGGATCAATTTTCGTGGTTTTGTAAAAAAAGACATTTTCGTGGGTACTTAAATTCGTGGTTTTGCCTGTCAAAATTTGCATATTACTAAGTGTTTAATTTCGTGGTTTAACCTCTACAAATACCCAAAATAAAGAATACAAAAGAATAAAACTCTGCCGACGCAAACGGCGGTCACTTGAATGTTAATAACAATACTTTCACATTTTGAGCACAAATCAAAAACCTGACAAGCTCAATACTGACACCGTGTTTTTGTCGAAGTGAATAACATCAATGGAAGCCGACGCAGCCAACAACACTAAAACAATACTACCGCCTCTATGATCACAAATAGCACACCTGTCAAGGTCAATCACTTACACAGTGTTTTCGTCTGTGTGCTCAACATCAAAGGAAGCCGACGCGGACTACAACACTAAATCAATCGGTTATTAAAGTAACCTGTAGGATCTCTAACTTAAAACACTATCCATAAAGGAAACAAAACACGTGACCGGCTGACCTTTGCTCAATGCAATCAGCAGACAGTGGCAATATTTGATGTGTCTAGAGCCCATCAATGTGAGAAGATGCCAACTAAATTGAAAGACAGTAGAATCACTCGTTTGTTTGTGCCTGCCTCACGTACAGACCAACTCAACCACTAGACTTAAAAATAAATAAAGAGTACAAAGAATAATTAAAATCACATTTCCATAACTGGTATGCTAAACAGGTCAAGGAGGCCATCACGAAAAAAAGGAAGATGCTACTGGTGATGATCATTGATTGCAACCTCATTAATCAAGCCAATTCGGGCTGAATGGATAATTGCAGCACACGCGACAATGAGTGAAAGATGTGACTTAATTATCAGTGGTTTGGAGAAAGCTGGACTTGTTTAATTCTGCAATTTGGGGATTATTTACCTGACAAGCATTTGTGTGTACATTGAGACTTGATTGACACGATGTTGATACAGTGGCTTTGTCTGAAAATCAGTGAAGTGTGAGCTTTAATCAGCTGCTGCAATTAGATTATATACATAGTGTTTCATTAATAATAGTGCTTCAAGCATTAGTTCTAGTATTTTACAGGCTTGCTGTTCTTTTGGATTAAAAATGCATGGATAAAATGAAATGTGGTTTCAGGAGGATTTAAATTGTTTAACAACATTTGTACTCGAGTGAAGGATCGATTTGAACAAGTATTTAATTCAATTTTCAAATACTATTATTTTTTTATTATTCTTTCTTTCATTTTCAACATTACTAGTGTTTGAATATCTTATGGTTTTTCCCGTTTCTCTCTATCCTTACCTATCTCGCATATCGATTTAAGGCAGCGAGTGGAAATTACACCTATTGGATATCTTATCGACACCTGTGCATTGAAACAATATAAAATGCTTTATAATTCTTTTTGCAAAGGTTTAAAATAAAACAAACACGTGTAAAAGCTAATATTTATTTCCTAATTACAGAATTGATGTTGATGTTGATGTTGATTTATAAAATACTAGTAGGTTCCTTAATCTCTAGGAACGACACACGGTAAGAAAATGAGCGGGGGGGGGGGGGGGCCGCCATCATCATACGTGTCTAATTTTTCGTTCGGTATTTAAAATTGTCGTTCCGGGCAACAACGAAAACCACGAAAATTGGTCCCCCACGAAAATTGATGATACTACAGTAAAACCCAGGAGAAAATTCAATGGTCATGAATTTTCTGTCCTGCTCGGGTAAGTTTTTGTCTTTTTTGTCGTCAATGAGTTCCCCCCTCTCTTTGAAAAATTGCAAGATGAAACGGCGTGCCACATCATGGTAAGCGATTCGTACCCATTTTTGGTTTTTTTCCAAGGCTTTGGCAAATTGGGCTTCGAAGATGTTTTGAATCACGTCCACCAAATGTTTAGCACTAAAATAATACCCCTTAGGAATTCTCATGGTATGGCTCGCAAAGGGAGGAGTGGTCTTCGTGAATACCTTTCTGGAATGATCAAGGCCAGGTTGAATTTTCTCCAACTCATCATGCACTCCCTTGTTCAAGATTTCCACGATGAAAGTGTTTTGACCTTCGTCGATGTTCATTATTTGCGTAGGATGAATGATTTCTACCAAAGCCACTTCCCAATGAACATCGTGATCCAATTGGATGGATTGAGGTAATTTGGGCGTGAAACAACATAAGCTGTTGTTTGGAAACACATCCATGGAACTGTCACTAGGTAAAGTTAAATAAAATTGGTCATTCATAGTAGGTCCAAAGTGGTTTTGGCGTCCGAGGAGTCAGTCGAGTTCAAATGATGTTCAAAGGGTTCCAAAAGAGGAGTGGTATTGTGGTGACTGGAAGAAGGTGGACTGACGTTGGTCGTACTCCCCGTGGTGTTGGCTGCTGCTGTTGTTGTGGTGACTGTTGTCCGTCGTCATCGCAAATTTCAAAGAGGCACTGGGTAAAAGATAACCGATGCAACTGCTGAGTAAAATGGTCCACAATTCTTTGTCTCCTTGTTGCAAACTCAAATTGGTAATAGCTGCTCCGATGACACAATACACCACAAGATTTGGCAGAAAAAGACGATTTGATTTTTAGGCACACGTTCTCCGCACCACACCCAGAGCGGTTGTTTTTGTAATTCTTGAAGAGAAGAACTCTGCGAAGGAGTCGTCGAAGTCGTGGTTGTGTTGAATGGCATGTTAGGTTACTTCTTCTTTTTCTTTTTATAGTCAACGACTTGGGAGGCAGCAATCCAAGAATAAAAACTAGGAGGATATCCTTTCCAACGTACTTTGACTTCTTCTACTCGACGTTTGCCTACTTTGCGTGTTCTTTGTTCGAGAATGCTTTCGATGTCGTACAAGGCGTCTTCTTTTTTGGTCACTCGTTGTAACTCAGGCAAGTAAAATGTTCCAATGAGTACTTCACCGTGCATGTCTTCCAATTTATAGACGGGAGGATGGCGTCCACGCACGGGTGTAGTGACACGAAACAATTCGGTGGTCCAGTTGGGTAAATAACCTTTGTCAAAAGTGCGTTTGGTTTTTCCGATGCGAACCCAATCTCCCGTCTTCAACTCCAGCAAGGTTTTCTTCTGGGGTCTCCTCTGGGGTGTACCAAACAATCGATCAAACACGGTCACTTCGTTTTCAGGGCTGACCTCTTCGGGGGCACGTCCGATGCTACGATGGTACGATTGATTGTACGCTTTGAGCAAACGTGGTAACACGTCGATGTACTTGAGAGTGTGTTGATGTGTAAAATATTTCCACATGCGTTCTTTCAAAGTTCTTTGAAAACGTTCCACGACACTGGCTTTGGTTTCAGGATTTTCGGTGGTAAAAAAATGAATCTGTCTTTGTTTCAATTCTTTTTGAAAAGCTTGGTTTAGAAATTCGGTACCTTTGTCAGTTTGCCATCGTAAAGGGTGACGACCACTTTGTTTCAAGACCAATTTTAAGGCACGTACCAATTCGGTACTGCTTTTAGAAGTCAAAGGCACGACCCAAGCAAATTTGGAAAACACGTCGATGACACAAAACAAATATTTGTGACCACGATTGTAGGTGGCCAAATGAGAGACGTCGGCTAAATCGGCTTGCCATTGATGATCGATACCCTCCACTTTGGTTTGACTTCTAGAAAATTTTCGTCGAATGCGTTTGTGTAACGTGTACGTCGATTGTTCTTGTAACCATCGTCGTACTTCTGGCAAACGTACACTTTTCAATTTACTTTTAGCAGCTCGATACAATTTTTGAACTCCTCCATAACCAGCAGCATGGCCAGGATTGTAGTAAATGGTGGCTAAATGTTTCTCCATGATTCCTCAATAAGTCACCCACTGTTCGATGCTACTACTTTGAGTGTCGTAAGGTTTGGACGAAGCGGCTTGACGCGTTCGACGAGCCACAGGAGTAGGTAGTGAAGAAGGGGTAATGATGGCAGGTTTCTTCTTGGTGGTGTCTTTTTTCACTTCAGTCTTGCTGTCTTTCTTTTATTCTTCTGCTGAAGAAGGAGTGGACATCCTCTTATGAACCCGAACTTTCATGGCTCCTCGATAAGGGTTAGGAGAGGGTGTCAACAAGAAAGCTGAAATTTGACTAGGTTTGCCAGCAGACGGAGTTTGAAAAACTTCTCGGGGCTCGTCTTCTTCTTCTGTTGTCCCCGTGGCGGTGTCTGTTTTAGTGGTGGTGGTGACTTTAGGTTCGCTTTTCATCAGGGCTTTGAAATCTCTCAGAGTGGGTGGAGCTGTTTCGTCTACAGCTTTTTGGTGAAAGAGTTGCAGACGTTATAAGAGTTGACCGTACCGTTGCGATTTTTCTGTTTCTGACAAATCGCTTCGTTCCATCAGCGCTTGTAATTCTTGTTGTAACTGTGACATCTCGTTGAAATTAGGATTGGGTGGTAAATGAGGTATCCGTTGTTAGTTCCAACGATGGAATTCCATCCATCGTTTGTAAGGTACTAAAGTCAGTTTTCGAACTTCCATTTCATCCAAAGGTACAAAATGTGTAGTATTTCCAGAGAAAGGTGTCCTTTTTATCTTCTTTTTTTATCGCATGACACCTCCTAAAAGTGGTCCAGCAATCGTTCCTAACAAAGGAGCCGCTATTTTTAACAACGGTCCTATCAGCATGGGTAGAAATCCTCCTCGTTGCACCAACAATTTTTTCTTTTGCTGGAGAGGTATTTTCTTTTTGACCATTTGGCGAAGAACGTTCCGATGTTTACCTAATTTTTGTTTCTGTATCTTGGACAAAGGTACCGTTCCTTTCAAGACATTCAAACAACATTCACACACGGTATCGATGATTTCTTTAGGGGCTGTTTGAATGAGTTGTTTTCGCATGGGAGGATTGGATTTGGTCAGGACAGACAAGACGTCCCAATGTTTCGCCAGACGAGGTGGAAGTCCTTTTTTGGTTTTCTTCTTTTGGTGGTGGTGTTGTGCACGTTTGGGAGCCATCTTAGAGGTTAGGAGTAAGTCTGAAGTATCTGGCAGGTCACCCTTCTATTTTATACTGGAACACGTCTCCACTGATTGTCTGCACGACGTACCATCTTCATGACAGGCCTCACTCGACGTTGAGGTGTTTTCAAAGGACTAAATCGTCTCAATTCTTCTTTGGATAAATCCACTAAACTTTGTAACACGCCGGTTCTCTTTTGGACTTGGTTTTAGGGGACGGTATTTTTTTAGCGGCCGCTGCCATGGCCAGATCAGGCGAAGTCGAGGGTCCCGAAGTAGTGACTTTCAAAATGGGTTTCCATTTTTGCATCAAATTAGGAAACACTTGTCTTAAGTCCGGTTTGGCAGGCATCATCATGAAGGGAGGTGAAGAAGACGAAGAAGTGGACGCAGGAGGAGACCTCGTCACTGCTGTCTGTCGTCGTCGTGTCTTGCGGGTGTACGTTTGCGTCCTCGCAGCGGTACCTCTCTTGCGGGTGCCAGTGGTGGTGGCAGAACTTTTCTTTTTCTTTGGGGCTTTCTTTTTAGGGTTTTTTTTTTTCGGTGTTTTTTTTTTTTCTTGGGCATTAGGATCCCATTTCAAAAGTGAACGAATCATAACCCCTCCTAAAGAACCGCTACCTCCAGGGGTTAAAATGATTTGTTTTTTAGTCCGTGGATCGATTCTAGGATCGGCTAGTTGTGACAATGCCCCTTTATGTTTTTGAAAAAAACGTTGAGTTTGATGAGGAATGTGAATAATGCCTTGCAGTAATTGACGTGCCGTCAAACTAAACCATCGTAACACTTCTTTGAGACTAGCTTCTAACAAATGGGCACGGAATTGTGCATTTTTTTCGCGACTGATGCCATACAAGGCACGAAACAATTTAGCCGAAGGATGAGCTTGAAAGGAAGTCATCTCGAAGACTGTGAGACAGAAATGACGTAGTGGATGTTTTTATAGTTTTTTTTTTCAGAGTGTGGCTGGAAGGGGACGTGTAAATGACGGGACTTCCTTCTTGACACCAATGGTGAAACAATTGGGCACGAAATCTCAAATAGTCGGGAGTAGTCGGTTTTAAGTCAATGAGTAAATACGCATGAGGTGTTTGAGTGGCATCTTCGTACGCATAATTCAACCAAGGAGTGCCGAACTGTTTGGCTAACACTTGCACTTGAGATTTGTCTCTGGGGCTTTTAAACAAGACCACCTAATGAGCGTTAAGACTGATGGTACGATGGGCTTTACTTTGTTGAAATAAATTTTGTGTAATGTAAATGATGCTGGCATTTCGATGATGTCCTTTTCGTGTAAACCAAAGTTTAATTTCTTCTTCGTCTTCTCCTAACATGTCGTCGAAGATGACCAGATGTGTTTGACTCACGTCAGACACAATCCCATCGTCTTCGCGAGGGATGCCTTCCACAAACGAAATGGTCTCTCCTTGACTTTCACGAAGTAAGGTGTAAGACGGTTGCCACTCTTTGTAACACCACACGATGCGTTGAGGTGGACAATCGAACAGATTAGATTTGTGTTCAATCAAACGTTTGACAAATTCGGTTTTGTCTGAACCACTGGGTCCCGCAATCAACATGTTAAAAGGATGGCGCAGATACAAAGCGTCCCAACTGGGACGATCTAACTTTTCGTCAATCACTTTGACCACAGATGAAGTAGAAGAGGCAGACGAGGCAGAAGAAGATGTAGCCATGACTGAGGTAGGAAGATTTTTGAGAAGAAGACAAAAGACCCAAGACATTTTATACGTTTCATACACGTTTATTTTTTTTTTTTGTAAAACAAACAAACAAAACATATTTTACAAGTCATGAAGGACAAAAATGCATACCGCAAAAATGGACAGGTACAAGATTAAGGCTACCACTAAAAGAATTAAAGTTCTGTATAAACAAGTCAATGTACAACAAGAACAAAACACTGTCCTAGGAATGGAATGCACAGGCACTGGTGGTAGTATTCTTCTGCTCGTCTTTGTTTTGGTGGTGGTGGTGGTAGAAGAATGAAATATCTCTGACGGAAAGGAGTGGGTGTGTTCCTCAGGGGGTTGTATTTGGACGACGACGGGGTGGTCTTTCTCTGTGTCAGGTTCTTCCAGGATTGTTTCTAAGGTCATTTTTGACTTGGATTTCAAGTGGTTCACTTTTGGAAACTTAGTGACATGTCAGATCTTTGGCAAATTGTGTCACTTCTTGTAGCCAAACATCGAAACCAATACTTTTCCAGTCACGTACATCTTTCCAATTGTAAAGTTGTTGGTGTAACCCACTAGCAATGCACACTTCTTGAAACGTGTGAAGTGTAGATAAAGTTTTACTAATGTCTTCCTCACACGGAGGTACCCCACTCGTCTTCATCACCAGTCTCAACACTTTGAGTACAATTTGTCTTTCGTGTACCGATAAAGCATGAATGGTCATGGTTCTTTTTGATGGTTCATCAAAATAGTCCAAAACAACCACGGGTTCTCCAAAATAATCCAAGACAGACAATGATCTTCAAAAATACTCCACAACGAATGTCCTGGAAAACGAAATCCAAGAAAGGCAGTCACTAAGACACACACCACATAGCGTCCAAAATTCAATGGAAACAGTTCTTGTATCAAGTGTTTATAATCCTCTAAGGTCTGAACACGATCGTTGACTTCCTTCCACGGAATACGTTACACGAGTGAAGACAACAGATCTGACATGGTGGGTTTTTATATCTAGGTTCCCAAGGTTGGTATCTTTTGTGGTGGGTTTTTATATCCAGGTTCTCAAGGTTGGTATCTTTTGTGAAAGTCTACTCCACAACAGCTGTGATAGTCTCTCCCCAGAATCAGTCTTCTCGTACTTTGGAAGTAAGCATAGTTTACAAATCGAGGAATGACTTTGAGTTTGCGTTTCACTTGTATCTGGACAAACTCTTTGTAAATGCGTTCTCGCAGCTCCAAAGG
The DNA here is from genome assembly GCA_029931535.1 of Margaritifera margaritifera. Lineage (NCBI taxonomy): Eukaryota > Metazoa > Mollusca > Bivalvia > Unionida > Margaritiferidae > Margaritifera > Margaritifera margaritifera. Next base: position 1,119,048 of record JAQPZY010001133.1, read on the forward strand.
CAAACCACGAATGTGTTCTGGTAAAGTATTAGACTTGGAAAGAAGTAACTCTCTTTTGTTTTCTTCACAATAGCTGTGATAGTTTCTCCTCAGAATCAGGCTTCTGATACGGTGGAAGTCGCGGTAGTACGCAAATCGAGGAATGAATTTGAGTTTGCGTTTCACTTGGATCTGGACAAACTCTCCGTAAATGCGTTCTCGCAACTTCAAAGGCAAATCACGAATGCGGTCTTCTAAGCTAGTCTTCTTGGTGACAAAACAGTCACACTTTAGCCAAATGGAATCGGTGGGTAAAGGATATCCAAGATTTTGAGTGAGGATCGTACTACACAACCTCACTTGACGTAAAGGCGTTTCGTCTTGAGGTGACACTTCTTGTAAACGTTTTTGGTATTCCTGTAAGTTGGTTGTTTCCTCCACTTCGTTCCATCGAATTCTATGTATCACTCCCACATGGTAGGTGGTGCCATCCAATTCCTTACAAGCCCAATTTCCATTTCTATCAATGTCTGACCATTTGAACAACTTATCACTAATCAGTATTCTTATAGCATTCAGATACCAATGGCTAAATTGTCTGTGTCGTAAAGGATGTAACTGTTCTTTACGTTTCACTTGTATCTGAACCCATTCTTGGTAAATTTGTACTCGCAACTCCCAAGGTAAACCACGAATGTACCATTGTAAAGTATCATCCGACATGTTACTTCTTCTTGGCATCCGGCTCATCGTACCCGTACTCTTCTAAGGCCACTAAAGGCAAGTAGTGACAGTGCGGAGACCATCTGGCATGTTCAATGTAAGCCGAGTCAGTAGGCTCCCAAAATTTAAGTCTCACACCGCAACTGAAACACTGAACTTGATCTCCTTCTCCCAAGTAGATAAATCCAGATCTGGCTAAATCTTTGGGAGTAGGTCCTTTTAAATATTTAAGCCACTAGTCTTGGAACGTCTGGAGTCGACTTTCAAACTTGGAATAGCCAGGCAAAGCCACAGGTATCGTCAATTCTTTACCCATGTAGGGATGACATTCACAGGTACGTTTAGCATTTCCAATAAAGAAGAAAGGGCGTTCTGCATCTCTAGAGGGACGGTGAGGCACACGCACCGCAGCATCGCTGATGTCAAAGTGTACGGCATCCGTCTCGTCGCAAGGTACCGCATCGCACTCCAAGTCGTGATTGGACTTGGAGTTCACACTAGAGGTGAAATTCTCACTCATCTTTTTTCTCTCTGTGTAATTCATCTTTCTAGGTCGACGTCTGTATTTGCAATGAATGGTTAGGTTTGGAAGTGGTCCCTTTTTTATACTGCAGATTGGCGTGTCCGTAAGGCAAAGTGGTGTGGTCTGGAAGTCTCACTCGTTTCTGGTACACGATTTGGTAAACTTTTTGTAAAGGGCGACTGACGATTTGGTGATTAGGTAACCGTACGATCTTGCGAGGTTCTAACGTTTGCACTCGAAAGTCTTCCACTTGTCCAGACAGCAAAGTATTTTTCAAAACCTCAAAGTTGACCACTCGGCTGGTTCGATAGTTTAGGGTCAATCCTTTGACTTTGCATTGGGTGTGAAATTGGCCTTCTTGGTCTCGGTATTGGTAGCCGTAATTTTTGGGGCCGCCGCTGGCAAAACTCAGAATGGTGTCTTGAGGGTGCTCGTCTGTCCAGGCTCCTAAACGATCTCCTTGAATGGTAGGGTGTGGGCATCCAGGGCGATGGATGTACATACAACTGTCGGTGTCAAAGTACAGGACACGATCTCCCAAGACTTCTAAAGCTTCGTCGTACAACTTCAAGCGAGCATGAGCGGTCACGTAAGCTGCAATGACCACGTTGCTAAAATGGTCGGGCTTTACAAACTTGCTTTCTTCTTCGAAATTGACTAAGATCAAATCATCACAGACGATTTCGACGTGTTTGACTAGTACACATTTGTTGTCCACCAAATTAAAGTAGCGATAGGGATCGGTTAAATATTCCGTCTTGGGTAAGATCGTACGTTGTGCCATTTTCCCCCACAAGCAATTGAGCATGACTTTGGCAAACGATCCTCTTCCTTCGTTTTTTTCTACGTCTTCCAAAGTGATCCCTTCGATGTCACGGTACTCTTCTTTGAATCGGACTTGGTCTTCGGGAGTCTGACACCACGAGGGATAGCCGCTGGCTTCTTGTTTCAGTTTCAGAAATTGGTTGACGTACCCCGAGAAAATGCCTGGATTCGAGGCGTCGTCCTTTTGGTATTGTGCCGTGGTTGGAAAGTGCCAGATTTCGTACACTTTCAACAAACGGTATCCTCGATCCAGAGCCCGAAACAATTCGGCGCTGACCCACGTTCCTGTCAAAGCGCGTTCTTCCTCCGTGTGGTGACAGGGGTGATCTTGGTTGCATGTTTCGGCACACGTACGGCATAAAGGAAACATCAGTTTTCCTTGGCAATGATGAGGTAAGATAGGATGGTACAAGTCGGTCGGGGGTAAGACTTTACATTTGATCAATCCTTCGTATTGACGAATGTGTTGCACGTCGATGTGTTCTGTCAAGATTTCTGGGTGTCCGGTTGGAAATTGAGCATATTTGCACACCCAAGGATACAACGAACACACGTCGATGTACTTGATTTCTTCTCCTCTTGATTCGTCTACGTCGTACAGCAAGCGAGTGGCATTGGTTCGTCCTCCAAATAAACTGTGGCGTGGATCCAAAGGTTCGATGGTGGTCACGTCGTAACTTTCGACAATGCTTCTAAATTCAGGATCGGTTTTCAAACGCCGATCGTACTCGTGCTCCCACATTTCTACCACTTGGTATCCTTGACTTTCTAAGTGGAGTCGTCGTTGGTAAGTGTGTTCGTACAACTATTCCATGGTGGAGTTTGAAAAAGGACTTTTCATGTTTCGTTTAGGAAAAACAGGTAGGGGATCCGTGAAACAAGCAACCCTGAAATTCGTACACCGTGTGCGGGTTTTCTAAATCCCAACCATCCACGGAATAAGATCCAATCTTCTTTTCTCCATTTCTGGCATGTTGTATCCATTTGTCTTCTTTTTGGCACAAGTAATGGAGCCAACGCAAAGCTTTGGCCGAGTATTGACGACTGGCAAAGAGAGACGTGTTGGAGTCTATGATGGCTAGTTCGTTTTCGGGCATGAAATTTTTGGTGTACACTAAGGCACAGGCTTTAGGTAGGGTGGACGTTTCTTTCAAAGGATCGATGTCTCCGTGATCTAGAAATAACTCTCGAAACTTTCCACAGCAACGGCGTAAAATGTCCACATCGGATCGACAGTACTTGAGCATTTCTTCTTGGAAGTCAAACGGTTCTGACTGGTGAGCGCGGTACCAAGCGTGAAAGGCTTCTCAGTGTTCGGGGCGCATTCCGTCGGGGTCGTAACAGTTCACGTCAGGCAAATGCGGTAGCACGGCGTGTTGATTGGCTTCCGTATTGAAGAAGTGGGGAAAATATCCTTTGGCCATTTCTGTCATGCCAAATGTTTTTGGCATTCGACTCTTTGAATTTGACTTGTCCCACTTGCATGTAAATGAGTTTGTTTCCGTTCATGGTGACTTTAGGGCATTCGGTACCTTGTTGCGAATAATATCTTTACAAAAACTGTCCATCGTATCCCGAGAAATTGTGAGCTATGACGGTCGCATAGCGATGACAGTCTCCGTAATGTTGAATGTCCTCTTAGCTCCAAGTATCGTCGGTGGGGTCTAAAATCCATTCAGCAAACTCGGGCAAAGTGTTGGCACCGCGAAAGATTTTTTCACGTCCTCCTGGAATCCTACTACAATGAGGACAGTGAAAATGGATAGATTCTTGGATGCACTTCTCACAAGCCCGATGAGCCACGCAGAAATTGGGAATGTGAATGCCTGTTTCTTGCATGCATTCAAAATCAAAAAAGATGAAATCCACTTGGTTCTTGTTTTGATTCCTCTTTAATGCTTTCTTCAGTGTATTGTCGTACTTTTGCATGAAACATTGATGATCATAATCCACCATCTGCTCGCAAATGCTGCATCTTTTCTTTCCGGTACAAACGTGTCTCTTGGGGTCGTGGGTTTCAATCAGTTGTTCACATGTGGAGCATAATTTCAATAAATCGCAAGCACATTTTTGTTGGTGTCCTTGTGTCCTGCGATTTTGTTCGTAACAAGAGGGGCTAACAAAGGTTCGTCGACACGTCTCACAATGGACGTGTTGTTCAGGAAGGCATGGTTTGGCCGCTAAACAGCACCGACATCTCTCACCGCAATGAATGTGTCGCTCCCGATTATTAAATCCTCTGTCGCATTTCTCGCAGTAGTATCCGTATCCTAGAAATCCTGTGATACTGTTGATGGCATCGAAATGTTCTTGGTGGTAATAGACGTGAATGTATTTTCCTTCGGGGAAATCGGGGCCTCGAAACAGCAGAGCTCCGCGCACTTCTTGAGGGTGTACTTTCAAAGTGTAGCCAGGAGCCAAGACGTCTTGAAGTTGTTGCATTTGAGAAATGCCACACACGGTCTCTTTGGGGATGCCAGCTTGTCGTAACAGGAGTTCTGCTTCGTTTCGTTGTTTGGCTCTGTCCGACTTTCGAATGCTCTCCCAGACTCTTTTCCATTCTGCGGTCTCGTTCTTGTCGGCATACGTTCGCCCCACCACGATGGCGCGGGCCAAGCACATCTGGTCTTGTGAATTGTCGATTTGGACGACACTGTGTTTGGTACTGCGAAGGTCGTCCACCAGTAACGCTTTCCTGCTTCGTCCGCTCCCTCGATGAGGGGAGACGTGAGTCTTGTGAAGTGTGGCCTTTCCATCCGTGATGGTAAACTTTTCGTTGGATTGTTGAACGTGTTCTATTTTGGTGATGACTTTGTCTGGTGTTAATTCTGCCGGGGTGCTGAACTCGATCCAAACAGGTGACTTCAAACTGTCGTGATGGATGGACAGTCTCAATCGATCGTTCTCTTTGGCTCCGCATTGTCGTTTCAAGTTCTGTAACACAGATCCCCACAAATCGGTAATTAACCCGGTTGCTTTCTCGGGAGGCACTTCAGACTTGAAGTCTTTAAAGTGAACAGTGTGAGTGTATGCCGTGGTTCTGAATTTTCTAGAGGTTATTTTTTGTGTTTCACGAATACGATAGTAATTGTCGGGAGCCACGGTAGGTTTTTCTTGGTCAGGGGATCTGGTTTTTTTGGGCTGGGTAGAAGTTTTGGTTTCAGGCTCATTCATCTCTTCTTTGTAATCGCTAGCATGGACTTGAGCTAGCACTTCAGCAAGCGGTGTTTCAGGCGGCACGGAAAATCTTCGTCGTCGTGGCCTCTTTGTTTCTTCTTCTTCTTCTGTTTTCTCATAGATGTGGCGTGATCTTTTCATCTTGAAGTCGGATTTGAATCTGATTCAGTTTCACACAGGAGACTATATATAGAGAGACCTTCCTACCCTCAGAATCAGTCTTTGTGATTACACTTTCAAACTGTAAAGATGGAAGAGTCAAGAAGACAGATTGCCTTTCTAGTCAGAGATTTGCAGACAGTCCTTCGAATGTATACTACCAGTAAGACTAAGGACTACTCCTCTTCTCGAGATAAAAGTCAAGATACTTGTTATATCTGCCAAGAGAAAGGACATTGGGCTCCAGAATGTCCACAACGCCAAAACCAAAACAGAGATAAAGGGAAAGATACTTGTTATCATTGTAAAGGAAAAGGACATTGGTCTTCGGAGTGTCCTCAGAAACAAGAGAACCTACCAGAGAGGGAGGAAGCTGAGGGATCTTCAGTTCCAAAAGAAGAAGAAGAACTTATCGTCAAGAAATGCAAGAAAGCTAGACGACTGGAAGACAGTGAGAATGAAGAAGAACCCTTGATTCCTGTGAAGAAATTCAAGAAGAACAAGAGAGACAGACAGTGAACAATGAACTTTTTTTGAGTGTGGTGTTATGTTGATTGTAAAAAAAATAGAGAAAAGACCAGAATGGAAAAAAAGTAAGTGTCTTTGTGTTTTTTGTTTTTAGAGTATGGATGCACGCACGCACGCACTCACTCTTACATAAAACCAAGGAATGGGATTTAAAGTTTTACTTGATTTTGGCAAAATTGAAATGATACTCTTTTCTAGAGATCTGGGGTGGCCCTGAAAAGGACCGTTGGGGTGTTTGTTTGTTAAACAAACTGATGGACTGGACATGATCAGCTTCAATTGTCGCAATTCTTTTCCACGACCCAGTCCTATTCCTCCTCCTACTGCTGCTGCTGCTTTGGTGGTAGTAGTAGTAGTAGTGAATGGTGGTAGTGGTGGTGGTAGCATCTCACTAGTAGTTGTGATGGGTTTAGCATGTTTAGCCCGTGATGGTCTTTTTCTCTTAGGCTGAGTTAAAGAATACTCACACAGCTTTCTTAGATGTTTTAACTCTGATAAAATGTCTTGGAGAAGACTCACCGTTTTATCTTCCTGACTCTCTTCTTTCTGTGATTCATTCTTCTCCTCTTCTAACTTTCTTAGTTCTTCTTCTTGCTTTCTTCTTTCCTCTTCTTGTTGAAGAAACACTTCTTCGGCTTCTCTCTGTCGCTTTAAAAAAATTTCCATTTCTTCTTGCTGTCTCTTTTTAAAATCCTCAATGACAGGCAAAGAGGCTGGTGGTATAGCAGTTGTGGTAGTTTCAGGCATAACTTCTTCAGACAGAAAATCCCCAAAATCTAAATTAAAATCTTCCGGTTGGAAGTTCAACACGGCATTGGTCGTCGTTGCAGGTTCACCCCAATACATACTAGTCTTTGCGGACTCCATTTGGCTGTCCAAAAAGTAAAATCCCTACGAACGCTGTGATGTCTTTATACCCAAAATGACGTCACACCCCCGCTCTCTTCTCATTGGAAGAAAAACCGACCCACTTGTAACGCGCGCTTGGATTGGTAGTTGATTTCAAACCATTTCAATCCACTCATAGGGTATATATACCACCGCTTGTCTCGTAGAGCTTCACCGGTTTTCTCCAAGACCACTCCAAAAGAAAAACAAAATGTGGACTAGCGTTGAGTCATCGACTATCCTCTCGGGGATGTTGTTTGACCCAGAATTCCCCATGTATGCAAAAGTTTCATGGGCCATCACGAAGACCACAGAGACCGCGATATGGAAGAGACGTATTTATATTGAAAGACAAGGATGTTTAAAGCGTGTCTTGATGTACGGTCCAGAAGTACGTAGAAGTCTCCGAAAAAGAAGACCCTCCAGGAAATGTCTATGTTAACCAAAAAACCAACGGCCCTTTTCAGGGCCACCCATTTTTGAAGAAAATATTAATTTTTCCATCATTGCCCTACTTCTCTCTCTCTGTTTTTTCCTTTTCCCGTTTTCCTTTCCCGTTTGTCCCTGTAGTGCCACCCCTAAGTTTTTGTCACTGTAGAGTCCCCAGATTCCATTCCATTCCTGTTTGTCCCTGTAGAGTCCCCATGTTAAATTTCCCTTGTCCCTGTAGTGTCATCCTCTAAAATCTTGTCCCTATTCACTCATCCTATACTACTGACGATACTTTATTTTGAAGCAGTGTCATAAACTCCCAGTTCTTGAAAGAACGCGTCTCTCAATGACGTCATGACCACAACATTTGTTTACACTGGTCAGCATGTTTTCAGATGGACAAAACAAATTGGTCGAAACTCATATTATTATCAGTTGTGAATTGAAACAAAGATACATGCGATGAAAAAAATGCAGTTCCTTTTCACTAATTCTCTTTCTTCCAATCAGTAAGTCCTCATAAAAATGCATACTAACTAATCAGACGGCGCAAATAAACTTCCCACCATAACAGACATCCAGTCTACTCAACATGTGATAGCAAACTGACTCAAAGTGGATAACTGCATCAATAACAGTTTAGAATGGTGAACTGATATAAAGTTTCATATGGAACTGTCATCACTAACGTTTATAGGTGGAGCTTTTTTAATTATAATCTGTGCATATTTACAAGAAAAACATCATTTTCACCACATATTTTATAGTTAATTTAGCATTCTGTACATTTCCTCTTCTTTATATCAAAGTAAGTCTTTTCAATCTGATGGCAAATATGCATTTTTTTACTTCAATAGTAATTTTTCCATATACTCTAACTGAACCTGGTCATATTTAACTTAATTTAACCTATTTCATTTTAATTATTTGTAGATAGTGCTTAAATGATAACAAAATGAAAATAAAACATTTCTTCTATAACTTCATGTCTTTTGTCCCGCATTATTTGTACATCTAGAGAAATGAGTCATAAAGAATGCAAGACAGTTTTGAAGTTCAAAAAGAATACATTCAAGAGATTGATGTTCTGCACACCCACATTGTCAATTAATTTTGTTTAAAAGTAGTTCTTAAGCAATATCTAATATTTTTTCCTTGCAATTAAACAATTTTCTTATTAATAATACCATCACGAATTTACACAATTTGATTCTTTCAGCTCTTGAAAAGAAATTTCTTCCGAAACAAAAGTTATGATAAAAATAAGATAGCTATGTGAATGCTAAATTAACTTTCTTTATCTTATTTTTTCCTATAAAACTCAGTTTTATATGTGCTACTGATATTGCTCTGCGATATTTGTTAGTACCTGATTTTATGTACAACACTGCATATCGGTCCTTTTAAGTTCTTACCGAGTGCCCCAGGAACTAAATATACACATGTATGAACATTTACATTCGTCGTCAGTCTTCACTGACAACTGCGTCGTACTTCGGGTACTTGTGAGACTGCAGAGAACCGTCATCCTCCAAATTTAGTGAAAGTATAGGATCTCCGTAGCTTTTCCCTATCTGCACCAAGCCAATGTAAAGCTACCAACCAATCACTACAGTGAAGGAGGAAGTTTCCAAACAAGTTGATATGGGAATGACGTCACTGTTATACGACTGACGTCACTGATTAACCAATCGGGAGACATATATTTACTAGTTACCTACCTATGATATTGGCTTACCAATTTAACCCGGGCACCAGCGAAACTGTCAGTCGAGACGAATATAGGTTACTTTTTCGGTCCGAACGAGTAGATCTTCAAACATCTCAATACCAAGTCTTTGCCATGATGCATTTTATAATTTTATATTTAACAGAAAGTTCCTGAATGTATCAGACCTTGTTAAGGCTAACATTTTTTTCTATCAAACTTTAGGGGTTAAATTTTTTTTTTTTTTTTTAAATGACTAGGCTTTTTCGGGAACGAGATGGTGTACTGGGAGCGGGATGGTGTACTGGGAGCGTGATGGTGTTTTGGGAGAGTGTTACCCGGCGTATAAAGTTAAACTGCTGAATGTATTCATTTTTGCTGTATTTCACTTATATTGTCTAATAACAGTCGGTTATCTTAATTTTGGGAACCTACATTGGAAAATGTGCACAGTTCTGTCAGCTGAACTGGAATGATAGATTGTCTAAAAATAAGAACTTATTAAAATTGTGGAAACAGAGATATTTGACGATACAATACCTTATTAATTTCCATAATGTGGTTACACATTATCAGTTCAACTTTTTCTGATATAATTGTCCATAAATTAAATCAAATATTTCTTAAATTTATATGGTGTGGAAAGTCTGACTTGCTCAGTTATTACACTTGTTATGAAAGAAAAATTCTTGATCACCACTTGTTATGAAATGATTTTGACCATCACCACTTATTGTGAGAGTTTTTCTTTGGGCAGCATTTAGTATAAAAAGTTTGTCATTGCTGCTGGTGATAAAGGAATGTTCGTCCAGCAGGACGTCTTTGCGGCCTCCCTTGCGGAGGTATCACTCCTTGCGATGTTGTTGGTTACATCGCTGGGGTGCGAGAGGGGTACCGGGTTCGAACTACAAAGGAGGCTGCAAAAAGAGCAACTCTAAGATGTAAAGAGAAGTAACAACTTTTATTAAATTGACACAATCCAAATAAGAAATACATAGGAAGATATATATTCTAAATACAAAAATACACGTATAATTAATATATTGATTCAAAGCTTGCCGACTTCATACAATTATCTAATTTCTATACTTTTAAATGTATGGTGTAAATTATTAAATATTGAATAAGCCAAAGCCAAAATAACTTAAAATATAGTAGAAATCAATATTTCAACTAAGACCAAAATAAATATCACGTATCATGTTTTTGCAGCCTAAAGATATTTTATTTCTAAATTAATTATCAAATGCATGAAGTTGGCCGCAAATCGTTTTACAATAATTCAGTATTAAAATTTCAATAAAAATCTACATAATTATAATTCATATAAATTCCTAATAAAAATCTACACAATTATAACTCATATAAATTCCTAATAAAAATCTACACAATTATAATTCATATAAATTCCTAATAAAAATCTGTTCAATCAAAAAAAGAATAGAAATTACAATTAAATATTAAAGAAAAAAAACACATAAGTTTCAAGAGAGAGAGAGAGAGAGAAAAAAAAAGAACCTTCCAGCACCTAAAAAGTCCTAAAAAAGAGTCTTTTAGAATATAATAAAACAATTTTCTCTTACCTGTAAAAAGTGCAACTCTAAGATGTAGAGAGACGTAACAACTATTTTCTCAAGGCGCGCAGCGGCTTAAATACAGTTCTTGGTCAAGGAATGCGTAGACTATTCTATATAAAGTTATGAGCTTAGGGCGAGACAGGCTAAAGCTCCAGGTCTCAAGCCACAAGCACTCACGAGGCTCTTACACACGCATTCCCTTTTCCAAAAATGGTTGCAGGTTAGCTGAACTTACGCCTCTCCACATCCAGGTTGCTGACCTGGCTAGGTGAACTTGTTGATTTACGTAAACGTGAAGAAATTCGCTAGTATTAGCATTTTTGCCTGTATAATCTTTGACCTGTGTGCTGTTAGAAAAATCTCACTCCTACCTAAAAATATCAATGCAGTACACTTTTGTAGTGTAATGTATTATACGACTCAAGCACTCCAAATTCCGTTTTATTAGGAATTACAAACATTTGAATTCTAAACCAATAATTAGTCTTTATAAAAATTACTTAAAAATTCATCGAGAACAGAATTATAAAATTTGAATTATACAAATTTGAGTTATAAAAATTCATTGAAAATTCTATCGTGACACTTTATTTGGTGATAAACAAAAAGGTGGGTTACAATTAACTGATATAAAGATGAAAATGCAAAAGCATTCTGACTCAAATTTTTGAAATGATTCTGAGATGTTAATTACAATGCTCTGGCTAAAAAGACGAGAAGAACAACTTTTATCACTTTTATCTACTGTTCTAGACATGAAGTTGTCAAGGGGAGTATTTCACATTCCCTTAAATAAACAACTTTTATCACTTTTATCTACTGTTCTAGACATGAAGTTGACAAGGGGAGGATTTCTCATTTCTTTAAATAAACAAACAATTGAAAGTCCTAACACTGTTTTACAGATAAATGTTTCATGCATGGAAATAAATTATAAATATTATTATGTTGTAGAGATTTCTTTTCCGAATGTGTGGAGTCGGTGTTCTGAATAGCATTCCTTATGAACATTTGTGAAGTCGGTGTTTTGTATAGCATTCCTTATGAACAAATGTTCCTGATGGAATATAAAAAAGAATCATCATCCTGTGATTGTCTATTTTTTAACTGCTTTCTGAGTATGTCTCGATTGTGTATATATAAAGACGAAATAACACGTCGTTATTTCTAATATATATATATATATATATATATATATATATATATATATATATATATATATATACATATATACATAACAATTGTTGAAATATATGATCAGGGAATATATATTATATACTTATCAACATTAAAAGCAAAAAAACATTAAAAAAATAAAAAATTGTTTGATAATTATTTTGTACATGAAAATCTTTTAACAAGAATAGATCAGGAGACTCTTTTTTATAACATTGTAGCCTTTAGACTTCGGATTATTCTTACACAAATACTATGTACATATTGACTGTATATTTTAACTTGTAACTTGTATTTCATGTTTTTTAATAAATAAAAGAAAAAAACCTTGCCGGACTCGCGACAGAAAGGGTGCGGGTTCGAATCCCACCATTGGATCAGCACGGGTCGGCCACGTTAATGTATCCTTGGGCAAGGCATTTTACTCCTCCAATTGCCTCGGCACAAAATAACCCACTTGTGTTGCTGTGTCGTAAAACACCAAACCATACAATATTACTAAAACACCAAACCATACAATATTACTAAAACACCAAACCATACAATATTACTAAAACACCAAACCATACAATATTACTAAAACACCATACCATACAATATTACTAAAACACCATACCATACAATATTACTAAAACACCAAACCATACAATATTACTAAAACACCAAACCATACAATATTACTAAAACACCAAACCATACAATATTACTAAAACACAATACCATACAATATTACTAAAACACCATACCATACAATATTACTAAAACACCAAACCATACAATATTACTAAAACACCAAACCATACAATGTTACTAAAACTTTTGCCCTGCTCATAATTTGTTAAAAAATTGGAGCAATTCAGACGCTTATATGAATAAGAAGGGGGTTGCTGTTGTTTTTGTTATAGTTGTTGTTGTTGTTAGTGATCTTCCCATTATTTTTCGATAGCATCGGGGTACGCGTGTTTGGGTCATAAAATGTTTTACAAAGCGCTCGTTAACGTCATAAAAGTGAAACAAATTAATATCAATGAAATAAAAAGAAGTGCATATATTTACATAGTATTTTATATTTACCTAGGTTATAACAGTAACAACAATGCATATCTCATTTATTTCTTAATTTAAATAAATGATATTCGTCTTTTCTTCATTTCACCATATAAACTGACCGCAACATCACAATTAAAGTCTTTTAAGAGTTGTCCTTCAGTACTGATTGTCATCAGGTAGTTCAGTACCCTCTGTGTGAACCTGTTCGTTAAAACACTCTTAATTCTATTCATTGAGGAGAATGACCTTTCACAATCTGAAAAAGATGGATCATACAATTTATTAATAGATGTACAAAAAAGAGACAAATATACCTGAATCCTAATTAAGTTAATTACCATGGAAAAATTCTTCAGGCACAATTTACACAGCATACCTGCAAACTATATATGTAATTACATAGTCTTATTTTCAAGAATTTGATATAGACCGGGTGGAATAAACTTTTGAAGTCATGACTTCACTGAATAATCAGTAAGCATATGGATGAAACTATTTCAGTTATATTTATAAAGGAATACTTTTTATTTATATCTTTTCAAAAGAGGTAAAACTGGAAGATAAAAATTGTTCCGTTTATTACTTGGATAGAGAGAAAAGAGAAATGAGAAATTAATAGGGCAGCACTCACTTAAGTTAGCAATATGGAAAACTTACCATCCGATCCAGCAATTTCCACCCAAGGGAATAACGTCTTCCATTCATTATTAAATCCCGTCCTTCGTTTCTTGATATCATTCTTTTTGGAAATCATGCTGGCGCTATCGGAATCAGAATCACTGCCACTATTCGTGACGCCAATTTCTGATTGTCGTAACCAGGCCAACATGGGGCTAACCGGGCGCTGTGTAATTTTTCGTTTCTTGGAAGGTGGTGTGTTCATTTTTTTTTTTTTTTTGTGGACACCTCTCAGAGCTCTAGCTATAAAAGTTAGAAAGCCTTTAAGGCGCCCCCCCCCTCCCCCCATGGTTCTAAAGATTATAATAGGGTTTTTATATATGTGTGTGTCCCCCTAAGGTCTGTTGTTGTGGGTATTTAAAAAATAAATAGAATTTTGGAAAAAATTTATTTAGATAAGTTTTTGATTTGGGTTTCACATGATGTTCTTTTGTTTTGGATGGAGCTTACTTGTTTGGGTTCCGTTCTCTGGTCCCCATTCTAGGTCTAAAATATGATTCCATTTATTTTATGGTCCGTACTCTAAAGAAAAAAGAAAGAAAGAAAAAAAGCCAAAGCCAAACAATCTATTCTGTTTCAGTGTGTTCATATAGACCAGTTTGTCATGCACTCTTTCACCTTATATCTTCATAATGGATTGATATTGGGTAAATTGATGGACTTTGACGCTTCACCAGTCAAGCGAAAATAATACTTTTAGGACCTTCGTTAATAGCTACATCCGGATTTATTTCATGCGTGAACAATACTTTCTTCTTGAGTAAACAAGACATACGTCGTGACCTCATCCTACGTATTGAAGTTTTGAAATGCACAAGTATTTAAGAGAGTAAAATTGTTTGTGATCAAAGTAATATCTAAGAATATCACGACCGAGGATCTTAGATTCAAAAGGATTGGTTATTTAAGGCCACCTCTGTAAGAGGGATATATCTATCGAGGATCTGTAATGGGGATATATCTATCGAGGGTCTGTTTAAAAATAAAATATAGTATCTTCTGCTTTTGCTGAGGATCAAATAATGGGCCAAGAGAGGAACAAAACGTAAGTAAACCTTAATTTGAAATTCTGATAGATACTTTTTTTTGTTTTTGAGTTTGAACTTTATTCATTTTATGTCGATGGAAAAACCAGTTCTGACCGTGATTTTATAAAACTGCTCTCGACTTAGACGTAAAAATGTTGTCCTCTTTTACCGTACGTATATCGTAGTATGAGTTAGATGGAATGGCTGATAAAAGCTGTTCCAACTGAGTATGTGTAAATTTATATACATCATGTAGTTACAAATGAAATGTTTCACTTTCACAGAGAGAGAGAGAGAGAGTACTTCCCATACTTTGGTGTTATATAGGATAGAGGATATTTGCTAGTACTGAGTGAATAACGGATACATTTCACGAGAGGCGAAGACAGAAACTAGAGTTGTTCACCCACGAGGTGAAATATATATCCGTTAGTCACTCGTAACAAGCAAATTATCTTTTTGTTTTATCGTCAAACGTGTTGGCTAGCTGAAGTGAATAACAGATTGAAGTAGCAGATTTATTATGTTAATGTCAGCTGTTTACCGTTTATGTTCTGCTGTGTTTTGTGTACATTCATACAGAAAACATGAGTAGCAACATAATTCTCAGTGTTTTGTGTACATTCACACAGAAAACATGAGTAGTAACATAATTCTCTGTGTTTTGTGTACATTCACACAGAAAACATGAGTAGTAAGATAATTCTCTGTGTTTTGTGTACATTCATACAGAAAACATGAGTAGTAACATAATTCTCTGTGTTTTGTGTACATTCAATCAGAAAGCATGAGTAGTAAGATAATTCTCTGTGTTTTGTGTACATTGATACAGAAAACATGAGTAGTAGCATAATTCTCTGTGTTTTGTGTACATTCACACAGAAAACATGAGTAGTAACATAATTCTCTATGTTTTGTGTACATTCACACAGAAAACATGAGTAGTAACATAATTCTCTGTGTTTTGTGTACATTCACACAGAAAACATGAGTAGTAACATAATTCTCTGTGTTTTGTGTACATTCATACAGAAAACATGAGTAATAACATAATTCTCTGTGTTTTGTGTACATTCATACAGAAAACATGAGTAGTAACATAATTCTCTGTGTTTTGTGTACATTCACACAGAAAAATTCTCTGTATTTTGTGTACATTCATACAGAAAACATGAGTAGTAACATAATTCTCTGCATTTAGCAGGGATGGTGCTGGCTTTAAAAAAGTTGTCGCCAAAAAAATAGCAAATCTCAATATTTTGTGGCCAATTTTCAAAAAGTATCGCCAAGCAAGGAGTAAGTATTTTTCCATGTCTATTAATGTGGTAGGCAATGAAAATTGAAAAAGATGGAGTATTTATTACTTTATTGACAGCAAACAATACAATACAACAATATTATAGAAGAAATCATTGCATGACTGTTTTGTATGCTTATTGTTTTGCACTATTAAAATGTTGTTTCATAAAAATAATAAAATCGAATGTCACATGAGTATGCATCGTGCCCACTTGCTGAATGCAGTTTCAAAGTCGAAGTCTCCTTCACATTCGTAAGTGCCGATTCTCATTAGGTTCTCTCTCTTTGATGTACTTAAGACAAATTGGGTTGTTCCACTTAGTGTACTTTACCTATGCAAATTAACCTAATGGGCTCTCCCGCAGCAGTGCTCAAAGGATTTGATATGACACATCACCCTAGCTATTGTGATTCAATTCAATAAATCTCTGAAAGGTGTCTGTTTATCGCTGACCGCCTTACCCTTTAATTGTCTTTAAATAGTTGTATAAACTGACCGACTTTTTATCATATTAAATGATACACTGTATCCAGTTTATTACAGACTCAGTATTTGTAAATTTCTTGTGTCGGCTGAACAGTATGTACATGTTGTATGAGAATAAAGGGTAACCTTGGAAATATTCAATCGGGAATGACCTAATCGTTTGAATGTAAAATTCTTGAAGATTGTCCGAAAAGTATGAAGCACATATCACAGAACATCAGTTTTAATTTTCTATCATATCTCAGCCACGGACGCCCAAATTTCCAAAAAAAAAAAAAAAGGATTAGCGGTCGTTTGGTCGATTGTAGCTATAGTATGGGCCCGTTCCATTCTGAATCGTACACCTCTGTATAAAACGTGCACATGCTAAATGCCATGTAAATATAAATTACATATTTTTTACACCTTTTTTTATACCAAATCAGTGATTAATACAAATAAAGATAGAAATGTAAAATCAAATAGTGAATACTTTTATTGTAAGGTGCACGGTTGTGATGTGGATCTATACTGTATTACCATACAAGATGCCTACTACTTTCATGACTATGACTATAATAAATGGATACAAAACAACATTAACAAAATTCTCTAAATCATATGTCATTCTCTAACTCGTAAATATGTCAGATAATTAGATTATAGATTTTTATCATTTTTATATCATATGTTAAACATTCCACAAAAAATGCAGTATGAACATAAGTGTCTTCACCATCTAAATATATTTAATTCATATTTACATGGCATTTAGTATGCCAGCAGTTTGATTAACATTTAAAAAGAGCTTGTAATGTAGACATTATAATTATTATTATTATTATTGATCTTGTTGAAAATACAAATAATTCCTAAATATAAGTATAAATGTCTGATAAACATATAAATCATTATTATTAATATTATTTATTTTACAAAATGATTCAATTTCTTAATTTTAAAATTGTGATACAAAATATCAGCATTATTATACAATATTATTTATATTTTTATTTGTATTCATTTTTGATCTGGGAAAAAAGTATTGTCATCTGAATATTTTAGTTATTATTTGAATTATTACTTATTCTGCATGCATGTGTATATGTTTTTTTTTTTTTTTTTTTTTTGTTTTGGTCTTCTATAATAATAATAATAATAATAATAATAATAATAATAATGTATAAATTTCTTGATATTTTAAATGTACTTAATTATGATTTTTACAAAAATAGTATAATGCTATTTTTATTCAGACTTCATTATTTTGGAATGTGTGTCATATAATTAACAAAAATTAGAAAGTCTATATTCTACTTACATTACATTTTTATGATTCAGATAATTTTGTTCACTTTAGTTTCGTAGCCTTTATTTTAATTTTACTGATTATAGTGGATGATATTGTGCACGTTTTATACAGTATAAATGTACCGACTTTTAGTTTTAACTGCGCGAGGATCCGCGTCGCAGCCATGCACCGTACGACGTGTTTTAGGCAGTGCTTGTACTATAAATAGCATTTTCTTTAACATTGCACTCGCCGTTAACAACTTTATTTTTGCAAATTACAAAAGTATGCGTAGACGGAACAAGGTTTGGTTTGAAATTTTGTAAGGCATAAAGAGATTAAATAATCCTCAGCTAGATAGTAACTGGCCCAGGTAAATACTTTCGAAGACCGAAGCTGGTGTACGATTCAGAATGGAACGGGCCCATACTAAAGTCCGGTAGCATGACTATTGGAGTGTATCACCACCGCATACAGTACTCAGGCCAGATGTCATCATAAGCGGTCGATATGAACAAATGATTTGTTTATGTAACAATAGAGAGATTCCAGTGCATTGTATACCCAAGTTTACGGCTTCCTTTCGTGGTGCCTTTGAATTCCTCCACTCCAAACCCAAGATTGTATATACAAGTTTTAAGAGCCAAAAACATTGTCGCCAAAAAAATCGCCAGATGGTATATTTTGTCGCCAATCAGGAAAAAAAATCGCAATTTGCGAGATTGGCGATGCACAGCGCGATCCCTGATTATGTGTACATTCATACAGAAAACATGAGTAGTAACATAATTCTCTGTGTTTTGTGTACATTCACACAGAAAACATGAGTAGTAACATAATTCTCTGTGTTTTGTGTACATTCATACAGAAAACATGAGTAATAACATAATTCTCTGTGTTTTGTGTACATTCATACAGAAAACATGAGTAGTAACATAATTCTCTGTGTTTTGTGTACATTCACACAGAAAAATTCTCTGTATTTTGTGTACATTCATACAGAAAACATGAGTAGTAACATAATTCTCTGCATTTAGCAGGGATGGTGCTGGCTTTAAAAAAGTTGTCGCCAAAAAAATAGCAAATCTCAATATTTTGTGGCCAATTTTCAAAAAGTATCGCCAAGCAAGGAGTAAGTATTTTTCCATGTCTATTAATGTGGTAGGCAATGAAAATTGAAAAAGATGGAGTATTTATTACTTTATTGACAGCAAACAATACAATACAACAATATTATAGAAGAAATCATTGCATGACTGTTTTGTATGCTTATTGTTTTGCACTATTAAAATGTTGTTTCATAAAAATAATAAAATCGAATGTCACATGAGTATGCATCGTGCCCACTTGCTGAATGCAGTTTCAAAGTCGAAGTCTCCTTCACATTCGTAAGTGCCGATTCTCATTAGGTTCTCTCTCTTTGATGTACTTAAGACAAATTGGGTTGTTCCACTTAGTGTACTTTACCTATGCAAATTAACCTAATGGGCTCTCCCGCAGCAGTGCTCAAAGGATTTGATATGACACATCACCCTAGCTATTGTGATTCAATTCAATAAATCTCTGAAAGGTGTCTGTTTATCGCTGACCGCCTTACCCTTTAATTGTCTTTAAACAGTTGTATAAACTGACCGACTTTTTATCATATTAAATGATACACTGTATCCAGTTTATTACAGACTCAGTATTTGTAAATTTCTTGTGTCGGCTGAACAGTATGTACATGTTGTATGAGAATAAAGGGTAACCTTGGAAATATTCAATCGGGAATGACCTAATCGTTTGAATGTAAAATTCTTGAAGATTGTCCGAAAAGTATGAAGCACATATCACAGAACATCAGTTTTAATTTTCTATCATATCTCAGCCACGGACGCCCAAATTTCCAAAAAAAAAAAAAAAGGATTAGCGGTCGTTTGGTCGATTGTAGCTATAGTATGGGCCCGTTCCATTCTGAATCGTACACCTCTGTATAAAACGTGCACATGCTAAATGCCATGTAAATATAAATTACATATTTTTTACACCTTTTTTTATACCAAATCAGTGATTAATACAAATAAAGATAGAAATGTAAAATCAAATAGTGAATACTTTTATTGTAAGGTGCACGGTTGTGATGTGGATCTATACTGTATTACCATACAAGATGCCTACTACTTTCATGACTATGACTATAATAAATGGATACAAAACAACATTAACAAAATTCTCTAAATCATATGTCATTCTCTAACTCGTAAATATGTCAGATAATTAGATTATAGATTTTTATCATTTTTATATCATATGTTAAACATTCCACAAAAAATGCAGTATGAACATAAGTGTCTTCACCATCTAAATATATTTAATTCATATTTACATGGCATTTAGTATGCCAGCAGTTTGATTAACATTTAAAAAGAGCTTGTAATGTAGACATTATAATTATTATTATTATTATTGATCTTGTTGAAAATACAAATAATTCCTAAATATAAGTATAAATGTCTGATAAACATATAAATCATTATTATTAATATTATTTATTTTACAAAATGATTCAATTTCTTAATTTTAAAATTGTGATACAAAATATCAGCATTATTATACAATATTATTTATATTTTTATTTGTATTCATTTTTGATCTGGGAAAAAAGTATTGTCATCTGAATATTTTAGTTATTATTTGAATTATTACTTATTCTGCATGCATGTGTATATGTTTTTTTTTTTTTTTTTTTTTGTTTTGGTCTTCTATAATAATAATAATAATAATAATAATAATAATAATGTATAAATTTCTTGATATTTTAAATGTACTTAATTATGATTTTTACAAAAATAGTATAATGCTATTTTTATTCAGACTTCATTATTTTGGAATGTGTGTCATATAATTAACAAAAATTAGAAAGTCTATATTCTACTTACATTACATTTTTATGATTCAGATAATTTTGTTCACTTTAGTTTCGTAGCCTTTATTTTAATTTTACTGATTATAGTGGATGATATTGTGCACGTTTTATACAGTATAAATGTACCGACTTTTAGTTTTAACTGCGCGAGGATCCGCGTCGCAGCCATGCACCGTACGACGTGTTTTAGGCAGTGCTTGTACTATAAATAGCATTTTCTTTAACATTGCACTCGCCGTTAACAACTTTATTTTTGCAAATTACAAAAGTATGCGTAGACGGAACAAGGTTTGGTTTGAAATTTTGTAAGGCATAAAGAGATTAAATAATCCTCAGCTAGATAGTAACTGGCCCAGGTAAATACTTTCGAAGACCGAAGCTGGTGTACGATTCAGAATGGAACGGGCCCATACTAAAGTCCGGTAGCATGACTATTGGAGTGTATCACCACCGCATACAGTACTCAGGCCAGATGTCATCATAAGCGGTCGATATGAACAAATGATTTGTTTATGTAACAATAGAGAGATTCCAGTGCATTGTATACCCAAGTTTACGGCTTCCTTTCGTGGTGCCTTTGAATTCCTCCACTCCAAACCCAAGATTGTATATACAAGTTTTAAGAGCCAAAAACATTGTCGCCAAAAAAATCGCCAGATGGTATATTTTGTCGCCAATCAGGAAAAAAAATCGCAATTTGCGAGATTGGCGATGCACAGCGCGATCCCTGATTATGTGTACATTCATACAGAAAACATGAGTAGTAACATAATTCTCTGTGTTTTGTGTACATTCATACAGAAAACATGAGTAGTAACATAATTCTCTGTCTTTTGTGTACATTCATACAGAAAACATGAGTAGTAACATAATTCTCTGTGTTTTGTGTACATTCACCCAGAAAACATGAGTAGTAACATAATTCTCTGTGTTTTGTGTACATTCACACAGAAAACATGAGTAGTAACATAATTCTCTGTGTTTTGTGTACATTCACACAGAAAACATGAGTAGTAACATAATTCTCTGTGTTTTGTGTACATTCACACAGAAAACATGAGTAGTAACATAATTCTCTGTGTTTTGTGTACATTCACACAGAAAACAGGAGCAGTAACTTAATTCTCTGTGTTTTGTGTACATTCATACAGAAAACATGAGTAGTAACATAATTCTCTGTGTTTTGTGTACATTCATACAGAAAACATGAGTGGTAACATAATTCTCTGTGTTTTGTGTACATTGATACAGAAAACATGAGTAGTAGCATAATTCTCTGTGTTTTGTGTACATTCACACAGAAAACATGAGTAGTAAGATAATTCTCTGTGTTTTGTGTACATTCACACAGAAAACATGAGTAGTAACATAATTCTCTGTGTTTTGTGTACATTCACACAGAAAACATGAGTAGTAACATAATTATCTGTGTTTTGTGTACATTCATACAGAAAACATGAGTAGTAACATAATTCTCTGTGTTTTGTGTTCATTCACACAGAAAACACGAGTAGTAACATAATTCTCTTTCCTAACTCAAGGTAAAAACGTACATATTGGAACAAAAAGTGTACAAAAAAAAAATTAAGTTCACAGTGTGATTCAAACGTGGTTCTCTTGCGTGACAGGTCGACATGCTACCACTGCACCAAGTGATGAATTATAAAAAGTATTTCTCTTAGGAAATCCACTAATTCACGGACTAGCATAAAATAAATTTTGGTATTTTAGGGGGTGCTGAATTTTGCTGCTATATTGGAGGGTCTGCAAACAACGTTGGTATTGGGGGTGGGGAAGGGGGTAAACCTTATAAGTTTGGCATTTGTATATGGTCACCCATTTCAAAATATGCATATGATAGCAGTTTTATCCGTATGCAGCAGTTGAACTATGGAAACATTTGGTATCACTTACTAATAAAGCCATATTCTGGGCAGTAAAGTTACCATGCAGTGGTAAGGCCTTGTGTCATCTATTTATTGAAAACTCTAATGAAATCAATGTAATATTATCCTGACCAAGGATGAGGCTTAGCAGTAGGTCTTGATACTTCCGTTGCAATAGGTCTTAATACTTCCGTTGCAATAGGTCTTAATACTTCCGTAGCAATAGGTCTTGATACTTCCGTAGCAATAGATCTTGATACTTCCGTA
This sequence comes from Margaritifera margaritifera, assembly GCA_029931535.1. NCBI lineage: Eukaryota > Metazoa > Mollusca > Bivalvia > Unionida > Margaritiferidae > Margaritifera > Margaritifera margaritifera. The sequence goes on from JAQPZY010001133.1 coordinate 1,141,613, forward strand.
GCAATAGGTCTTAATACTTCCGCAGCAATAGGTCTTAATACTTCCGTAGCAATAGGTCTTGATACTTCCGTGGCAGTAGGTCTTGATACTTCCGTAGCAATAGGTCTTAATACTTCCGTAGCAATAGGTCCTAATACTTCCGTAGCAATAGGTCTTAATACTTCCGTATCAATAGGTCTTAATACTTCCCTAGCAATAGGTCTTAATACTTCCGTAGCAATAGGTCCTAATACTTCCGTAGCAATAGGTCTTAATACTTCCTTACCAATCGGTCTTAATACTTCCGTAGCAGTCGGCCCTAATACTTCCGTTGCAATAGGTTCTAATACTTCCGTAGCAATAGGTCTTGATACTTCCGTAGCAATAGGTCTTGATACTTCCGTAGCAATAGGTCCTAATACTTCCGTAGCAACAGGTCTTAATACTTCCCTAGCAATAGGTCTTTATACTTCCGTAGCAATAGGTCTTGATACTTCCGTAGCAATCGGTCCTAATACTTCCGTTGCAATCGGTCCTAATACTTCCGTAGCAATAGGTCTTAATACTTCCGTAGCAATAGGTCTTAATACTTCCGTAGCAATAGGTCCTAATACTTCCGTAGCAATAGGTCCTAATACTTCCGTAGCAAATGGTCCTAATACTTCCGTTGCAATAGATCTTGATACTTCCGTAGCAATAGGTCTTGATACTTCCGTAGCAATAGGTCTTGATACTTCCGTAGCAATAGGTCCTAATACTTCCGTAGCAATAGGTCTTGATACTTCCGTAGCAATAGGTCTTGATACTTCCGTAGCAATAGGGCCTAATACTTCCGTAGCAACAGGTCTTAATACTTCCCTAGCAATAGGTCTTAATACTTCCGTAGCAATAGGTCTTGATATTTCCGTAGCAATCGGTCCTAATGCTTCCGTAGCAATAGGTCTTAATACTTCCGTAGCAATAGGTCTTAATACTTCCGTAGCATATGCTTATCAAATGCATACTTTTGTATAACTGTTTGTAATGAACATTTTTTCATGGTATTTTTGTGGAGTGCAAATTTCTTGAGTATTTGTGGGCGATGTAATTTGTGTTGGTATTTTTATTATATATTTTTTGAGCATATGTAGCACCAAACTATAAGGGTACCCGCCCTCCTTCAGCGCAAGGAAGGGGGGGGGGAGAGGGGTAACCAGCTTTGGAAACTAAATAAATTCTGGGTAAAAGTGGACAAAAGACATTATTGTAACGATTTCAAAACAGCTACCTGCCGATTACGTCCGTGCATACAGCAACTTTACACTTGTTTGGCCTTTCTCTTTGTGTCTTTTGGGGATTTTTGCAACATTTCTTTTCTTTTTTCATTTTGTCTCATAGTACATATACTTTTGGTTGGAGCAGTTTGTCTTCTTCAGGTTTTCGTCTTTTCCATTTTTGATACCTACATTGAGCTCGACATTATATATTCATGAAGTTGCTGAAATAATGTTAAAACACATACATACATACATACATACATACATACATACATACATACATACATACATACATACATACATATTTTTTCATCAATCAAAGTAGAAATTCACGAAGAGACAAACTTGTGAATTCTGTTGCTTAGTATAATTTCGCATAATGAAGGCTCTTTAGATATGGTTTATCGATTTCGTTAATTGGTTTATGGATTTCGTTAATTGGTTTATGGGATTTCATAAATATAAGCGATGCATACTTGATGTATTTCATACTTGCCCCTCGCCCCCCCCCCCCAAAAAAAACCCATCAAAAAACAAAGAGGCTAAAACGTTGTATAGATCTTAAGTTAAAGTACATACAAGAAAACATAGGTCTTTGAAACTCTATAACTGTGCATTTTAAGCGTTTCCAGGGCATACTTTTAGCCATCTAACTGTAAAGATAACACTCTAGAAAAGGTTCCGGTTGTTTCGCGCTCTTTTTTGGGGGGTGGGGAATTGAGTGGGGGTGAAAGGGGGAGGGTACTCCGGTTCCGTCCCCTCTGGGAAAGTATCAGTTTTCGACGACGTTTCCCCAGATCAATGATTTTCACTCTCGCGATAATTTTATTCATTATAATCCGTATGCAACTCATGATAAAAGTTAATTTTCCCGAGGCCGATCTTAAACCTTGTATCATATGTGAATTTCGAATCCGCACTGTCAAGGATGACGTCACATAACAACAGTCGCGTGAAAGGGACTATAGGTTAGTAGATGCGTGGACTCCAAATTAATGAACAACAACAACAACATACAAACTTGTCTTTTTATTATCAAATAACTGTCTAGGGTATATAATAAACACATGGTCAACTCGATTTTGGTGCTTGTATTCCGTCTTGTTTGATAGCGGAAGTACATAGGATTACAAGCACCCAGATCATGTTACTGTGTTGATAACCTGTATCTATAATTTGATCCAGATGTAAAACATTCGGATTTTTTCTTTCTTTTGACATTATGTTTTCATCTGAAAAGAATGTCACTTAGAAGACGACAACTGGCTCTCTATATTTTAAAATGTATCGAAAATCATTATTCTTGAACATTCTAGTTTTATTTCTGCTTTTTCCAAAATGAAAGGTGCTGTCACTACGATATGGAACCATTCTATAAAATAAAAATAAAAATAATAATAAAAAATAACAGAAAATATGGTCGAAATGAGTTCCCGTAATCCAACGATAGTTGATTTACTTACGAATAATAGCTTGAGATTTCACATTATGTTTAAATTGTTATGTTTACTGAAGTTAATCACCCCATGTGTTGAGACTGATTGGTGTTTAACGTCACATCAGTACATGAAAGACAACTTAATTTTGAGGGCTCAATACTATGGTGGAAAATTGTATCTACTTTGTGTTGGTGGTGGGGGGAGGGCAGGGGGACTCTTGTTGGCGTATACTATTTTGTTGGCCTCGCTACAAGAAATGTCGAGAAAAATGTGACATATCTCTGTTTATAAAAGCACAATTATGGTTAAATATAGAACCGAACAGAACAGAGAGTTTATATGCGGCATTTGTACTTTCAAATTCTTTAGCTGCACGTGTGAGGAGGTTACTACAATGTATTAGCTCTACGGAATATATACACTGTATTAGGTACCGAATATATACTCTGTATTAGGTACGGAATATATACACTGTATTAGGTACACAAATAAACAAATAAGAGGACAAACTTCTCTTAGTTTGAGTACCAACAGTATAATCGTCCTAAATGCTTTTGTTTGTTTGTTTTTGTTTGTTTGAAACGTTATAAAATGGGCCACAAGAAAAACAAAATTATTAACATTATTACAAAATTATATCCCCTCTATGAATATGGCAGATTTAGTGTTCCATAACTTTTGGCAACACTTTGGAGACATAAATATGTCCAGTGACACTAGCAGTGTCAGGCACAGGTACCTGGATGATCGGACCTTTTGCATCGAGCAATAATGCGCATAAAATTCTATTGATAGTCCGACTACGTCGAGCGAATTGTGGTCTCTGCTCGTTTTCTCCAATCCATACTTTATTATTTTCTCTTGAGTCTTTTGATGTTTGGCTAGTAGCTGTTTGGCGATTTCAACCCGAATCTGTTTTTGATCCGCCGTCAACAAATGGGGGGGGGGGGGGGGGCATCTTCCACAAACCATTCTGAGCTTCAAATGATTGTTCAATATATAAAAAGCAGCTGGCAAATTAATGCTCGTGACATTAGAAATATCTTCCACTGTGTATCGAGCATCTTCCTTAATTGCCCCTTTCACGGCAGCCACTTCTTGCTCACCAATCGCAGACAACGGCCTTCAGAATGTGGGTCATCTTTTATGGATTCGTGACCATTTTAGAAATTATCAAAACACATCATGACTGTAGGATATGAAAGAGAATTACATCCGCAAAACTCATCCAAGTCGGCCTTGATATCAGTCACAGAGTACCATAAGAGTGCCCGGTTTTACAGTATGCTCTTTGCACAGTAGTAGAATTGTTCTCCTTCTCGGACATTTTTACTTCAATTTCATTTACGTATGTTACGTTACACGCATATATCTGCAGGTGTCTGGCGTGCAGCATTTTCAGCTGCAGGTCATATTATACAAAGTTATTTTGTTTATCGATTAGCAGTAAATTTATTGACATGTTCAAAGAAATAAAAACGTTATAACAAAATATTCAGAACTTTTCAAATATTCTCCGTACACAGTCAAGTACACGGTGCGTAATCCGGTTTAGAAAATCTGATTCGTGTCCTTGTACTTCGAAAGTATATCTAGCGATATAAAACAGCACAATGAGTGTGTGTGTGTGTGTGTGTGTGTGTGAGAGAGAGAGAGAGAGAGAGAGAGAGAGAGAGAGAGAGAGAGAGAGAGAGAGAGAGATCCAATGTACTAAGAACAACTAAGAAAATAATTAAAAGAATGCCAGGTGAGCAGATGCGTACGATAGTACTCTGGGGCGGATTACGGACATACAAACGGTTGAGATCAGTCAACTAGTTTCACAGTAGGCTAGTATTTTATTAGTATTATATTAAAACATTGATTGTAGCAGTAATCTCTTGTTCATTGCATTCACAGGACTCGGTTACAAAATTAGGGAAATTAGAAAAATGAAATTTGAGGCATCAGAAAGTTTTGATTTGGTATTTTACAGCACAGCAACACATGTAGATTATTTAGCACCGAGTCAATTGGAGTAAAGTGCCTTGCCCAAGGACACACCACGATAGCCGATCCGGGCTGATCCTATGGTAGAATTCGAACCCGCACACTTTTGCGGCGAATTGGGCATGCTAACCACTGAGGCAACGCGTCTCCTCATCAAGAAAATAAATATCCATAGCAAAACGAGGCTTATTCTCAATAAACCGGTGCAATTAATTTCGCATCAATATTACTCAAAATGAGAACTATTTTCACTTTCTATATAATAATATCTTTGATAGCACGTGCACTTCCAAATCAACAACAGATTCAGCTCATCCTTGGTGTCTTGAAACATTAGTACGCTTAAATATGTATCAATTTGAAATGTTCGTTACTGTCACCAAATTGAAGATGATGTTAAATTTATGAATTCCACGTGCAAATTATCGTGTAATAAATGCTTGTCACCGGAACTAGTGAAAGATTCTTTACTTTATATGTTCGATGTTACTGCCTTGTTTTTTTCAAAAAAACAAGAAATTGAATGGCGTCCGTAATGTTGAAGCGCCATGGCTGGACTAGTCTATGTTTACGACCTGGGAGTGCGCAGGTTCCGGCTATTCGGCAAATTCCGGGAGAGTCTGATATGACTTGTGTCCCTTTAAAGCCTTTATGACTAGTTCCCTTTAGTTCATTTCCTTGTATGGAAAAATTGACGAATAAATATAGAACGTCGATGCAGATTATCCTAGTGTACTGCCAGTGTATCCTAGTGTACTGCCAGTGTGCGGTTTCAGAAGAGTCAATAATCGTATCAATTTTAAAGAAATTAAGGTATAACGTTATGAAAGTTTTGAACAGCTGAATGTAGACTATAGACTATGTAACAAGCAGACGATGTTTGTTTACATACCGCACGTGCATCTCGCCATCCCTCCTTCTTGCATAACTCTTCCTGCTTCCGGAAAACAACCGAAACTTTATTATTGTCTTCACCGCTGAGAGCCACATTTTTTGAAAAAACAAATCAGTAAAATCGAATATGGGCAAGAATGAAAGAAAGTTGTAAGATATGGAAGGAACATAATATTCTTATCTGCATTTGAGATGTGGCATGCTGTTAGTTTCCGAGATTTACTACTTGGTACGATTCAGAATCCATCGGGACCATACTATAAAATATTGTATGGAATTCATTATAAATTTGTTGTCTGGTACCCTGCCTACATTCGTAACGTAGCGAAGAAGACAAGGTACCAGACTGCTGGTACAGCGGTACATAACGGACGTATTGGATCTGCCCAGTTGTCCTTATACAAACTATAGCAAAACACAAGAAATAGTTCCGGTCATGGTTTATTGTAATAGACGTTCAGCCTCTGCATCAAGACATGCAATAAAAAAAATGTAAATGATTAACAACAAAAAATTCCTGATGCTTTTGGCACGTGCACTTTGCTTACAGCTTGGGAACGCAATAAGGGGACTTTTTTTTTAGTGAGATTCAAACTACCAAGTATCGACAAATATAGTTGTTTAAAGTGTGAACTTAATGGTTGTTAGGTGTATGATTTGTAAATTCATCCAGACATAGTACACATCTTGAGAACAAGTTGAAATTTTAAAATTAAACAACATATTTCATGTGATACACAAAATTTGATGTATGTAGTATACTGTGTAAGCTGCTAATGCACTTTGTAGGTGAAAATGAAAGTACTGTATGCTTGAAAATGGAGTCATTTTTCTGACATAAGACTGCAGAGACATTTTAGTACTAAATGTTATAACATGACAAGTCAGTCTTGAATATGTCTTTTCAACTGTACAGCAGATTCACCACAATCTAATTAAAATCAAGATATACTTATAGTAATGTTACGGAATCATACCTTTTTACCTTTTTATAATGATTTAATTTACTAATTTATGATCTCTGTTTTTATTCTGAATAGCGGTTAGCATATATGTATACATACGACTACTGCTCGATCAATAAGTGGTCACATGATCAATTGTGCGGGAAAATGAAGTCGACCTAGCTTTGTACTTTTGGAAATTAACATTGTAAGGTCACACGCTGGAAATATCACGTGATTTTGTCTCGCGCAGATAACCTAGATTCAGTGTACTTTTGTTTCATTATGAATAACAACTTGTTGACTGTTAATTCCAGTATAAAATAGCATTCTTGAGAATTAAATTGTGTTTACTTGAAGTAAATACATTCTAAAGGCTTCTAATGCTGACAGGAACTGCGTTGTGGATTTATTTGATTCTGCGCACTAGTGGTGTATAAATAGCAGATAATCCAGTGATAAGTCATTCTTTACAATTGCTTGAACGAAGAGAGGTTATTGAAATTATTCAGTTCAGTGTGGAATTTATTTAATTAGTAATTCATCTGAATTACTATACAGCTCCGTGGAATTATCGGACATTATTCTAAAACTTGTGAGATTCCAGCCTTGCAAGGATTATTTTGGATTTAATCAGAACTTGTCAACGTCAACACAGTACAGGTTATTTTCATTCGGAATACTTCATCCGGATTACTCGGATTAACATCAGGAAGTGAACTTTAAAACATTTTAGGACTTGTTAGGATATTCTATACTGTAAGTTATTTTAATTCTTTCACTTTGATTGTTTGTTGAACTATTTTAATTCTTTTAATATTTTAGGAAATTAAAGATTTGCATTTTAATCTTGAAAGCTTGTTTGTGTCTTTTATTATGTTACATTACCCCTAGAGTCGTAACAGTAAGTAGATATGACAGGCACCAATAAAGGTTCTTGTTCTGCCAACCTATGGAATTCCCTGTCCATCAATTTTTAGCAACCTATCAGAATAAGCATTGCATTTCGCGTTTGGGAGAGTTATCGTTAAAACGATATGTTCGAAACTGAAGTTTATAACTTTCATAAATGTGAAAGCTGTAATTTGATTGTTGAATCGAAAGGTCAGCAGAACATGACCTCGTATTGGTGTCCGACACATCTCCGTTATTTCGGACATTTTGATGGTAATCAGATTAGATTCACCTACTCTAAATGAATGTAATTTATATATTGTATGTTTACTATTCCAGTTTGTTAAAGTTAGATCTTTTGTTTGCAGATGGATTAATATAACTGTGATAAGAACTTGTTTCCAAATCCAATGTGCATATTATGTACTGTATACACTTTGAAATGTTCAAAATAAATATGGTTTAAACTTATTATGTAATACAATCTTGTACATGTATTGAAAACCTATACCCCACCAAACAACACTGTATGAGACCGGCTCATAAAAGAGAAGGTAATAACAGATTCGGCAATTCACATGATGTAATATGTACAGGTTCTTAACTGAGCATTGAAAAATACTGGACCCGAGGTCAAATGTACACCACTTCCAACACCCTTCTCCCCGGTCGAACTTCAGACCTGTTTGCAAATTTCTTCCTGACAAAGTGCAAACCATTAGAGATCAGCTTGACAATACAATTTCAATTGACTCGTCGTCACCACACAGTTGTGACGCAGAATTTCAAAGGCAACCTTTAACAGCATTTGAGTCTGTCTCTACGGATTGCTTACGTACAATCCTGATGAAGAGTGCTCCAAAGTCATGTGAACTTGATCCGATTCCGACATCATTGCTGCTTGAGTGCTTAGATTCAATATTGCCTTCACTAACGATGTTATTAATACTTCTCTTTCATCGGTGGAATTCCCATCATTTTTCAAAACTGACAGCGTAAAGCCTCTGTTGAAGAAACCATCGCTTGACCCTAACGATTTAAACTAATGGGACTATTTATGAAGTATATAATAAAACGTCATATGACACCAGTGCGTGGTTGTAGCGCCTGCTGGAACAGGTGTAATGACCGTTGCCAGGTGTAGTATACCGTAGTCTAGGGTAAATGCAGCCTTGACAAAAATAAAATAAATAAATCCCTGTAGTTAGTCAAATGGAATTTGAGAATTTATCACGTGATGTACTAAAATCACGGGACTCACTTTACATAAAAAAGCCAATATTTCGAGGAAGCTTATGAGCCGCTTATGGTGAGCTAATCAAGATCTTTTTAAAGGAGAACCGTAGAATCCTGTGCCAAAATGTTCTTGTTATAATTTACATTTGATATGGTAAGCTGAAACAGGTTGTTTCTCGCATGGATTTTATGGGAATTGTGCTTAGAATTTAGACAGTTCCAGAAGTAGTATAAAATCTCAGAGACAATATCTTGATACCTTGTTCCGTTTTGGTGGAACTGTTTCGCTTAGTGAGACGAGCGGTAGTTTAGTAGTCTCCTACGTAGAAGTACGGGGTTCGATTGTTGTATGACTGACTTACTTTCACCGTCAGTCGAACGTTAACAGAATGCTTCTAACAAGGCCAGGTGACTACTATTATTGCTGGCTAGGCATACGTGTTATGTAATTACAGCAAAGCTGAAATGTAAGAGTAGCTCTGGCTCCTTCATGATTGCCACTATATAACATATTCAAATTCAAACCGTCAGAACTTCACAATATTTCATCCAATTTTCGTGAAACACTTAGTATATGTTAAGAATTAGTTGTACTTTCAATGGAATTTCTTGCTATGATAAACACTTTCAATTTCACATAAATGGCTATATTAGTGAATAGGAGGAGTCATCTCTGCTCTGGTGATCCCGCCAATATCAGGCTAGGCTAGGCAGCTGTTGTGTTTTGTCTTTGGGCAGGCTCTTTACCCAAGCTACCAACCAACCAACCAACCAATCAACCAATCAATCAATCAATCAAAACAAGTAAATAAATAAATACAAAACAACAACAATAATAATAACAACAAGAGCAGCAACGAAACCTCTAGACAAAATTTCTTAAAGCGTGAAATGCCCCCCCTCCCCCCCCCCAAAAAAAAAATAAAAAATGTGAGTCTGTGATGCACACAAATATTTATTTATTTTTATTTTTAAGTGTCAGGGTTGTGGGCGTCGAACTTGGATCTAAGCAAGCTTTGCAGACATTCCAGTAGACAAGCTTATTTGTTCTTGAGCAGCAGCCTAGTGGTTCGTCATTATATATTTGTTACTTTTAAAGTTGGAGTGATACTTCCTAGTGCAGAAGTTTTGGTCACTTTCCACGGCTGTACTGGGGTGTAGCAGAGCTCTTCTGTGCAGTTCCCAATCCGGCGTTCTCCTACTTTGCACACTGGAAAGTCGTCGCTTACTTTCTGAAGTCAGATCGCGCTGTCTGCGAACCGTCTATGTGTAGAGATAGAGTTAGGGAGATCAGTAATACTGACTTTCCTGCATGCAGTTAGACAAAGCTTGTTATCACTATGTAGGCTACCATTTTAGTGGACCATCTCAGGCTTTCTTTAGATGGGGGATATTTTGTTGGTAGCAGCAGCTCAAGAAGAGTTCGACATCGGCCGTGAGCAGATAGTGAATATTTTGGGACAGTAGAGGTTGTACTGTGTCAAGCGATGAGATTAAGTTTGGCTCGCTAAAAGTGTGCCAGCCGTATGAATTAGTCAAAACACCAAGCCGAGACATAATATTGGTCAATTTGCGTACTATGTCATCGAAATGGGGATTTATGTGTGATTCGGCTCGGCTCGCAAGAAGGTCGCAAGTTGCGTGAAATAGTCAAATCTTGGTTCGTGCAAAAAAAATGGGTTTATTTTAAGAATGTGACCTAGGGTCTCGAGAAACGCGTGTTTTTATTTTAATTAGAGAAAATTACCGTCTTCACAAGATAGTGTTCTTAGTCTTTATTAAGATAGAATAAAATCCGCCAGTAATAGCGAGTGCTGTCTAGGGATGCTGCATTTATAAACATGGACCCAAAGCCAACTCAGGCACGACTCGCACCATTTCGTCTCTCGGTCCTGGTGAGAATTTGTAGTCCGATTCTCCATTACTGGCCCTGACTGGTAACACGTTCCCCATTACTGGCCCTGACTGGTAACACGTTGTTCACATAGTTCCCCATTATTGGCCCTAACTGGTAACACGTTGTTCCCCGTTACTGGCCCTGACTGGTAACACGTTGTTCACATACCTGCTTATCGTTCATATTTACATCTTCAGTTTCCATGATTTCTGATAAATCTTGAAAGACAACCAGCTTACAAGTGTGTGCTCTTCGGATTCATTGTCTGCATTGATCATTTAATTTTTCTTTTTAAACCTTAAAAATGAATATTGCACCATCGTGTTCTTTTAAGTCCTCATTATTCAATAAGCTAACTGCATTCATTCCAGTTATGTAATACAAATAAATCTCGTATATAAAGACTGAGCAAATGTACTTGACCACGTCATCTCCCTTAACATATTTCCAGAGCAAATATGAAACGAATGTCTGAATTTGAGGGGTTAAAAAACGTTACCAAAATCCACATCCCGATTTATGTTAGTGACCTCGAGGAAATATAGTTTTATCAGGCTGAGACCGAATCGTAAAAACCAGCTGGAACTTGACAATCGCTATACATGCAGGAATGTTGTGGAGAAACAATGTGAGTGGTTCGCGCTCTTAAATTTTAACGTATATATTATGTATCAAATTTATATGGACTAGAGAGGAGGACGAATGGATACGGAGGAAAGTCCCTGGGTTTTTCTCTCTGATGGGAGGTAAGTCATCTTTTTCATACTGAATAACAACTTAACCTAGACTTCGTGGCACTAGGTTCGATATATTATCACAAATTATGTACATAAACCACAAAATTGTTGAAGCATCACTCATGTATTTATGAAGGGGGATTACCGCCATAATTCTGTACCTGTATTTTCTATTAGTATATGCTGAATATTCTATTTGTATTTTCTATTAGTATATGCTGAATATTCTATTTGTATTTTCTATTAGTATATGCTGAACATTCTATTTGTATTTTCTATTAGTATATGCTGAATATTCTGCTTTGCATTAATCTATTTTGAATTTTCAATGTGTGCAGGATGTAAATTCTAGATTGCGTCTTTACATCTGAGAATATTTATTACTGAATTTGTTATGTTATTACAATACTGCAGTTTCGTAGCTTCAGATTCCACATAAGTGATTTTATGTGCATGCATTGTTTATTACGCTGGTTAATATTCTTAATTGTGTCTTTCAAACTCCAAATTTTCTTTTCGAAATTGACAGATTTCATTTTACAACACACTGTTAAGTATCACACTGGTAAAACGTTCACATATTGAAAGTTGCAATGTAGCGCAAATTAGACGGGATTAAGACCTTTAGAGGCACTAAGCACTGAAATCATTATGGTGCCCCCCCCCCTATATAATTCAAAATAAAAACAATACTAAACCGTAAAATTAAAAAAAATCTAATTTTTTTATGTCCCTGCTTTGCTGGTGCCCTAAGCACGTACTTAGTCTGCCTATTGGGTAATCCAGCACTGAGCGCAATGAAAGTTGCAACTTGGCTGTTAGCATGACGCAAGATGCCATAGATTAATGCCTATTATCCCAACAGAATACGCCTTGATATATGAATGAAAATAGTGACGTGGGTCACGTATAATGCACATTCTAATCATGGAGGGCTGAACTATGGATCCGACCTGCCGTGTAGCATTTGATGAATAATAAGACAATATAAATACTTTCTCCTTTGAGATTTTTAAACAAAATGAATGCTCTATCTACATGTGAAGATTTGTGAAAATACCACTCTTCACCCTCACCATTCATGAGTAATTCCAACAGAGACCACTCTTCACCCTCACCGTTCATGAGTAATTCCAACATAGACCACTCTTCACCCTCACCATTCATGAGTAATTCCAACAGAGACCACTCTTGACCCTCACCATTCATGAGTAATTCCAACATAGACCACTCTTCACCCTCACCATTCATGAGTAATTCCAACAGAGACCACTCTTCACCCTCACCATTCATGAGTAATTCCAACATAGACCACTCTTCACCCTCACCGTTCATGAGTAATTCCAACATAGACCACTCTTCACCCTCACCATTCATAAGTAATTCCAACATAGACCACTCTTCACCCTCACCATTCATGAGTAATTCCAACAGAGACCACTCTTCACCCTCACCATTCATGAGTAATTCCAACAGAGACCACTCTTCACCCTCACCATTCATGAGTAATTCCAACAGAGGCCACTCTTCACTCTCACCATTCATAAGTAATTCCAACAGAGACCACTCTTCACCCTCACCATTCATGAGTAATTCCAACAGAGACCACTCTTCACCCTCACCGTTCATGAGTAATTCCAACATACTCTCCAGGTTTTTTTATTCATGATTTATTATTCTTTTGTTGTAACGTTATTGTTTTAAATTGACGATCCAATTGACGATCATATCGCAAATTGGTTATCAGGTGAATTGAAAATAAGGAAGACTTTTCTAAAAGTTCAACACTCTTCCCAAACCTGGAAGTGATCTCTCTCCCTCCCTCCCCCCCTCTCTCTCTCTCTCTCTCTCTCTCTCTCTCTCTCTCTCTCCAATTTAATTGAAACACATAAATTAAAGCTTTGAGAATAATTTATTGATTACTACTAACCAATTTCAAGATATATATTTTGGTTATATTAAGATTAGTGTGATTATAAATTATCAATTATTATTATTATTATTATTATTATTATTATTAATTACGTTATTTGTAGGAGAATTGCTTTGGCTAATACTAGGGGATGGGTGGATTATGGGGGGGGGGGAGGGGATCACAATGAGTATATTGCAACACATTTTAATAGTTGACGAAGATATACATCTACAAAACAATTACAAATTCGATGATGGCGGTGCAAATAATATCTACAAGTAAATATATGGCTATAAAATGGACACATATTATAATGAAAACAAAACTTATCTTCAGTCTTTATGGAAAATTGTAGTATTGACTACATTATACAATTTTGAGTGTATAAATGAAACACAAGTCGTAATAATACAAGGACTCGTTTACATACAGGATGTAATAAGGAAGAAAATTGATATTCATTAAAGAACGAAAGATTATGTCTGTTGAAATACAATATTGTTTCTGTATATGAATACTGAGTTGATATAAATACCGGCATAATTAAGTTTGTACCAATTAAACGTCCTGTGAAACCGTCTATTGATTTAGTTGATAATTTAACACCTCATATATATGAATGACCTGATTTTAATAAATTTGGTCTGTTCTATAGACGGAGCTAGGTATTATTGTCCATGTCTCGACGAACCGTGTCCACTAGATCTAAGAAAGTAATTAACAAATTAAGTGAAATAGCACTCTCGACTAGTATGTTCTGAGACAAACTTGTCGACAGTAATGGGAAACGATTACGCTACAGATGTGCAAATCTCTCTCTCTCTCTCTCTCTCTCTCTCTCTCTCAATCCGGCGTATTAATAATGTCTAGTTTTGCTTTACTTCCACTAATTTGTGTCCATTTTAGCATTATTTTTCTATTTGGTCTGGGATTAAAATACAATGTTCAAGCGTTGATCGTACGGAAGATATGGCAGTGTTGTAATTAAGCAGCTTTCTCGAACGAGTCCAATATCGCGAAAATTTAACGGCGCGAAAAATGAGAAAGTAATATCTCATTGTGCGGAGTGCCGAAATAGCGAAATTGTATCAAGCTGGACTGTTAAAATCGTAAGCTCACGAAAAATTAACAACGTAAAAATTCAATATCATACGCACAGGTAGCTCAAACATCATTTTTAAGAGATGTATTTTCTTATGATATCTTTGCTCTCTCTCTCTCTCTCTCTCTCTCCTGCTCCTAAATTATGGTTCATATAGGTATACTTTAGCTCATGTACATTATCATGGAATTTTTACAATCATACCTCATTATAGCGGTATATAGATCATGGTGATTGTTCTTATATACTTCAAGCAGATTTATATTTTATGTTAATAAAAACAGAGACTTTTCTGATTCAGCTGTAAACAATAAATGTCATATTATCATGGAAGACCAAATAGTTTTTATAAAATAATAAGACGAAGAAAAGCTGACAGTTTCAGTGCTGTGAAAATTAAATCTGATATATTAGGAGTGTATGATGAATTACTTGTAGATCCATGGTGACTAAACTCCCCAAGAACAAATATTTAAATTATGTTAAAATTTTTCAAAGACGTACGCTGTTAGTCACTTGATTGTTTTTTACAAAAGAAGAAAATAAGTGAACTAGAATGAAGAAAGAAAGACATAACGAACGAACGAAGCAAAGATAGAGAAAGAAGGAAATCAGGAGAAATGTAGAGAATATGAAAAAGTACCTACTAAACCGAAGAAAGGAAGAGACAAAATTGATAATTTACCTGAGTCTGGCAAAAACTATATAAATAAATGTTTCGTTTTAGATTATTTTCTTCAGCAGGCTTGCACATTTAAGTTACATTAAGAAACACTAAATATGAGTATGAAAACTTTTATTTTCGGTGTTGTGACTGGTGCCTTGTACAAATTAGTAAAAAAAAACAAAAAAAAAAAAAAAAAAAAAGTTGTTTTAACTTGTCGGATTTAACTCTGACGTGCTTAATTGTAATTTTATTACCGTTCCTTGTTACACTTCTTATCAACAGTGATGACGATGATGGTTTGTAGCAGCAGTAGTTGTAGTAGTAGTAATAATAAACTTAATGGAGGCAAATATTTTAACTGAATATAAAATACACAAAAATCACCGTTGTTACAAATTGTTAATGAAATTTAAGTCAATGCACACATGCTTACAATTAGACAATAAAAACATTTATTCTAAAAAAACAACATTTGAATGGACTAAAACCTATGTTAATATTTTCCAATGTATTTCTCATCGAAATGCGAATGCCTCAGTTAAATTAAAGATAAAATGTACAAGCACAGTTGAACGTCGAAAATATCTTGGGCACATCGTAAAAATACTGCGGAATATCTGCATGAAACCGTTTATTCAGTTGTCTTGTGTTCAGATATAATTTGGCGAAAATAGGCTACCCATTAATAAACACATACATCGATCTTGCTCTCTGTGTTAAAAAGAAAATATATAATAAATATTTGTCTGCGTTTACATACCTGATTTCAATCCTGTTAGATCTTCTTGATGCCATCTTCAGTAAGTAATTCGGGAGCAAAGTGCGCGTGAAGACAGCAAAGCAGACAATGAGAATTATTACCGTGTAAACGGAGACGCAGTTTTTTGACTGATATACACAAGGTTTCTAGTCGAGTGTGACGTGTGTGTGTGTATTTTTGTGCATAGCATGATGTGAAAAAATACCGACCAAGCGGGGACATGCTCAGATACGTTTATTTCAAGGTCGTGGCACTCCATTTTAGCCGCTATTATAAAACTGGGACGTCCCCTTTTCGAGGTGTGTCTCCGGTCTGTTGGTGTGTATTCTCACTGATATCTCCGTTTCGCGCCTTTCACACACACACACACACACACACACACACACACACACCATCCCTTAGCCTGGGTTAGAGTCCGGTCAATTTTCTTTAAGTTTTATATCTCCAAATTGACGGCCTGGTAACATGCGAAAATTGAGCCCAGCGCCCTCTGCTTTACCCACTCGGATTAAATGCAATAATTTTACGTTCGATAACTCTGAGCAATTTCTCCCGAAATAGACCGTTTTAATATTATATTCACAGATATAGAAACAACCTGTTCACGTTTTCGTTATCAAAATGTCCGAATAAATTCAGTTGAAACACGACGAAAGTGCAAATTTATCTCCGTGTAATTGAACCGTGTAATCGGATTACATAAAATGGCGCGTGCAGCAGCATCCTTGCCTCGTCTTGGATAAGGTCAACATCATGTGTAAATTGTCAATTAATAGGCTTAATAATCACGGAATAAAAAGAAAAGAATATATTGGCAAAGTAAACATATATCGACGACTGTACCCAATCTAACCATCCTTCTATTGTGTACTTTATTGCCCAACTCGTAAATCTAGCAAGTTAACAACGTGACCCATTACATAATCATAATATATTCCTTTTCGTTACCAAATATGTATACAGTTCTGGATAACAGAATACATCCATCCCGTTTGCATTTTTTCTGGTCATAGTTCGGCTCGGAGCCGGTGTTATGCGGCTGCAGGTCCCACTCAATGACATTGTTAAAGAGCTGTTGTTTGGTTTTTAACGGCACTTTTAACACATTGTTTGCAATATCATGTCAAGGAAATGGGAGCTAAGTGCTTTTCGCAGTGACACATTGCCGCAGCCTACATGGCCTGGCATGGCCTGGCCTGGGCGCGTATAGAACCCGCAACCAGTGGATTACGAGTCCGACGCTCTACGAACTGAGTTACCGTGGCTAACTATGTTAGTGGGAGTGTAAACACCCTTCAGTTGTGTACTGTAATTCTCCTATTGATTAGAACAGCTACTGAGAAAGACAGATTTGTGATTTCAGTGAATTAAGACGGAAGTAAAGGCATGAAATCACTCCTACTTTAAAGTGAAATCTCTACCAAGAATGGAAAAACTTTAAGTTTTCCTATACTGGCATATAATAAGGTCACATTTTCCTATAATATTAGATAATAAGGTCACATTTTCCTATACTGGTAGATAATAAGGTCACATTTTCCTATATTGGTAGAGAATTAGGTCACATATTAGAGGGCAAAGCGAAACTGCGATACTGAGAATAACGCCACTTGGACGTTTTCAGAAATAAGGATAAGATAGCCACCTCTGGTGCATAAATCTTTTTTCTATGATCACCTGCAGCAGTAGCAGCTGCAAAAGCATCAACAAAAGTTACTACTTCTGCTACTACTACTACTACTACTACTGCTGAAGATGATGCCGCTTTTATGGCGCTATTTCTCTGCAAACCAGTACTATTCATTAGGTAGTCAGTTCTGTTATATAGCTAGCTTGCAAGCCAAGCATAAATCTATAATTTGTTACATGACTATAATTAAACTGAACCGGAGTTTACTTACTAGAGCTTTATAGAGAAAGTATATACCAAATAGTCAAGTGGACAGTCCGACATGTATAAACGAGTTAAGTACACACTTCCGTTCTCCGTTCCACTTGGTCTCCACTTATATTTTCCGTAGTTCTAGAAAATGTAGCCACCATGCAAATAAAACACTCTCAAAACGTTCAGTCTAACTTTTGCATAAAAATTTTGCGTAGAAGTATAATGATTGTATGTAGTGCCCAGGTCCGAAAAACTACAAGTGGGAGTTTATCAGCTTGAAACAAGCTATAGTAACAAAAGAAATGTAAGTATCATTGTTAGCTATTATCTTCTTGCAATTTCACGTGTTTTGTAGATGTTGCTTCATTGTAGAAAGTTATGCGCATAACACTTAGTCATTAAATCGTCACATACCATTTCTTTCTGGAATTAGTTTTAGAAGTAATACAATTCTGAGAGCGTAGCACTGAAACTGAACTACTGCTATCGAACTTAATAATTTGAAAAAAGTTATAATAATTAATAATAACAATCAATGATGCATATAGGATCCCAAGAGCAGGGGACACACTGTCCCCCACAACATTTTAGAGGAACAAAAGAAAGTAATAGTACACAATGCAATAATAATACTATAAAATGAGATAATCTTATTTGCTTAGACAGCTTTGCCACCTTAACTTTGTGGTCTGCACTGTACTATAATATTTTCTATGGACACTTACATTATTACAATAAACGTTTTAGCATGTGCTCAAATAACTAATGAAAAGACGAACATGTTTGAATATCTGGATAACCTGAAATGAGCTGCACCATGGACTTTTCCTTTCTGAATCTGGCTCTCATTTAACTTTAGTGTACACTAATTATCTACCAGCATGTATTATAATGAATACCTATGTTTTTCTGAATTACTTTTCTTTTGTAAGTAATAAGTAATTTATTAAATGACAAATTGTGTATTTGCATAAATTTATTCATTTTTGGCATAATTTCTACCTCAAAATAAACTAAATTTTCCTCTCTGTAGAGGTGACTTTAACCTGGAAAATACATTACACTAACGGCCGTCAAACACTTAACATTGCAACTTGGCTGACTAACACAATCCTTGAATGTTTTCATTGCCAGATACATTGTCATTGCCAGATACATTGTTTTAAAATAGATATTCATTGCCATCTTACAGTTTTTATCACCTTTCGCGACTTTGGCCATTGCTGGTGCCAACATAGAATGACATATAATAATGAAAAGTTGTAGGTGTATTCTTCGATTTTTAACTGACAAAAAAAGCGCCCAGAGCAGCGCACAAGGTAAAATCATATATATATATATATATATATATATATATATATAGGCGAATTTGACGACTACTGTGTACAGTTTCGCATGTCTATATATTACCATCCTATCAGTCAGTATCGGTCAAGATAAGCTATGGTATGACAATATATAAGTGTGCGTATCTATCTATCTATCTATCTACAGTATCTATCTATCTATCTATCTATCTATCGTTCAGCACCCCGAAGTCGTGGTAATCCTTTAATCGTGCGCCATGTTTCTCGCGACCTAACGCGCTTGTTTGGAGATAATGACGTCATCAAATAACGTTCTTCAAGAGTGAAAGTAATTATTTTATAAGTAAAATCAGACAAAATGAGATTCAAACAGGAAATTTCATGTAATTTAAAAAAATCATAATGAAAATCTTTATTTTCACTAATGCCTTATTTGTGTCAGACATTTTGGTCTAGAATTTACTATTATATGCTAAAGAAAGGTCTTCCGATCACATGATGGCTTTGTTTACATATCTTGAACAGGAAAACCCACTTTGCGAATTTATACAACGGGATAGCAAATGTAAATATTTGGTTTTAATCATGTGGGGTTCTTATCCAACGTAAGAAAAATTTATACTCGAAATGTATATTCACTACGGACTTTTTCGTTTCAGTATTATTTCATAATAAACATATATTCTGCATCAAGAAACATTGAATATATTATAATAAAATCTGTATCCATTCACCAGTGTCTATTTTTAAATTTCTCTCTCCCTATGTCTCTTTGTCTGTCTGTCTGTCTCTCTCTCAGTCTATTGATTCATGTATGTATATGGTAAAGAACAAGCAAGCAGTAATGTAAGTGCACAAACTGCATATAGAATTAACGAACAAAAATTATTCATTTTTAAATTAAATTTTTTTAATTTCAAAAACACGTAGACGCTATAAACTAATAATATTCATACCTTGGTCTAACTGGCACGTTCCGGTCATATGCCACGTGACTTTTTAGTCAGTGCCACGAACCACGGACGCTCTTCCGGAAATAAGTAAATTTACACACGCTCGGATACACGGTAATTCTGAACTAATGTACATGAATGCCAACAATTTTATAACGATGATTAATTGAAGTAGATATAGTTGAACACTTTCTATAGTTATTTGAATAGATTCTAACAATATTATAACGAAAGTCCACGAAATATTGCTGTTCGAGGATATATATATATATATATATATATATATATATATATATATATATATATATATATATATATATATATATGCAACAAACTAACAAACTGACAACAAACAATACAACATTAGTTTATAACTAGCCTTGGGGCCCTCGACTCTCATTTTGTCTTTGTCGTCGAAGGCAGTTACGAAACAGAGACAGTCATACCAAACAATAAACACAAAAGAAAGCGTTGAATTTACAAAAAATCACATGACTAGATCTAATGAAAGTATTGTTTAAAAATTGTAGATGTCGCGCCTAATTTTGGTCAACGGAGTTCAAACCAGTTAGATGCGACATCTAAAATTTTCAAATAATACTTGCATTAGACATAATCAAATAATTTTTGTTGTTGCAATTTAACAAGTTTAACGCATTATTTTGTGTTTATTGTTTTTCTTGTTTGTCTCTGTTTTGTAATTGCCTTCGACAAAGGCCCAATGAGAGTCGAAAGCGCCTGGGCTAGTTAAAATCTAGCTTTGCACTCTTCGCTGTCAGTTTATTACATTTATCTTAATCAATCCCTGGCACACGCGATCCTTTGCTGGATCCAGTGCACTTGAAAGGACTGTTATTCGCCATATGATCATATGATTTTGTATTCTTTATATATATATATACGTAGATATACGTAGATATATATAGATCTTAAGGGCTATTGGTAATGCGAATAGGCTTAACTGGGTGTGTGGGTGGGTTTAGTATAGCCATATATTACTTGTCCATGGTAAATATTATAGTACCCAATAAGTTAAAAGTTATAAATTATTAACTTAAAGAAAACTGTAATTGAAATGTGCAGGTGCAATCTGTTTTGCTGAAAAGATATTTATAAGAGCTAAAAAAAGGCACTTTGATATGGCATTTTACGCGCAATGGCTCACAGCATTGAGATAGTATTGAGCTATTGCCTTGTAATTATCATGTTGCGTGAAGACTAAGCAAGATGTAACGAGCGTTATATTTTTCATATACACTGAGCCTTGCGTACAATGCATGTGGCAAACGTCACGACGCCATGTAATGGGGGCTGCCATATTGGTCTTCTTCCAGTCAACGGTCCCATGACTGACATTCATATTTTACGCATATCTGTAACCCGATGGTTATAACATTTTCCACATTGAAAGTACAGTTGTAGACAGTACTGGTAATAGCAAAGAAAATTGGTAAACATTCCTGAAATACATACTATGAAATTACTTATTTGTGTATTTAAAATGTATCCCCCCCCCCGCCTTCTTTCACCGCCTGTGGTTCAGTAAATATTACTCCGCTGAAGTTTATATCTTCACGTATTATCAGTCCTTCGTTCTTAATACCCGTCTAAAGACAATGAAAAGTACTTGACATTAGCTAATTATCCTAAATAAATCTTATATGTATACATAAATGGGATATATATTGAATTTGCTTGTAAGTATGAGAACTATTGCAGTTGTATATGTTTCCGTAGTGTGTGAGAAGGCACTTGACCTGAAGTCATTGTGTAGTTCAAATTAAGAAAAAGACCAATTTGAAGAAAATTACAAACTGATCAGGTAAGATATATGAGCAGTTGCATGCTGTAGAAGAAGGTACTTCGTTCAGTTCTGTTGGATGTTACGATTGTCAATAATCGTGAATATTTTAAAAAAGTATAGCGCATCATGATTAATGACGGTGAATATGACATGTATACATGTATATATCCATGTGCTTTTCAACAGTGGATTCTAGGGCGTGTTGTATAAGCCACGTGTAAATATAGAAAAACATGTGAACGGAGAATATGAAAATATTCCAGACTGTTAATTTTGGGGGTCATTATAATGTGTGGGACTGAAAATTGTGTCAATAATGTTATTACCAAAATACATGTACAATTGTGTCATTGTCTTCATCATAAAATGCTGCATATGGCTAGTGCAGGCCTCCCAACCTTTTTTTTTTTTTAGGAACTACTGTCAAGGTTGTTCAGGACTGACAAAACTCCATTTTATTTGCAAACAATATGTGCAGAAAAACAGCTCATGTTCAATTTCTCCAAGTTTTATACAAAATTCACTTCTCCTTGACACTAAATGGATTATTCATAAGTATTAATGACATTTTTCTTTTTCACTGCATACAGACTCCATATTGATGTACACTGCATCAAAATCTGTGGTCAAAAAGGTATGGAATTGTTTTTATTATCAATTTTTCTTTCACACATTCACTGCTAAATGTTACAGAATACATAACTGAAAGAAATGGGACATCACTATTACCATAATTTGTAGCCATTTCTTCAAAATCAGAGTACCATCCCCTACACACCTGTACTAAATTGTGAATTACCAATGGCCCTTACGTATTATGGGCCAATGTGCGCAGTATCTTAAGTAATATGGGTCAAGGAGAAACCGTTGTAACGTTTGGTAACTGTCTATAATATAGGTCAAACACAACGCCATGTATTGCTTGAGTGCTTATGTATTCAATCTAAAGTGGGTCCATGAGTATTATAATACTGTACACAATACTGACACACTGGCGAACGAATTGTTGGTTGTTACTGATATTTCTCGAGGCAGCGTGACACGATATTTATCGATTTACAGTGCACGCACGATACGGTGACACAGTTAGTTCACATACCAGAAAGAGTTTATCTGATAGAAATTTAGTTGCTCTTTTATTCGACGCTAAATATTATTAATGTAGACAAGCTATGCAGTGACATTTCCACTGTTGTATATTGCACTTAAGTAGTTGTACCGCTCGTGTTGTAGGTGTTAATGAAACGAATATGGGATCAGATCAAGCTTCTATCAACGAATCTTGCACACCTGAGTTCCAATAGCATCAGTTAATGCTCTGTCACCATATCCTGCACGCACTTAAATATGCCACAACTCGGAGAAATGTTCACATTTAATCGGTTTCATACTATGAAGTTCATCGGAGGGTTGTAATCCTGTTGATATCATCGCCATAATATATACATTGATTTTTGTCTACAATTAGAGGACACAGGTTCTTGTTTCTTGTGGACAAATGTAGTCTGTATGACACTGAATGTTAGAGTGAAAACAAGAAATAGAGCTCATGAATTAATCTTCGATGAACAGCTGTTTTTTGTATGGAGGTGTCCGCAAAGACAGGTTTTACTCTGTGTGTGTGTGTGTATATATATATATATATATATATATATATATATATATATATATTTATATATATATATATATATATATATATATATATCATATGTTTGCATTTTTGTTCTTTCATTTAACATACATTTTTCGGAATGGGATTTAAGCATATTATAAAATATTGCGTGTGCTTACCTTTTACCGATCCCTTTGAAATTCTGAAAAAAACTTATTTTTTCAGACCTCCTTTTCTCCTGCTATAAAAATATTGCATTTATCGGAGTTTATTTCTGCCTAGTGTCACCAGAGAAAATGTAAATTTTGTTCGCCTCCGTTCAAATTCATTTTCTCACTGGAGTGGTGTGAATTGGGTGGTTTGTTGGGTGTGACAATTTGAACAAGCACACACTCAGAAATGTAATCTTCTTTAATGATTACCAATATTGACCAGCAAGCGTTCTAGTGTCTGAATGAATCACACGTGCATCTTTTGGTCGCATATTACATTTGTGGAATGTTGCTCTTTGCTATTGATACAGCATGTTCGCTAGTCAAGGGCCGTCAATCAAGTTCGTTCTACATCGAGAAAGCCGCGGTAGCTGAGTTTGTTAAGCAATGGACTCTGTGTCATGGGATAGACACTTAGCTTCCTTGGCATGATATAGCCACTAATGTTTTAAAAGTGCCGTTAAAACCAATAACAAAAAACAAATCGTTCCCTTGGCACATGTAACAGGTGGAAAAATGTTTTTCACAAGTGCCCTCGTGCGATAAATAAACAAAACTGCATTAAAGTTTTGCTCTGAGTCAGCGGAAAGAATGAGTTTGTTATGGCGTATGGATACGTCGAGGCCATCAGGCCGAGACGTATTCATAAGCCATAGCAAACGAATTCTTTAACCCGACATAAAACACAACACGAATGCGGTTTTGTATTTATTACATAGCCCCTCTTTTACGCTTTCTAAATAATTTTAGCTTTACTGTATAAACGAAATTCAAAACGAATTGGGATTCATGAAAGTTCGATTCACTGCGTCTAAAAATATATATATGCACGGACGTCAAAGAAGACACCTAAGTAGTTCCAATCTGGGTGTGTGATACGGAAATACAGATTGAACAGCTGTATCGAACGCCAGATAAAGCATGTAAGATTAAATGGATATGTAATAAAATGAGGTACTGTCCATAGCAAGCGAAATCAATTGACCAGTGAGAAAACTCGTTACTTCGATATCCAGTATTGCGATTTCCACGATGTCCACATGCCTTAACTAGAAAGAAAATTGTGTGTGAACGGTTTAAACTGGAAAATGAATGCATTGAGACAAATATCGTTGTCTACGGATGGCTTTGTGATTATTTCGCCCAACTCTCTGGATAAGTAAATGTAACAGGAGATCTGAATGGATCAGTTTCTTTTTATGTTTTGGTCGATTCCATGTTTATTTTTTAAATATACGGGTTAGTGCACTGCTTCCCAAAACATTCGATGAAAATATTTTGTTTACTCGGGTCCTGTCGTTCATTGATACTTTCAGATGCTATAATTAAGATAATTAAAAAAATTTTTTCTCAAAATCGATCTTGGAAAAATTAAGGATTAACAGTTGACATGCTAATTCCAGAACACGTTGGAAAAAAAACAAACAAATTGGCACTCTGGTAGAATTTAATTCGTCAAGAAGGTTGAAAGACATGTAATGATAAACACCGAGTAATTCGTCTTGTCTACTCTGGAAGCATTTCAAAGACATTAACGTATCAATTTTTTTGTCTATACAATAGAATGAATGAATTTCTCGTATCTATTAGCAATTGCCTGAATAAAAAGATACACGATTGTTTTTCTATGTCTAATTTTGTAACAGAACGAGTACCTGTTGATATTGAATGTGTCATACCTAGATTTTCTGTTCATGAAATTTATAACATTCTTTTCATTCTTGATAGGGCAAAAAAGCTACCAGGCCAGATGGGATTAGTGCCAAAATATTAAAGCTTTCTGCACATATCATAGCGTCCTCTCTCACTGAACTCTTCACTAATTATTTGGAAACTGGTGTATTCCCTGATGCCTTAAAGCAAGCAAAAGTTGTTCCTATTCATAAAGGCGGACCCAATAATGCCCATCACATTTTAGACAAATATAATCTTCCACGTCGATCTCAATCGGAATTCAGACAAAATCACTCCTGTCAAAGTGCCCTAACAAAACTCTCATGTCAAAGTGCCCTGACAAAACTCTCCTGTCAAAGTACCCTGACAAAACTCTCCTGTCAAAGTGCCCTGACAAAAATAATTGACGAATGGCTATCTGCTGTTAACGCAGGTAAAATAACTGGAGTTGTGTATATAGAGTTCAAAATGGCCATTGATCTTGTTTATGACGATATTCTTCGAAAGAAATTAGCAGTCTATCAATTTGTAACTATTACACACTCTTTGCTCAAGTCTTACCTGATAAACAGGACTCCGAGTGTTGGTATTGGAAACAATTCATCAGCATTGGAACCAGTAAAATGTGGCGTCCCCAAGGCTCCATTTAAGGTCCTGTCCTTTTTCTAATCTTTACAGACGATCTTACTCGCAGTCCTAAATACTATACTTCGGATATGTTCGTTGATGACGCAACTTTTCACTGTTAGGGCAGTTCTGCATCTGTTGTCTATTGTCATCTTCAGACCGATGTTCAATCTGTTAAAAAGGGGCGTACGCAAAATAAAATGTACATAAATCTATTAAAATTACTTGTATAACATTTGGCTCCACTCAGAACCTGTCGAAATTCCTGCATTCAAACTTATGCTCAATGACTTTGAACTTGCCTCTGTATACTCTCAAAAATTGCTAGGTATCTTCATTGATACCAATCTTCAATTGGACACCCACATTAATCACATTTGTCTTTTACTTAGTAAACGGATTGCACTTATGAATTTGTTTTTTTTTAAATTATGTTTCTGAAAATATTCTTGAACTATATACAGTAGGTATATTTTACAAATCTTAGATTATGGGTGTACCATTTGGAGCAACTGCGGTACCGCTTAAACTGATAAAATTACTAAATTGCAAAAACGTAGCTGCCAAAACAATTGTAACAACTGATATTTTCACATTATCGTCTGAAATGTTTTCGATGTTAAATTGGTTACCATTTTGTAAACGTGTTGTTTTGCAAAAAGGTTATCTTATCTCACCAAACCGCTAATATACGACTGTTACCTTCGTTCGTTTTCCAAACAGTATCTTTTCATTCCACGATCTCGCTCTTCCCATTTCGATAAATCTCTAGATGCATCGGGTCCAAAATTATGGAATACTATTCCTATTGAAATTAGAAATTCAACTTCTTGCTGTAAATTCAGGTCCTTGTATAATGACTACCTTTTGGCTCACTGCTAATTATATCTAGACGTATATTCCAGTTTTATTGCATACACATATCTTCCTGTTCTTATATTCTTCTTGAATTAATGACATCATCCCCTATTTTTACGTGTCATTTTTGTTAGCGATTGAAGTAGGATCGCTAGTTAGAAGCTATATATATATATATATATATAATTTTTGTGCATTTTTATGAGGACCATATAGAATATTTGCTTGAATGATAAATACGTTATCCTCTTAAAATAAAGATATTATTATTATTATTATTATTATTATTATTGTAAAGAAAGCAATGAAGAATGATGGAAAACCGAATTATGACTAAGAAACTGGAGTAAAGAAATTAGACCACATGCTTGTATTATGTTTATTATTACGAAAGTAGTTTTCGCTTGGTTGGAGCACGCGCTAATCTATAGTTTCGCTCAACAATACTCGCGTGACTCGGAGCGATCTACGCAGACCGAAAATCCCCTAAAGGTCTGTACAATTGATTGTTTGGGATTGGTGTGTCTTTCATACTTTTTATCTTTGTTTTTTTCTGTCTGAAAAATATACTATCTATACCGTAAAGTCTATCAGCACATTTGTCCAAAAGCAATAAATGTATACATATTTGTAATGTACTTTATAGGTGGTAGAATGTATTGGTGTAAAAACAGGCAATGCGTGCCGCTTGAAAATATTTTGTGAGTTAATGTCAAATAGTTTTTTTGTTGTTGTTGTTGACAATTAATGAAAAAATAGTTTCTCTCTAATGTGATCTTACGAGGCGGAGAATTTCATCCAGATATGTGATCATATACTTTTTCATTTTCCTTTCTATCCTTTTGAAAGTGAGGGACTCGCGAGTTTATGCAAGGGACTCTCAGAAATAGGCTGGGGGCTCTTGAGTTCCATGAGTGAAGAGTCCAGGACTCCTCATCCTGAAACTCTGTTGAGAGCCCTGGTCACAGTGTGACAATTTGCAAGATTTTAGTGCAAAAGCGAGAACCTCTATTAACTATACACATGGATATTAACGGTCAGGTTTAAATAATAACTCGGTGGTTACAGATTTGGTGATGACCATTTTGTGATCTCGTCAGAGGTTTTAATAAAGTTTTATAATTGACACCTACAAAATACGTAGAATTCTCTGCTTACACAGTATTAGTCCTTTTTAATAGCGTTTGCTTCTTCTTAAGAACATCTTAATAAATGAGAACGCATAAATATATGGTGATAATGTGAAAATTGGGTGAAAAATGTATAAGTTGTAAACATACGAAATTATAGATGTTATGTGGTGAAAACTACCCACGTGACCTGCAATGGGAACGGGTGGGGGGAAGCTCTTGTCCAAATACCCACACACTACCAGTGCAATGCGATTACGTCATTTATTCACACTAGCTGGCACTTGGATTGGTTAGCGGTCGATATTATACGATACTTGACTGATAGATACATGCTGAGGCCGAGGGGTCATAAGTGGGACTGAGGAGAATCGAGAGTGACATTTAGAATTGTAAAACGATAAGATGCATTTTTTAACAGCAACAAAATCAGCACTGTATTACGAATTAAAAGGTAACGCAACGAGATTCTAGTCTCAAAATATTGTAAAAATGCAAAAAATGATAAAACTAAATAGGATAGGCTTAAATACCAAACTATTTGTAACTTGACTCAGGATATTTGGTACAAACGCATATAATTGGACTTCTTTAAGTAGATAGTGAGCAATACATACATTTTAATGTTTTCACATGACTGTTTCATACAACAATATCTTCTTCTTGTTTTAATATCTTTCCACACCTAAAACCGCTTCCGTTAACACTTTCCGTCTTTGAGAGGTCTTCAATTCGGTAGGTAAACTTTTAGTTAAGTACATCAGTGTCTCGAAATTTACGTGTCATATTAAAGGCAAAAGACGAACTATACACCAGGCAGCGCATTGCTTTTGCTTGGGAGACAAAGAAAATGAACACAAGTTTCTTGAAGATATGGAATCAAAATATTTTCGATATAACTCAGAACACTTGTTAAAGGGAACGGTTGCGTGTAAAGTCCATTTATGGTCCGAATTAGTCATATCAGATGGCCAAATGTTATCATACAATTTAAAAGATTTATTTTAACCTAAATCATATTTTCGAAATATAATAAAAAAATTGCTAATAATAGCTGACACTTTTAAGTGTACATTGTCTTCTTGTTTGCATAACGCGGTACTTGTGATGTAGTACTTTTGTTTATTAGACTGTATTCTGTGTCATGAAGAAACATTTGACCTAGTTTGCAATCAAACAAAACCTAAAATTAATAACCGCATTAAAAGGGTTTCGTATACGTATAGGTGTGCAAAATAATGACAAAGAACTGGGTTTTTCATACGTCTAGGTGTGCAAAATAATGACAAAGAACCGGGTTTTTCATACGTCTAGGAGTGCAAAATAATGACAAAGAGCCGGGTTTTTCATACATCTAGGTGTGCAAAATAATGACAAAGAGCCGGGTTTCTTATACGTATAGGTGTGCAAAATAATGACAAAGAGCCGGGTTTTTATACGTATAGGTGTGCAAAATAATGACAAAGATCCGGGTTTCTTATACGTATAGGTGTGCAAAATAATGACAAAGAGCCGGGTTTTTATACGTATAGGTGTGCAAAATAATGACAAAGAACCGGGTTTCTTATACGTATAGATGTGCAAAATAATGACAAAGAACCGGGTTTCTTATACGTATAGGTGTGCAAAATTATGACAAAGAGCCGGGTTTCTTATACGTATAGGTGTGCAAAATAATGACAAAGAACCTGGTTTTTCATACGTCTAGGTGTCCAAAATAATGACAAAGAGCCGGGTTTTTCATACGTCTAGGTGTGCAAAGTAATGACAAAGAGCCGGGTTTCTTATACGTCTTGGTGTGGAAATTAATGACAAAGAGGTGGGTTTAGTATACGTCTAGATGTGCAAAGTAATGACAAAGAGCCGGGTTTCTTATACGTCTAGGTGTGGACAAATAATGACAAAGAACCGGGTTTTTCATACGTGTAGGCGTGCAAAGTAATGACAAAGAGCCGGTTTTCTTATTCGTCTAGGTATGCAAATTAATGACAAAGAGGTGTGTTTGGTATACATCTAGATGTGCAAAGTAATGACAAAGAGGCGGGTTTCTCATACGTCTAGGTATGCAAAATAATGACAAAGAGGTGGGTTTAGTATACATCTAGATGTGCAAAGCAATGACAAAGAAGCGGGTTTTTCATACGTCTAGGTGTGCAAAATAATGACAAAGAACCGGGTTTTTCATTCGTATAGGCGTGCAAAATAATGACAAAGAGCCGTGTTTTTTTATACGTCTAGGTGTGCAAAAATAATGACAAAGAACCGGGTTTTTCATACGTCTAGGTGTGCAAAGTAATGAATAAGAGGCGGGTTTCTCATACGTATAGGCGTGCAAAGCAATGACAAAGAGCCGGGTTTTTCATACGTCTAGGCGTGCAAAATAATGACAAAGAGCCGGGTTTTTCATACGTCTAGGTGTGCAAAATAATGACAAAGAACCGGGTTTGTCATACGTATAGGCATGCAAAATAATGGCACCGAAGCTGGTTTTTCATAAGTCTAGGTGTGCAAAAATATTGACAAAGAGCTGGGTTACTCATACGTCTGGGTGTGGAAAATAATGAAAAAGAACCGGGTTTTCATACGTATAGGCGTGCAAAGTAATGACATAGAGCCGGGTTTTTCATACGTCTAGGTGTGCAAAGCAATGACAAAGAGCCTGGTTTTTCATACGTCTATGTGTGCAAAGTAATGACAAAGAGGTGGGTTTAGTATACGTCTAGATGTGCAAAGTAATGACAAATAGCCTGGTTTTTCGTACGCATAGGCGTGCAAAATAATGACAAAGAGCCGGGTTTTTCATACGTCTAGGTGTGCAAAGTAATGACAAAGAGCCGGGTTTCTTATACGTCTAGGTGTGGAAATTAATGACAAAGAGCTGGGTTTAGAAAACGTATAGATGTGCAAAGTAATGACAAAGAGCCGGGTTTCTTATACGTCTAGGTGTGCAAAAATAATGACAAAGAGCCGGGTTTTTCATACGTTTAGGTGTGCAAAATAATGACACCGAACCTGGTTTTTCATACGTATAGGCGTGCAAAGTAATGACAAAGAGGCGGGTTTTTCATACGTCTAGATGTGCAAAGCAATGACAAGGAGCCGGGTTTTTCATACTTCTATGTGTGCAAAGTAATGACAAAGAGATGGCTTTAGTATACGTCTAGATGTGCAAAGTAATGACAAAGAGCCGGGTTTTTCATACGTATAGGCGTGCAAAATAATGACAAAGAGCCGGGCTTTTCATACGTCTAGGCGTGCAAAGTAATGACAAAGAGCCGGGTTTCTTAAACGTCTAGATGTGCAAAGTAATGACAAAGAGGCGGGTTTCTCATACGTCTAGGTGTGCAAAATAATGACAAAGAACGGTGTTTTTCATACGTAAAGGGGTGCAAAATAGTGACAAAGAACCGGGTTTTTCATACGTCTGGGTGTGCAAAAATAATGACAAAGAACCGGGTTTTTCATACGCCTAGATGTGCAAAGTAATGACAAAGAGGCGGGTTTCTCATACGTCTAGGTATGCAAAATAATGACAAAAAACCTGGTTTTTTATACGTATAGGCGTGCAAAATAATGACCAAGAACAGGGTTTTTCCATACTTCTAGGTGTGCAAAAATAATGACAAAGAACCGGGTTTTTCATACGTCTAGGCGTGCAAAATAATGACAAAGAACCGGATTTTTCATACGTCTAGGTGTGTAAAGTAATGACAAAGAGCCGGGTTTCTCATACGTCTAGGTGTGCAAAGTAATGAGAAAGAGCCGGGATTTTCATACTTTGTACATGTTGTTTAGTTTGTCTGTCTTAAAAAAAGGATATATTTCGTCTTCGCGAACGATTTGTCTAATATTTGAACTCAGGTTAAACATAATTATATAAAAGCAGTTTTTGTTAAATAACAAGAAAATGTAAACAGGAACCATTCTATGAAAATACTTGAGCTTCCCAGTACACAAGTATTTATTACGATTTGTATTTCATCTGCAATCATCTAAATTTTGTCATTTTACTTCAATAATCCTAAAATCTGTTCCCAACCCATTCTGAGTCGTAACCACCTTTCTATTATTTCTATTTTTACACTTATTCGTTTTAATTTTATTAAAACTTCTTACTACCTCATTTGAATATTTTAATTATTACTTAGCTTCCACGTGCATATCTTAATAGTTATTTCTGTCTTTAATACTACCACTACTACTACTAATAATAATAGTAATGTCTACATTTCTTTTCTTTTAAATAATAACAAAGTTTGCTGACATCTTAAATACCACCGAAATATAAATTAAAAAAAAACATGTTTTGGGTAAAGCCACTTTTATTCAGACTTAATTATTGTGGAATGTTTGGCATGTAAAAAAAAGATGGATACAAAAATCTAGGTTCTACATTATATACAGGACCTTCTGAAGATTCAGAGATTTTTTCCAACGTGGTTTCATTTTATTTTAATTGTAACTGTTGTAGCGGTAGGTATTTTGTATGCTGCATACACCATAGATGTACGGACTTTTTTTTAACCTGCGCGAGAATCCACATCACTCGACTGCACCTCATAATGAACAATATGCTGCTCCGTGTCCCAAACATTGCACTCGCCGTTTAAGACAAAATGTTTCCAAATTGCAAAAGTTTACACGACGGACGAACTTATGATTTGAAATTTGTAAATTGTGAAGGGATTCAATAATTCTGAGCTAGATTGAATTTGCGTCAGCTACTTACTTTCAGAGATTGAAGGTTGGGTCCGATTTAGAAAGGCTTGGTAGCAGACATTACCGACATATGTCATAGCCGGTTAAGATCGCCTTTCCCACTTGTGCTGACTTTGAAAGCACAGAGTGATCGATATATATATATATATATATATATATATATATAGATATATATATATATATATATATATATATATATATATATATATATATATATATGTGTGTGTGTGTGTGTGTGTGTGTGTGTCAATACCGCAGCCCCAAACTCAATCCCAAAGAATTCATATTCATCTGAGAGAGAGAGAGGAGATTCATGAATATACGTTCCCCTCTTTAACAAGTCTCCCTTCGAACACAATGCTCAAACAAGTCTCCCTTTGAACACAATGCTCAAACAAGTCTACCTTCGAACCAAATACTCCAACAAATCTACATTTAAACCAAATACTCAAACAAATCTACCTTCGAACCAAATGCTGCAAGGAATCTTTGAAAGGCATTTATTATTCAGGTGAAAGCATTCATACATGTCTCGTAATTCACAGCTTTGTCATCTACATCATCCTTAGAATTGATGAGGCGAATTGCTCAGTACTTATCCGTATGGCTCCCCAAACGTCAGTGATTAAAACTATCAGGAAATAGCATTGGTTTGTGTGTCATGGAAGTCATTATACCATTTAACTGCTAGAGCTGTATGTCAGAAAACGGGGAAAAACTAATTATCATAAAAGTTTTATACAAGAATATGGATAAGGTTTGAGTCAACCCAATATATTCACCTTCCTGGAACAGAGTTCTAACCAGCATGTTTAAATTATAGATACTTTATGTCGGATAAATGAAAAGGTATGACATATAATTCCATGTCACATCTATGAATTAAAAGCGACAGATATGAATTATAACCCCTAAATGTTTATCACATCAGACCTTATGCCAGAGTTTAAGACTTTTGCAAAGGAACGTAATGCCATATCTTGCAATTTCCACTTTGTTTCTTTTTGGGTGCATCGTGGCTTGTATTTTTTTCTCTTAGCTGTTTAGGCCATATTCTGTCGGTGAACATTTTTCTTTCATTTTGTGTTGGTCCTTTCGTTTGTCTCTTTGATAGGGGCCATACACACTAGACGTTGAAAAAACTATTTTCTATCACATTGAAAGTTCTACATTTGTGAAATTCAGGGACATATATCTACTGTCTTATGATACAACCTGCTTGATAGTCAGTTTGTTTCCCTTCGTTTGACTTTGACGATTTCATTGTGGTTCACCCCGCATCTACGAAGAAAACGTCTAGATGCAAATCAGCAAAATATTAGCCTTTCGAAAATATTTGGTTATACAGGAATCAAAGATGCGTATTATTTGGTTATTGATATAACTTAGTAAATAAAAGAAAAGCTAGATTTATTGTTGTCTTTGAAGCAATAGGGAAGTCGATTTATTGTTGTCTTTGAAGCAATAGGGAAGCCGATTTACTGTTGTCTTTGAAGCAATAGGGAAGCCGATTTACTGTTGTCTTTGAAGCAATAGGGAAGCCGATTTACTGTTGTCTTTGAAGCAATAGGGAAGCCGATTTACTGTTGTCTTTGAGGCAATAGGGAAGCCGATTTACTGTTGTCTTTGAAGCAATAGGGACGCCGATTTACTGTTGTCTTTGAGGCAATAGGGAAGCCGATTTACTGTTGTCTTTGAAGCAATAGGGAAGCCGATTTATTGTTGTCTTTGAAGCAATAGGGAAGCCGATTTACTGTTGTCTTTGAGGCAATAGGGAAGCCGATTTACTGTTGTCTTTGAAGCAATAGGGAAGCCGATTTATTGTTGTCTTTGTACCAGTTGGGAAATCGATTTATTGTTGTCTTTGTACCAGTTGGGAAGTCGATTTATTGTTGTCTTTGTACCAGTTGGGAAGTCGATTTATTGTTGTCTTTGTACCAATAGGGAAGCCGACATTCTTTTTTGCACACAGCGATCCATCTTTGGTCCTTTCTCCTTCAGGAAAAGCATTGTACTAAAAAGGAATGATTCGTTAACGAAACGTGTGATAAAATGACTTAAAATTGAATTGGTTGGCGAATACATTGATTCTGTGTTCTGGTATTTCTCGCTCAGTCCTCTACAGCATAGGATCAGACTGACTTAACTATGCAGAGAAAAATCTCTTATTTATTTGTGAAAATACTACGACACCCAAATACACTGTGTGTGTGTGTATGTGTGTGTGTATAAGAGAGAGAGAGAGAGAGAGAGAGAGCGAGAGAGAGAGAGAGAGAGAGAGAGAGAGAGAGGAGGAACTTAAAAATAACCCCACTGAGATAAGTGACTAGATTTTTCACCTGTAGATATTCTCACACATACTGAAAATGTATTAAAAATCCTGAAATCTGATAAGATAGAATTTACCCCCATCCCTTGATCCATTAAATGCGTCCTGAAGGCGAAACAAGTATCCTGAAATCTGATAAGATAGAATTTACCCCCATCCCTTGATCCATTGAATGCGCCCTGAAGGTTAAACAAGTATATAGCCTGATAGGGATTTGAAACGCGAAGAAGGACACATTCCTCATTGGCTCAATCACTAATTTTTCTTTCTACTTTATTCATGAAAAAAGAATTATTTATCGAGACATACAATCACACACACACATTATATTTCCTCTTTCTCATCGCTGTTATAGGAAAGGTTACCGGTATTCTTCAGTCTACGAGGAAATGGGCACCTTAATATCACTAATAAGCTAACATTTGCATTGTCCTTCATATTCTACATATAATTTTTGTTTATTTACTTTGATATTATTATTAATAATAATAATACTGTCAGAGGTGTATATGTGGTAACGAGGTGTGAAACCCCGACCGTGGATTAGAGATCGACCATTTAATTGGGGGGGAGGGACGGTCAACAAAATTACAGCCTCCAACTCCCCCTCCCCCACCCGCAGCCCCCTCCGATAATGAAAGGGTTGGTCTCTTATCACTCCATAATAATGTATATATAAAGAATTGGGAATAACAGCCTGATATGCCGGGGGGGGGGGGGGGGAATAAATATAAACCGAAATTGTTAAATTTTAACCCATTTATATGTTGTCAAGATTTAATTTACACTACTGCTTCATGTTTTGATTATGTTCATGATCCAAACATGCGATGATAGGATTGCATCTATTTTGTTTGAAGTGAGCAAGTTCTCACTGATTTCATATAGGATCAAATTGATAGGTAACTCTAGACGTGCTATAGCAAACAATTCTTTTTTCAGTAATATAAGTTTCACATTTTGTCTTGTGCGCGTTCTATTTACCCTAGTTTTGATCAGCTGGTTGCTGACCTTACTCATATTAGCCGGTGACATTCATCCCAATCCGGGACCAAATTCTACATCCTCCGTTAGTAGTTTCTCATACGACACATCTAGCTCGTCAGTTTCTTTTTGCAATCTACTTGATTGTTCACACCATCTCTCCTTTACGCACTATAATGTTCAAAGTATGTTGCCCAAATTAGATACATTGTATGCAGAATCGGAAAGTAGACTTGACAAAACACGATTTCACCAGTTTCAGATCTGTTCATACCAATTTCTCGTCCTTGTATCACGAGTGTACTTCATAGCCTGAAGACCAAACATGTGTCAAAAGTAAAAATTCCCAAATCAGCTCCTACCAAAACTCTCTACCTAATATGACCTTACTTTAAAAGCAAAGTCATAATCATTAATGGATCAGTACTGTACTAATATTTTTTTTTTCCTATAGATTTATGTACAAAGATTATGTGCCATTTTGTATGTTTGCATGATTTCCTAACTATTGATATTGTATTTGTTTCTTCCTCATCTGTATTAGTGTAATATTTATCACTGACTTTCTGGAATGTTGTCCGAAATCTTCAATGTAAATTGTTAAATGTATCTCTCTCTGTTCTATGTTCTATATTTGTAAATGAACTCTCATTATGGAGGAAATAAAGACTGATTGATTGATTGATTGATTGATTGATTGATTGATTGATTGATTGTGTAGGCGATGCTCACGATTGTGTTATAATATATGTGAAAGGGTCAATTCATTTCCAAAGACGACATGATCTTGAACTAAATGCTTTAGAGTACTTATGGATTGAACTTTCACTTAGAGACAAATTCTGGTAGGCTTATTCTATAGACCTCCAAATGCAAACAACGCGTATACATAAATAATGGAAGACTCCATACATCTTGCTGTTGACACAGGAATTAGAGATACAAACAACGCGTATACATAAATAATGGAAGACTCCATACATCTTGCTGTTGACACAGGAATTAGAGATACAAACAACGTGTATACATAAATAATGGAAGACTCCATACATCTTGCTGTTGACACAGGAATTAGAGATACAATTTTAACAGGCAACTTTAACTTCAGCATGTTATAATCCACTCTCAGGACAAAAAATGAAATCACTTTGTGATGAGCTTTCCCATCACCAATGCATTAATCAACCCACTCATTTCACTGAAAACTCTTCAACGCTGATAGATCTGTTACTTATAATGAATAATGAGAGTTTAATTCTCAGCGGGGTTGGAGATTCTATCTTACATCAAGATATTAGATAGCATTGGCCCATTTATGGGATATTTAACTACAGAAAACCAAAACGTAATTCGTTTTTGAGGCATATATGGATATACGGCCAACGCGACTATGATCTCCTGAGACATAAAGCATCCACTACCGACTGGGATTGCTTGAAATGTGACGATATTGACAAATATGCAAAAAATATCACTGACTACATAATCTTGATATCTGGCCAATGCATTTCAATCGGGACTGTTAAAGTT
This sequence comes from Margaritifera margaritifera, assembly GCA_029931535.1. NCBI lineage: Eukaryota > Metazoa > Mollusca > Bivalvia > Unionida > Margaritiferidae > Margaritifera > Margaritifera margaritifera. Next base: position 1,178,946 of record JAQPZY010001133.1, read on the forward strand.
AAACCATTAGAACCTTCATGGATCACAACGGCAATCAAAAGGTCAATACGCAAATGTAAGACAGTCTATCGAAAAGCCAAGCAATCTAACCTTCCATTTCATTGGCCTAAATTTCGTTCACTGCGGAGCAAAACAATCTATACGTTTCGAGAAGCAAAGCAGCTACATACTGACAAATTAACACAAAAGCTGCAATCATGCACTACATCATCCAAAGATTGGTCGTCAGCCCTTAAGCTATTCATCAACCCTCACCATACACATTCTATTCCATACCTTCAACATAATGGTTCGATAATCACCTATGAAGTTGACACAGCTGAATTATGTAACGATTTTTTTTTATCGAGCAAACTGTACTAGATGAAACGGATGTTAACTTTCTAGATATACTTTATATATGGATGTAAGTTTACGTTCTATAGAACTAACGTCTGACGAAGTACAAAATGTTCTCAAAAGCCTTCCTCTTGGTACGGCTTCTGGTCCAGATGGTCTAAGTAACTGTATTCTGCGTGAGCTGGCTAATGAACTCTCACATCCACTTTGTTCACTTTTTAACCGATCTCTTAGAGAATCAACCTTTCCAGACTCTTGGAAAGAAGCAAATGCTTGTCCAATTTTAAAGAAGGGGGATCCTTCCAATGTATCTAATTACAGACCAATATCGCTTCTCAATACTGTTGACAAAGTTTTTGAAAGACTGGTTTTTAAACACATATTTAATTACTTCCGTGAAAATAACATTCATGCACATTTCCAGTCTGGCTTTATTCCGGGTGATTCTACAGTAATCAATTAACATACCACAATGACATGTTCTGTAAAGTAATAGATTCCAGTAAGGAAATCAGAGTTGTGTTTTGTGACATAAGTAAAGCTTTTGACTGAGTGTGGCATAAAGGACTCATTCCTAAATTGAAATCTACTGTTATTACATGAAGCCTTATGAAATGGTTCTCTAGCTATTTAAAAAGCAGAAGATAAAGAGTGATACTTCCGGGCTTGTTTTCAGAGTGGAGGTGTATTAGAGCTGGTGTACCCCAATGATCCGTTTTAGGTCGCTTACTTTTCTTGATATACATAAATAATATTGTATATGATATACACTCCAATATAAGTTTATTTGCAGATGCTACAAGTCTCTTTCTAATCATAGAACATCCCTTCGTAATAGCTCATAACATCAACTCTGACTTGGATTTTTTTTTCAGTGGGCAAATAATTTACTTGTATCTTTCAACCCTTCTAAAACTGAATCCCAGACAATTTCTAGGAAAATTAATAAACCCTTCCATCCAACACTATATATGTTCAGCCATAGAATTAAGGAAGTTGATGCGCACCAACATCTTGGTGTATTTCCCTCGAATGACTGCTCATGGAAGAAACAAATAGACTATATAAAGGAAAAGGATTGGTCAAGAATTAATGTAATGCGTAATCTCAGATTCCAACATGATAGAAAATCTGTAGAAATGGTATTTACGTCTTTTATTCGACCTATTCTGGAATATGTCAATGTGGTTTGGGACAATTGCACATTACTCGAGAAAAGAGAACTCGAAAAAATACAAAATAAGGCAGCCAGAATTGTGACTGCTGAGACAAAATTAGTATCTTTTGAAGCTTTACATCGAGAAATATGATGGGAAAGTCTTCAATCCAGACGACAAAAACACAAACTTACACTCTTGTATAAAATGACAACTGGTTCAAGCCCTCCCTATCTCACATCTCTGATTCCACCATCCGTTAGTGATATAGTGATATTAGGCGCCATAACTTACGTAATGTAAATAATATCCAGTTAGTATAAGCTAGAACAAGTCTTTATTATAACTGGTTTCTTCCTTCGGTCATTCGAGAATGGAATACATCATCTATTGAGACTCATCAAATTGACTCCATTAACAACTTCAAAAGCACGTTAAATAATCGCAGTACTCATGTTCCCAGACATTTTTATTGGGGTAGAATGAAATTTCAAATTCTTTATGCCCGACTTAGAACAAATTTTGTAATAAGAGGAAATGATACCTCGTCAAGTATACCCGCGTTTCTAGAAATAAAGGCGTGAGATATTATTATTTGAATAACGACAAAAACATCCGTGATATTACAACTTCTGGTTGATACACTATTACATTTTGTTTTACTTGTTCGCAGTTGAAGTTTCTATAATATCTTTGCTCACAGGTTTGCAACCAATATAAGAAAAACTGAATAAATTCACAAAACATTTCAACAACTTTACCTTACACCTGTCACTCTCTCAGAAGTACGTAATATCTCTAGAGCGCCACCATAACAAAGACCACATAGTTATTGTTATTGTTTGATTTCATTGTGGTTGTATAGATGAAACATTTAAGTCGCAAGCATATAAACAGTCCTTTTGAATAATTCTCATGTATTTTTTCCACAAAACTGTATTCATTAATAGCAAAGTGCCACACAAGCCCAGCCTCTCCCACACCAAAAAAAAAAAAAAAAAAAAAAAACCACAATGAAAAGTGAACTATTGTAAAAATGCTCATTGCATTTTCTCAGCATATCAACGAATGCTATGCTGAAAGAGAGGTACATGAAACCTGCCACAATTATTCCTGAGATGTCACTAATGCATTTTACAGTTTGAACAGGAATGGAACAGATCAGGTTCACAAAGGTCAAAGGTCAAAGGGTTAAAAGTTTGCTTATTCTTCTAACACTAATATATGAAAGAAAGCGAATTTGCTTTGTCATAATGTTTTTCCTTAATTTTATTACAAATGAATGAAAAGAAACATTTTTGCTATATTTTTGTTTCAATTAATGCAACAGTTTTAAATTTAAATAGACTTTACCCCTGTGTTGTAAGACTTCTAATTTCCCATAATTAAGGTCATTACATGCACAATACTGCCACAAGGCATTTTGTGTAAGCAAGAGCAAAATAGGCATAATGAGCTTATTTGCATGCATAACATTAATGTTAATGTACCGTTTTTTTGAGAAAATCACACATGATGATATGAAAATAAGAAAGAACTTGCACACATTTTCATATTTGTTTTATACGGGTCATTAGATTCCATATTCGGCATTCTAGTATTATAAAGCTTAATATGGAATATAAATGACCCGTATTGAGCTCTGACACGAGATCGGAAATAACAACTTTATGCCTAATATGGAATATAAATGACCCGTATTGAGCTTTGACACGAGATCGGAAATAACAACTTTATGCCTAATATGGAATATAAATGACCCGTATTGAGCTTTGACACGAGATCGGAAATAACAACTTTATGCCTAATATGGAATATAAATGACCCGTATTGAGCTTTGACACGAGATCGGAAATAACAACTTTATGCCTAATATGGAATATAAATGACCCGTATTGAGCTTTGACACGAGATCGGAAATAACAACTTTATGCCTAATATGGAATATAAATGACCCGTATTGAGCTTTGACACGAGATCGGAAATAACAACTTTATGCCTAATATGGAATATAAATGACCCGTATTGAGCTTTGACACGAGATCGGAAATAACAACTTTATACCTAATATGGAATATAAATGACCCGTATTGAGCTTTGACACGAGATCGGAAATAACAACTTTATGCCTAATATGGAATATAAATGACCCGTATTGAGCTTTGAGACGAGATCGGAAATAACAACTTTATGCCTAATATGGAATATAAATGACCCGTATTGAGCTTTGAGACGAGATCGGAAATAACAACTTTATGCCTAATATGGAATATAAATGACCCGTATTGAGCTCTGACACGAGATCGGAAATAACAACTTTATGCCTAATATGGAATATAAATGACCCGTATTGAGCTTTGAGACGAGATCGGAAATAACAACTTTATGCCTAATATGGAATATAAATGACCCGTATTGAGCTTTGAGACGAGATCGGAAATAACAACTTTATGCCTAATATGGAATATAAATGACCCGTATTGAGCTCTGACACGAGATCGGAAATAACAACTTTATGCCTAATATGGAATATAAATGACCCGTATTGAGCTTTGACACGAGATCGGAAATAACAACTTTATGCCTAATATGGAATATAAATGACCCGTATTGAGCTTTGACACGAGATCGGAAATAACAACTTTATGCCTAATATGGAATATAAATGACCCGTATTGAGCTCTGACACGAGATCGGAAATAACAACTTTATGCCTAATATGGAATATAAATGACCCGTATTGAGCTTTGACACGAGATCGGAAATAACAACTTTATGCCTAATATGGAATATAAATGACCCGTATTGAGCTTTGACACGAGATAGGAAATAACAACTTTATGCCTAATATGGAATATAAATGACCCGTATTGAGCTTTGACACGAGATCGGAAATAACAACTTTATGCCTAATATGGAATATAAATGACCCGTATTGAGCTTTGACACGAGATCGGAAATAACAACTTTATGCCTAATATGGAATATAAATGACCCGTATTGAGCTCTGACACGAGATCGGAAATAACAACTTTATGCCTAATATGGAATATAAATGATCCGTATTGAGCTTTGACACGAGATCGGAAATAACAACCTTATGCCTAATATGGAATATAAAATGACCCGTATTGAGCTCTGACACGAGATCGGAAATAACAACTTTATGCCTAATATGGAATATAAATGACCCGTATTGAGCTTTGAGACGAGATCGGAAATAACAACTTTATGCCTAATATGGAATATAAATGACCCGTATTGAGCTTTGACACGAGATCGGAAATAACAACTTTATGCCTAATATGGAATATAAATGACCCGTATTGAGCTTTGACACGAGATCGGAAATAACAACTTTATGCCTAATATGGAATATAAATGACCCGTATTGAGCTTTGACACGAGATCGGAAAATAACAACTTTATGCCTAATATGGAATATAAATGACCCGTATTGAGCTTTGACACGAGATCGGAAATAACAACTTTATGCCTAATATGGAATATAAATGACCCGTATTGAGCTCTGACACGAGATCGGAAATAACAACTTTATGCCTAATATGGAATATAAATGATCCGTATTGAGCTTTGACACGAGATCGGAAATAACAACTTTATGCCTAATATGGAATATAAATGACCCGTATTGAGCTTTGAGACGAGATCGGAAATAACAACTTTATGCCTAATATGGAATATAAATGACCCGTATTGAGCTTTGAGACGAGATCGGAAATAACAACTTTATGCCTAATATGGAATATAAATGACCCGTATTGAGCTCTGAGACGAGATCGGAAATAACAACTTTATGCCTAATATGGAATATAAATGACCCGTATTGAGCTTTGAGACGAGATCGGAAATAACAACTTTATGCCTAATATGGAATATAAATGACCCGTATTGAGCTTTGAGACGAGATCGGAAATAACAACTTTATGCCTAATATGGAATATAAATGACCCGTATTGAGCTTTGAGACGAGATCGGAAATAACAACTTTATGCCTAATATGGAATATAAATGACCCGTATTGAGCTCTGACACGAGATCGGAAATAACAACTTTATGCCTAATATAGAATGTAATGACCCGTAGCAGCTGTGACGCAGGATCAGAAGGTAACAACCTTTACTATTAGGCGCGAGATAGAAAATATCTGCAGACATTCGGAAGACCGTTTGGGTTGTAGACTTGGGTAGCCAAACAATAAAACGATTTTCAATACATGAAACTCTGTATAGTTGGTGTGCTGACATTGGAAGGGTTGTTCTCGGTTGCTTGTACATGATGTATATCTCACAGTCTATTGGGTATGTTGCACTTTTTCATTTAACTTTTAAATGTGTAAGCTCCTCTTTTATTTTCCTGATAAGGAACCATATACACAAATCGTGATCTTGTAGTCCCTAATGATCTATGCAGATTATCTGTACAATAACTTGATCTGGGTGCTTGTATCCCTTGGAGTTTGATAGTGGAAGGACGTTGGATATCGCCTCATCCGAAAGGTCGAGCGTAATCTGATGTTCTTCCGCAATAAAACCAGACCAGATACAATCACCCAGATCAAATTACTGTACTGATTATGTGTTTATTATATATCTTAAACAATTAGTTTATAATATAAAGACGAACTTTCATGTTGTTGTTGTTTTTAGCTTCGATTCTATCCATCTACTCACATTGTACATTGCGTCTAAATGTATCGTGACTGTGGTAGTCCCTTCACGCGACCGTTGTTAGGTGACGTCACCCTTGACAGCGAGGTATTTCAATTTGTTACAGATGCGCGTCAGATCAGCCTCAGGAAAAATTAGCCTTTATCATGTGTTGTATAATTATTTTTATATAACACAACTTGTTACTTTTAAATTTGTTTCTATCTCCTTTGGATTGTATTTGACGAATTCATTCGGTTTAGCCCTTTTTGTACATCACAGCTTCATGTTATTGATAAGCAGCTATGGATTTTGGTAAGAGATATGCATTTATATCCTTGTAGTTGTGTGTATATATATATATATATATATATATATATATATATATATATATATTAGTTACTGTTTACTTTCTTCCTAGTAGTATTGTAAATTAGCAGTCCCATAAAGCTATAAATCGTGAGAAGGTGCTTCTAAGTATGGAGTCAGAAAGAGTACTTTAAGCCCGATAAGGTATTGCCAAGAGCTTGATATTTAAATTAAAAAGATAAAATTTGTCCTCACTACGTCATTAGAATACAAGACAAAAGACGCCTAAATAAAGGTTGCATAAAATCGATAAATATTTGACTCTATGGCTGCCATAGTACCTTGTTAGTGATATGATATGTGCTGATGTGGAAGGATGACTTATCTCCCGGTAACAATAGCATGTCTCTATTGTCTTAGTATCTTGTACTTTTTTTCATGTTGGCCACTATTGGAGTATTTGATACACTCTTGAAGGTTCAAGGTAGCGAAGAATGTTTTGGGGTATTTTGGTTGTTTTTATTTAACGGCACTTTTTAACACATTTATATAAAATTATGCAAAGGAATTGGGAGCTAAGTTTCTTTCCCAAGGACATACTGAGGCAGCCTACCCAGGCAGCTTGGGCGGGTATTGAACCCGGGATCCTTGAATTATGAGTCCAGCGCTTTAAAAAAAACTGAGCTACCGTTGCTCATTGAGAGGTTAGTATGTGGAATATCCAACGTGATAACGGAAGACGAATGAGAATGAACATATTGAAGGAGAGAGTACAGTTAGGGAGCGAACACAGTGATACAATAAAAGGGGATAATTGAACCGGAAGGCAGAATAGGGGTGGAAGGGTCAGGAACGAAGAAATCATAGACAGGTGGGGAGAAAAAAATGATACATTAAATTGGCAGGCAGTGTCAACTCCGGGAGGATCTAGCTGGGACAAGATTGTAGATAGTTGGGGAGGGTTTTGGTTTGGTTTGGTGTTTTACGGCACAGCAACAGAATTAGGTTATTTAATGCCGAAGCAATATGGGATATCAGCCTTCTCGGAAATAATACTGTAGTAAAGTGCATTGTCAAATGACACACAACGATAACCGAAGTAAGTGCTTTGAACAACGACACACCATCCATAGCAGCCAACCAGGCTGATCCGATAGCTTGATTCGAACCTGCACCCTTTCCTTTATGACATAACGCAGCAACGTGGTAAGATACTGTGGGAAGATTTGAAGTGGATAAAGTGGGGTAGAACCACTGGACAGAGCACATAAAAATCACTTATTCAATCATGAACCGGAAACCCATAGGTACAAAGCAATTGCAATCTGAAAAAGACTATATAACACAATTTCAGATACTGGCATGTATCGTCACATCCTTACTGGCATTGCATGGTCAACATACTGGCACGTGTCGTCACATCCTTATTGGCATTGCATGGTCAACATACTGGCATGTGTCGTCACATCCTTACTGGCATTGCAGGGTCAACATACTGGCATGTGTCGTCACATCCTTACCGGCATTGCTGGGTCAACATACTGGCATGTGTCGTCACATCCTTACTAGCATTGCAGGGTCAACATACTGGCATGTGTCGTCACATCATTACCGGAATTGCAGGGTCACGATTCTTTACACGCTCTGCTGTATACATGACGAGAATGTTGGTACTCAAATAATCCAAGGGTCGCGAGTTCGATACCCGCCTAGACTAAAGTGTGTCATCTACCTATGCGTGTCCTTGGGAAAGGCACATAGCTCCCATTTCCTCGGCATGATACAACTAATATTGTGTTTAAAGTACCATTAAAACCAACACAAAATCTACATTTTGCATGCATGTCAACTATTACATGATTTTAAAACGCCCATACTGTACTATCAAGCATTCCATGTGGTGTTCTCTTTGTTGTTTAGACGATCTTCTGACTATATGACCTGATTTCAACAGATCATTAAACAAGTTGTCCTTCCTACTGACATGCAAAACAATGCTATGTTGCAACACGAATATTGTTTCGGCCCCGAGTCCTAGATTTTGACTTTCCTCTTTGTATAATTGTCCCAGTGCTCGTCCTAGATTTTAGCACTAACTGTTCTCGTGAATACAATCCCTCCCTCCCTTCCTCTTCTTTGTGAGCTGGAACCCCTGGTGGGACCCAGGGGGCGACGCCCCTGGAAGCTCCGGCATTTTAAGCGTTTCCAATACACAATTGTAGCTATTAAACTGTATAGAAAACTGACTCTAAGAAACGATCCGGCTCTCTCCCCCCTCCTCTACTCCGGATGCGCCCCGATCCCATCAGCCCCTGTTATATAACTTCAAAAATATTTATTATGCACGAATAAAAGTGCCCAACTTTTTATGTTGCATTGCCCTGGTTTGCAAGTGTTGTCATCGTCTCTAAGCAAACCGTGTCATATAATTTTGGGCCTGGTATTTTGGTGAGTGAACTCAAGATATACATGTCAGATTAAGACTGGGTTGGCGCCGATTGCATAAGGGACGGACCATTTAATTTTCAGGGGGTGGGGAGAGGCTGGAATTTAAAACAAAAAGTCAAACAACAACAACAAAAATGAACCCGGCCCCCAAAGAACTTGAAAAAATATTCTTTTTTTTTATTAGTAGAAGAAGAAGAAGAAAAAATAAAAAATAAAAAAATAAAAATTTATCCATAATATTAATATTTTGTTTTTACAAATTATCTTGAGGTAAAAGAAAAAAAAATGATCAGTCCCTACTAAAAGATTCGTTGAATGCAAAAGATAAACAGGTTTAATTCATTGACCCACCAAAACAATCTCTGTTTTTCTGTTTAAAATTAATTGTTTAAGTAATGCCTTTATAACATATCGTATAGACATTTCTTACATGTAAATGAACCGTACTATTTATCTCATTGCCTACAGCCAATGGTCTGCCGATTCAAATGACCTGGTTTATACTGGGCGGGTACCGAACCCGTGACCCTATGGGATGGTTATAATCTGAGGCCAGGTGTGAGTAGTTACACAAGGTTACGTAATGTGGGACAATATATGGGAATTGTTTCCACAAATAGAACAAAAATATAGGAAATATATAGTAATTGGTAGTTATAATAAACTATAAAACATTATTGCTTTCATTTTCCTCAGATATTAGATTTATCTTACTAAAAAGTTGCACAATTTTTGATACATTAGAAAAGATTTTCGTAAGCAAATGGAGGGAACTTGAAGTTAATTTCGGAAAGGTCTTTTTTATACTTGACATTAAATAATGCAGTGCTCTTTAATCTTTCACCGAACATTGTGAGCACATCTTTCAATCTGATGGCGATATGCACGAGTAAGTCTTAAAGTAAATGTAAATTCAAAAACATTCAACCTTGTCAAACCACAAAGAAATTATATCCTTAACACCCAAATGTTGCGCGGCCAATTTTAGACATAAATCCCTTGTATCACGCCACACGACAGTCACACTGATATGAATGAAATACCTCAAGTGTATAGCCTGTTCCCACCAGTTAGTCTAGGTTAGAATGGAAATTTTTATATCTGTCTTCAGTATAGGCTACTCCTTCCGCTGACGTCACAAGTTGCAATATCCTACACATTTTAGGACAGTATGCGTCACTGGTACATAATAACCACATTGTCCCCAGGCAATTTTAACCAGACAAGTATAACGTATTACCTAGAAACGTAGTGTGATTACACTTTCCACTAGAACACATTTTTTTATGTCCGTCATGGGAACTATATATAAGTTTGATATAGAAAAAATTGCTTCAACCGCTATGAAATCGCGTTTTATTTTTCCATCTAGAATTCCAGAGAATATTGAAAGAAAAGTCCCTGTCTTCCATCATCAGTCGCCAACATTAGATGAAAACGAGGAAGTTTTCACCTCACCACGCTCAACCAAGACGAAACAACTGAACCAAGAAATGGCTGAGTGAGTATCTACCTACTTATATATATATATATATATATATATATATATATATATATATATATATATATATATATATATATATATATATATATATATATATATAATCTATGTATCTGTCTATCTTTATGTCTCTCTGTCGGTCTTTCTATCTATGTATCTGTTTTTTTCTGTAGCCCTAGAGGGACATGTATGTATTATCGTTTAACGGCACGTCAGCACAATAATGGCTATATAGTGCCAATTAAAAGGAAAGTTCTAAAAATGTAAAAAATAAGAATTGCACAACTCTTTATGAAGATAAATAGATATATGCAAACATGACGTACTTCAAAATAAAAGATAAAAGATAAATATGCTAAAATTCTGTAAAATGCACAGGAGTCGCGGTAGCTTATTTTGTAGAGCATCGAATATCCGCCCAGGCTATTCCAAATCGGCTACCTCTGTTTCCTTGGGAAAGGCACTTAGTTCCCATTTTCTCGGAATGATGTAGTCAAATAAAGTGCCATTGAAAACCAACGAAACAACGATGCTCTGGAACTCGAGTTCCCCTTGGAAATGTTCGAATAACGAAGAATTGATATACAATTCATTTTTTCTGTTTTTCCGTCTTACTTTTGATACTGTTTTATGATGTGTTTTTACTAGTATAATTGCTATCATAAAGAAATTCAAAGATTTAACATATATTTATCCCTTTAAGACAGGACCCAATTTTCAATACGTATAAATTTTTGGTGCATCTATGTTTTGATTGCACTTTATGATGTGAGCGCATACATGTATAAGCCATGCTCTCATTCCCCAAAATGGACGGAACAAGGTCGAAGGAAAAGGTTAGAGGTGCACGGGAACAAGCTCGCAAGGCAAGCGGAAATGAACACTCCGCTAGGTGTAAAAACCCCACTGGATTTATACAATGCATTTTGACTTTTTGTACACCAAGTAACACATTTTATGGCATGCCGAAAGTGATTATTTTAGCCCAAAGATCGGTCAAGTAGATATAGATTTCTTCAATTCTTTTTTTTCTTTATAAAAAAAAATATAGCATTCATGCATATTTATTCCGATCTTTGTATGACTGAACAAGTATTCTATTCCATATTGTTTTCGTAGTTTATGAAAAAAAGATTAATAAATGTGTAACATAATCTGGTCAAAGTTTCTAACCGTGACGTTTGCTTCATTGTCCGATACAAAATCATGGACAGTGTGAAATGTAATTTTTACTCTAAGTTCACCGCATAGCAATTATCGCACACATTTATCACACCGAGCAACTATGCAATAATATTACACCGGGTACCAGCTTTCGGTATGTGATTTTACCTTGGGTTCAAACTGTTTAACCATCCTAACATAGCAGCGTTACCAGGGTGGGTCTGACATCTATTCAGCCTTCACAATCGATGTGATTAACGCATTTAGGTTGTTCATCTTTTCTAACGATACCGTATTGAACATCTGGATATTATGCTTGTAGGTCTTTACAATCCTTATCTGCAACTTAACAAGGTGCGCCAGACGTTCAGAGTCAGTTAAATATGTTACATGAAAAAGAATAATAGGCACACAGACACAGACACACACACACACACACACACACACACACACACACACACATATATATATATATATATATATATATATATATATATATATATATATATATATATATATATATATATATATATATATATATATATATGGTTGCTATTTTATTGCACGTTAAGCACTTTATTTATTCTATATCATGCCGAGGAAATGGGAGCTAAGTGCCTTATTGATGTACAAATCAAAGCAGCCGACCTGGGCAGGTATAGAACCCATCACCCTTAGATTACGAGTCCGACGGTCATCGAACTGAGCTACTGCGGCTCCCCGCATATAAAGATAAACAAGGATGTTGCCCAATGTATCTTATAGTCTGTATTTTGGTTTGAGTGATACATGCTGTTTTGTAATAAGATTATACAACCGATACAAATTATTTGATTTCTCTAGTTCATGCTTTCCCAGGATAATGTGCAGGTAAAAATATAAGCTGAAAATGAATGAGTCATGTAATACAAAATGCAATGGGTGAAATGATTTGATGTTTTCTCTAGGTTTTGGGATTAACACAAACAAAGACGAACTTTTTTTTACCAAAGAAGTTGCGAGAAACTATTTCTTTTTATTAGAAAGTGTGACTAGTTAGCGGATGGATATGAAGCGAGATTGCTTGAACCAAAACACCTTGAAATTGTCAAGTAATTCATACAAGACAAAAGTCGACTGCTATACACGTTTTTGTTTATAAATCTAGTGTTATGTCGAAAATCAAAATAGTATGCCGATTTCTAAACTCCACCCAAAAGAAACTGAATACAAATTGAGCATACATGTCTAAGTTTGCAATCTGCTTTACGGTAAACGTATTCAGAGAAAGACACATTTTCACTTTATTTCCTTGCCAACGTGGTAAACTTAAGAAAGATGTATTTACAGAGAAAGACACATTTTCACTTTATTTCCTTGCTTACATGATAAACTTAAGAAATGAAAACGTTTACCTTAAAGCGTGGACGAAACAATATCAACATATTCAGACTTTACATTTGTGAGCCCTTGTGAAACGAGCATTATAAAAGGCAACAAACGCCACTAAAACCATCCTTCATATATTAAGACGCATCTTTGACAAGGATCTGACACTTAAAGCCCTGAGAGTGGAGGAAACACATTGATTAAAATAGAATATGAATAGTGCTTAAGTTGTATGGGAATTCCTTTAGTATAACTGTTCAATAATTATTGTATAAATGAAAATAAAGTATTCAAAATTTAAAAAATGTGAATGTCTACTTATTTAAAAGATTTATTTATAATGATCCAAAGGAAAGTACATAGATCATATGTATATGAAGCACACGCATATTCATTTCTTAGCCGGAATGAGCGTTCTTGATGTAGACAACCGGATGACCCCCATTCTCCAACTACGTAATTCTTTTCTAAGAAAGTTAATTCATGAGGAAACTGTTTGCATACTCATCCGTCCCGTTTTGTTGTAATCCACTTGCAAATGACTGTAATGTTTTTTTTAACCCATTCTGCATATAACTGTTTGTAACAAGTTTTTCAATACCAAAGCCTAGTGATACAAATTTGTGTTTCAACCTATTTTTGTAATTAGAGTGTACCCCTGCCATTACTGTAACTCCAATGGTGCAGATGCAAAGTGTAAGAATCGACAAATGTCTCAGTTTTTAGACATCCCAATGTTCAGATCTTCACAAACTCCTTATCAAATGCAGAAAATATCGTAAGAGCTAGATTTTTCTAGCAGCAACGGTGTTCTACGAGAACCGAGGTTTGTTGTCATTGATCTTAACACTTGATAAGACATAAAAAATAAGAAACGCCGTTTTGACACGGACTCTCATCCATCGCATTTAGAACTTGTCTCTTTCGTCTAACATACTAAATCACTCGGCCATCGGTCATCACACCTAACAGAGTAAAGTTTATGCACCTTTTTCGTGACAACTGGCGCTGCGCAGGATTTGTGGATTTTATAGTTGTTTAAATTTTGTGTGTGTTCAATTTCATTCTCTTCGAAGAAGCTTTGGTCGGTCCTCTTCCTATCACCACTGCAACAGATTACGAACTATTTTGATTGTACGCTACTTTGATTGTACGCTACTTTGATTGTACGCTACTTTGATTGTACACTACTTTGATTGTACGCTACTTTTATTGTACGCTACCTACTTTGATTGTACGCTACTTTGATTGTACGCGGACCAAAAAGGTTCTTAAAATGATAGTATTGGTGGCTCAGTTGCTGGAGCGTAGGACTCGTAATCCAAGAGTCGCGGGTTCGATACCCGTTTAGTCCAGCCCGTATCGCCTGCCTCAGTGTGTTCTTGGGAAAGGCACTTAGCTCCCATTTCCTTTGCATGATATAGCCAATAATGTGTTAAAAGTTCCGTTAAAACCACTTGAAACAAAGACAAGACATACAAAGCAGTCACCGTTACATATTTCACTGAGAGATTTTTTATTTAGATTTATAAATGTACTCAATAGTAAATTTTAAGTCACATCTTTCACATCGTTACAAATGTATTCATTCCATTAGAATATTCTAAATTTGGGGGTTAAATACAATTTTAAATTTTAAGTCACATCTTTCACATCGTTACAAATTTATTCATTCCATTAGAATATTCTAAATTTGGGGGTTAAATACAATTTTAAATTTTAAGTCACATCTTTCACATCATTACAAATGTATTCATTCCGTTAGAATATTCTAAATTTGGGGGTTTAATACAATTTTAAATTTTAAGTCACATCTTTCACATCGTTAAAAATTCATTCCGTTAGAATATTCTAAATTTGGGGGTTAAATACAATGTTAAATTTTAAGTCACATCTTTCACATCATTACAAATGTATTCATTTTGTTAGAATATTCTAAATTTGGGGGTTAAATACAATTTTAAATTTTAAGTCACATCTTTCACATCGTTACAAATTCATTCCGTTAGAATATTCTAAATTTGGGGGTTAAATACAATTTTAAATTTTAAGTCACATCTTTCACATCGTTACAAATGTATTCATTCCATTAGAATATTCTAAATTTGGGGGTTAAATACAATTTTAAATTTTAAGTCACATCTTTCACATCGTTACAAATGTATTCATTCCATTAGAATATTCTAAATTTGGGGGTTAAATACAATTTTAAATTTTATGTCACATCGTTACAAAAGCAAGACGAAACCTTAATCCGAGATGTCTTATACATATAGAACTAGTAATACAAAAGCAAGACGAAACCTTAATCCGAGATGTCTTATACATATAGAACTAATAATACTAAAGCAAGACGAAACCTTAATCCGAGATGTCTTATACATATAGAACTAGTAATACTAAAGCAAGACGAAACCTTAATCCGAGATGTCTTATACATATAAAACTAGTAATATCGATATAAATGTAAGACATTCAACTGTAACCACAGAACAAATGGTAAGGTGTTGACCCCACAAAAAATCTAAAGTTGTGTACAGGTGAGAAGAGATATGACAGCACGAGATTGTTATATGTTTGTAAGGATCCATGGGTAATTACAGACTAGCCATTGCACTGATGTCATAAATAAGCACATACAACAATCAGAGGAAGAAAGAGAGAAACAAAGTAAATTTCAAAGGTATCTTACTAGTCCCAGAAAAAAACAAGCTTAGATTTTACTCAAATGTGAATAACATGTACACGAATTAAAGAATATAAAAAATATACATCTAAATTATAAATAAAGAACTAGATTTTAAAGAGGACGCAAATTTATTCACAATAGAAAAAGGCTCTTTCGCAGTTACAAGTTTTCACTGTAAAGAACAAACTTTATGGTGTTTCGGAATGTTTATTATTTCGCATGCCTAATGTTTCTTTCATGAATGCATTCATGTTTTTACTTGTATGCGGTATATTTCCTTTAATATTTAGCAATAAAGTTTTTCTTTCTTTCTTCTTTTGGTTTCAGTTTTGATCCATATCAGATATTCGAGGTAAGAAACTACTATTAATTGCTGAAGAGAAGACATGAAGATAAATTGTGCTACATCTCTAATGCTCAATTATAAAATGACTATCATCAGTTGCAGGGTAGTGTCCAAGCAAGCTATCTCTCTCTCTCTCTCTCTCAGAATATAGAGAGGATATTTGTTTGTTTGAAACGAGTGAGTGGGTGAAAAACTCAGTATGTTCACGAGTGGCGAAGCCAAGACTGAAAATACCTAAGTTTTTCACCTACGAAATAAAATATATTCGTTATTCACTCGGAGCAAGCAAAATATTCTTTTTATTTTATGCTCAAGCGTATTGTCTAGCAATTTGTATAACACACTGAAATAGCTGATTTCTTACTGCATCCTGGGCGATAATGTCAGCAGTTTACCGTTTATGTTCTGCTCCGTTTTGTGTATATTTGCACATAAAATATCAGTAGTTACATAATGCTCCTTCCCAATTCAAGGTAAAACAGCAGATAAAAAGAAAATGAAAAAAATAAAAAATAAAAAATTGTCAATTGCTGAATTTGAACGCGGTTCGCTTGGATGCAAAGCAGCCATCTTAACCTTTACACCACGCAATCGTCTTTAAATAAATTTGTAATTTCTTAGTTATAATGTTATCAATGTCTATTGACGGCCAGTGAAAAAATATATTTTCACTGCAGTTAAATATCACAATTATATCACTGTCGAGCATATATATATATATATATATATATATATATATATATATATATATATATATATATATATATATATATATAATTTGTCCACCATATTAAGCATATAAAGTAAGAATTGTCTTGAACCATTTGTTATATTTCTGCCGCTGTTTCTTGCAGCCATGTATAATTTTGTTATTGATGCTTTATTTGTAAATTCCATGGCGAATGGTACTTGAATTGACACTTGTGTAGAACTGATTTTCCATTTTTTTTATTCAAGAAGGAAATTCTCTCGTTTATATATCCATCGTCAAAGTTACGTGTAATGTAGGTTGCTCTTTATTATCTTGAAGGTTGAGCATAAAGGATGCATGATTCTTACCGTCAAAGTTTTATGTGGACGCAAGATAACGAAAGGCTGGAGTGACTACGGTAAGTTAAGAAGTCATTCACTGAATATTCCTTTAAATAAATTTTGTCTTCTTTTAACTAACCTTTTTTCATCAGTGGATTGGAAGCTTAAGTCTTCTTTGGCGCCATTTGAGTCAAACCCTTTTATTCTTTCTTGTGCGAACTAACGGGGGGGGGGGGGGGGGGGCGGACGTGGCGGTTGCCCAGGCCAGAGGTCTTGGGTCTTGGGGCGCAAAAATAGCTGATAAAAATTCGGGCCTCGTACTCTAGCCCTTTGGGCCATCATGGTCGCCCCTGGCGCCATTTACCCTTAGTACGCCACTGTATACTTTGACTAGAAATACGTTTTACTACCGACTTTTTCGTGTTTGCTATAAACTTCACTGTTTTCTAATGCCAGTGAATTTCACTGCCATTGAATTTCAGAATTCGCCATTGTTCTTGTTTCGAATATCTTAAATATGCGTATTTACAGTTATATAATTTCGTGGATGTGATCCTCCAGCGGACTCGGAGAACAAAAAATTGCACGCAAAATTGCGGTATATGGTAAGTAACTAGTATGTGGACTGATGTAAGTCTATTGCTATTTAAACTATCAAAATTTTACCTTTAATTTTAACTTAGGAAAGCGGATATATTGTAATTTATTGACACCATTCAATAATTATTTTGGACGTAGTGGAAGGGAGCATGTATGCATTCCTGTAGATTTAATTCTGAACGAGAGCTTGTTTCTCAGAAATGCTGTATTCATCAAGGTTTTCTTATGTCTTGCATTCATATATATCAATAATTAAATGATGTTGGGTTCGCAGTGGACACACCAGATCCTTACATTGC
Source organism: Margaritifera margaritifera (assembly GCA_029931535.1). NCBI lineage: Eukaryota > Metazoa > Mollusca > Bivalvia > Unionida > Margaritiferidae > Margaritifera > Margaritifera margaritifera. The sequence continues at coordinate 1,196,868 of JAQPZY010001133.1, forward strand.
TTTGACAGTCAGAACTGCTCCAGATGGACGGAAAAGGACCAAGACAATCGACAATGAGGTTAACCCAGTATGGAACGAGACCTTCACATTCCTACTGGATGAGAATGTTGCAAATATAATGGGTATGTTTACATGGTGCACTTGCAAATATAATGGGTATGTTTACATGGTGCACTTCAACATGTCCCGTTATATATAATAAGTCCACGGAAATAAACTTAACTAATATGCCTGTGTGTTCGTTATGATATGTAGCAAACAAATTACAAATCTGAGAGAAGAATTATGAGTTGAAGTTAATGATTGTATTTAGATGTTACTGTTGATCTTTCTGCTACAAATTAAAATGTTTATTCTTATTTGATATAAGAGAGATGTCTAATTCATGTAACTTACATCGTTAAGAGTATTTCATTTCATATACTTCATAACAATATACTTCCTCATTATAATGCGTTCTATGGGAGCCATATAGTATACCGCTTTATAGTTTGACCGCCTTATAATGAAGTACATAATGCATATAATTTCATTACTTCATAATGAAATGGGATCAATGACCATATCCGCCTTATAACAGGAACGGTGTTATAATGAAGGGCCTTGTAGTGAGTGAGTGCTGTATATTTAAACCACGGGTTAATGATTTAGTATATATTTGTTTAATCGAATGATGAAATGCCTTTTCTGCAGCTACTAATAGAAGAAATGATGTGACATGAAGATTATTACCAGTGTATGATACTAATCATTTATTTATCTATCAATGCCCTATCATCTAAATACTGGATATCATATATGAAACTTGTAGAGTTACAAAATTTTCGCGAATGAATAAATACATTTTTACAACATATTTTTGAAACGAGTCATTCATATGCGTAATGTCTTCTGTCAAGCCTTATAGTCGTAATTCTAAAACAATATATATTTTTGCTGATTCGGTGTTTTCTTTTTGTTTATCAAAATTGAATGCTCGCGAAAATTTAGCGATTTATACTATACATTATACAGAACAACGTATGCATAAGAAATTATTTATGTAATCTATACGTTTTATTATGGCAACATTTATTACAGAGGTGAAACTGATGGAAGCCAATTATGGATGGGATGAGACGATAGGATTAGTGAATATAGATATAAATCCACTGGATAAATATACCTGGGTGAAGGAAACGCTTCGCTTTAATACCGTACGTAAGAACTTAATTACCTCATGCAAACTATGTAAAATATTATCTCCACATATTATTGTTCAGAAAACATAGCACATTCTCATAAGAAATCATATATTTCAATTTCTCAAATACGGCTTGTCTTACTGGTCTACATTGTATTTTTTACTTTCTATTTATCTAAAAGGTTTAAATCTAATACTTAAATGTCTGCTGTCATGTGTCTTCGAGAACCTGGTGTTTTGCCTCTTATTGCTGTTTTTCGGGCTCGATATTAGAAACATGGATGCATCGTTTACTGTACCGAGTTATTTGTGTTTATGAGATACTTGCTCCCATGGTACAGATGTACAATGTCCGTCTGTTAACTAGAAATCTACAATGTTGTGAGTTCAAGTCGTGGGCAGATTGACGAGAATATTTTAGCCTCCTCTTTAGGAAGCAGGAGGTATACATGATTCACTTTGTCCGTCCGTCTGTGCGTGAGTGCGTCCCTCGGTTCATTCAAACATGATCGCAGGTGTTGTGTATATATCGTGTTATTCGCACTTGTCTTCTAATGCACCTGTTTAGGTACAAAACACTCCGAATCTTATCAGATATTTGTAAGTGAATAGTAGTTACACTTTCATGACAAAACTACTCTACAAACTTGTTCTTTATGAAAAGGTTTATCCCATGTAAATTGCACAAATTGTTGCTGCTCACTTCAATGCGTGATGCTTGAAAGAAACGAAATAGAAACTAGTATAGCTTTAAGTGTGTGCCTTTAGAAGAGAACATTTTATTTTGTTTAAATTAGTATTGCATCCAAGAAGGAAATGGTAGCGATGTAATTTCGATGTCTGAATTTAAGCTTTTGTTGCATAATCGCAAGAATTGCAGACTGCTGTCCATCAAACTTTGTTTTATATAGCGATCATCATTCCAAATGTGTTGAAGCTATTACAATCAATTATTTGTCGAGAGAGAGAGAGAGAGAGAGAGAGAGAGAGAGAGAGAGAGAATATTTTTATGATGTATTCAGTGTAAGACATGTTTGTTTCGTAACTGTTGGAAAATATAACTGGAATCATGTATTCAACTTTATATCAAGTACATTTAAAAGATAAATAAATCATAAAAGCATAGGTAAAAATTCACAGTACTAATTATCATATTCATAAAAGTCATGTATATATATATATATGTGCGGTTCTAAGTCTAAATTCAACTTGTACATTTATTTTTAGGTATCGGAAATAGATCTAGAAATGAAAGTAGAATATGAGTAAGTATGGAATTTGATATAGTTATTAGTAACGTACAACCTCACAGAACCGAAGACTCAGTATAAACGATACAAATTTATATTAAATGGAAAGATTTTAAACAACAACTAAGCATACATTTGGGGTTTTGTTTCGAAATTGGAAAAGGGAGTACCTGGATACTCAGATAATACTTCTTACAGCTAGAACTTCAACATGTATAATAATGATGAAAAGAAATTACTTTTTTTGTTTTTGAAAAAACCTCTTTTATGTCTGTATTTAAGACAAAAGGGACTTGTCTTCTGATCTGTTGACAAAAAGCAACACTAATTTATATGTCTCTTTTCTACTGAGGAAAAGAAAGCCCCGCTTTTAAATTCACCAGAAAAGTATCTGTATTTTTGTTATTAATAATAACACACGCCATTACGTAATTAACTCTAATAAATACGTAGTTGGCCCCAGATTTCATTTCATTTTTGTTTTATTTTTCAGCAAAGATCCAACATTGAGATATAGCCTTGCCTTGTGTGATGAGGAAAAGGCATTTCTGTATTGTCGCAGAGAGAAAGTATTTGAGGCTATGCGCCAGCTTTTGGGAGATAAAGGACCAGAGAGTCTTGAAGAGGTAGAAAGGCACCCACACATTACTTATCCAGATAGCTTATGTTTACTTTACAACTTTTGCTTCATTATCTAAGATGCTTTGCTAATGAAGAATGTATTTGTACACAGAGAACCAATATAGAATTTCTATAGCACACCGACTCCATCTAATGACAGTAAAGAGTGACTATTGAGTTCCATTCACAGGTATAATTTCAGTCTGATTGATACAAAATTTAACATGTCTTCATAGTCAGGATTTTGTTTTTATTAAATATATTAGCAAATATATTTAATGTACAAAACAAGTAACTGAAATTTAAGAATCAAATTTGAATGTAAAAATAAGTAATCGTTAGACTAATACACTAAGTCTCAATGGTCATTCTGTCGGTAAGTCAAAATAAGACTAAATTAGCCAATATTATACACATTTGCATTGTATTTAACCCCCAAATTTAGAATATTCTAATGGAATGAATACATTTGTAATGATGTGAAAGATGTGACTTAAAATTTACTATTGAGTACATTTATAAATCTAAATAAAGAATCTCTCAGTGAAATATGTAACGGTGACTGCTTTGTATGTCTTGTCTTTGTTTCAAGCAGTTGTAATATTACAAGTTGGAATACTTCGATTTTATGTTTTGAAGAGGAGTATCTAAAAGAAAGGCGTTGTCGAAATTCTATGCATTACATTTATGTGCTATGATACCTTCTATGATTTTAGACATGCTTGCCAGTCTGATTACAGTGGTCTCACTGGGTCAGTAAAGTCCTATCCAACCAGATATGTAGTATAATCTAATCTGTGCACTTTAATAGGGAATGTACAAATTTACACAGGTACCCACAGTCAGTGTGATCGGGTCTGGAGGGGGTTTCCGGGCTATGGTTGGGCTAAGTGGTGTGGTAAAAGCCCTGACTGATGCCGGACTTATGCAGTGTACTACATACCTTTGTGGGTTATCAGGCTCCTCTTGGTATGCTGTTTATTTTTGCAGACAAAATATATCCATATAAGCACAAAAAATATTGTACAGCATTTGTTGTTTTTATAGCTAGTTAGATATGATAACTCCGGTAGAAATTAAAAAAGGTGTACTTCATCAGCACGTATTGTCGTTGTTCGGTTTAGTGGTATTTTGGTAAAGTATAGATAATTTTACGAACATTTTTTTCATTCTAATGTGATTTGCAATTTCCTTACATTTTTATTTTCTACTTGATATCAGTCATTATATCCTTAAATTTAAAGTTTCCAAAATATCCTTAAATTTGAAGTTTCTAAAATATCCTTAAATTTAAAGTTTCCAAAATATCCTTAAATTTAAAGTTTCCAAAATATCCTTAAATTTAAAGTTTCCAAAATATCCTTAAATTTAAAAAGTTTCCAAAATATCCTTTAATTTAAAGTTTCCAAAATATCCTTAAATTTAAAAAGTTTCCAAAATTGCTTTATCTACTTTTTTGTACGGCTTTACTTATTTTACTTATTAGCTTATTTTATAAGATTAAACAATTGGGGGTGGGGGGTGGCGGCATTCAGGTGGTATATATAGTAGATCGAAATGTTGATTGGGAGATCTTAAAGAAGTACAGGTCATTATTTTTTTTATGATTGCCTTTTCTCTGTCTTGCAGGCACATTTCTAACCTCTACTCTCACCCTGATTGGCCAAAAATGAATCTTGGCGACATGCAAGAGGAGCTAAAAAAAAACGTAGACTCAAGTCTCCTTTGGCTGCTGACGCCCCAGAGCATCTACCGCTATATGGATCGAATAATGCTGAAAAGGAAAATGGGACAGCCTGTCAGTTTTACAGACTTCTTTGGCCACATGGTTGGAGAGACGCTGTTGAAAGGGGTAGGTGTTCTTCTGTGAAGTGTATGTGAATACTGGCAATCAACTCTTTTTTTCATGCTACAAGTATTAATTTTCGCTGACTTTTGCAGGAGGATTGCATTCGCAAAATGTAATAGCCACGAATTACACATTTTTAAAAACAAATCAGAGATACCAGCACTGACAAATCAGTGAAATTGTGACGCAAACTTGTTTGACATCTAGAAAGCACAAACTATAGTAGCTGCGGATAAATGTTTCTTTATTTAATTTTACTGCATAATCTTGTAATGTCTGTGTAACATTTTAATCTTGTAATGTCTGTGTAACATTTTTGGAAACTGATAATAACATTCTGCATTTACAAGCTGGTAAAAATATTCTACATTTACAATGTGTTATAGGTTTTTCACGCAAGTATATTTATACCTAGTCTTAAGCACTGCATGAAAGATCAAATACATATGCTTTAACATGTCTACATTTTTCTCCATTTTTTAATTTTTATCCACGGAAGCAAACATGAAGTAACTTAAACAAAGGTTGCAAAAGGAATACTTTTGGTCCCTTTATGGTTAAGCTTGGTACATTTATATCACAACAAAGGTTGCAAAGGGAATACCTTTGGTCCCTTTATGGTGAAGCTTGGTACATTTATATCACAATAAAGGTTGCAAAAGGAATATTTTTGGTCCCTTTATGGTGAAGCTTGGTACATTTATATCACAATAAAGGTTGCAAAAGGAATACTTTTGGTCCCTTTATGGTGAAGATTGGTACATTTATATCACAATAAAGGTTGCAAAAGGAATACTTTTGGTCCCTTTATGGTGAAGCTTGGTCCCTTTATGGTCAAGCTTGGTACATTTATATCACCATGAAAATCATTAGGATCTCCTTAAAATGCACTTCTTGGCAAATATCTGAAATGGTGACATGATGAATAAATGTTTCTTTGTAGAGACTGGATGCCAAGCTTACCGACATGAGAGAGAAAGTTGCGGATGGTGGGATCCCATTACCTCTTTTAACATGTGTCCATGTCAAGAAAGATCGTTCCGCCAGAAGTTTTCAAGGTAATGGTTTTATTTATATATGTCATTTTTGTTTGCAAGGTAATGGTTTTATTTATGTCATTTTTGTTTTCAAGGTAATGGTTTTATTTATATATATCAGATTTGTTTTCATGTCTGTTATTAGTCTTGTTTTCAAACACTCGTATTACGTATTGTGCTTAATCATCAAGCAAGACTTACAGACAATACACGTCAAATTTGTAAGCAAGGGACTGATTCTGTTTTTGGCAAGATGAGTTCGGAGAACACATTATCTTGTCATATAGACAAGTAATACCCTGATTAGGCATATAGACAAGTAATACCCTGATCAGGCATATAGACAAGTAATACCCTGATTAGGTATATAGACAAGTAATACACTGATCAGGCATATAGACAAGTAATACCCTGATTAGGCATATAGACAAGTAATACCCTGATTAGGTATATAGACAAGTAATACCCTGATTAGGTATATGGACAAGTAATACCCTGATTAGGCATATAGACAAGTAATACACTGATCAGGCATATAGACAAGTAATACCCTGATTAGGCATATAGACAAGTAATACCATGATCAGGCATATAGACAAGTAATACCCTGATTAGGCATATAGACAAGTAATACCCTGATTAGGCATATAGACAAGTTATACCCTGATTAGGCATATAGACAAGTAATACCCTGATTAGGCATATAGACAAGTAATACCCTGATTAGGCGCTTAAATACATTTTTATCGCTAAGTAATTTATATCTCCTGATTTAAAGTCTCGATGCATATTTATTAAAGTACAAAATTCAACTATTTCATGAAACATTTAAAAAAATTCCTTTCATGTTGCATAAACATTTTTTTTCATCGTCAGAGTGTTTATTGGACGGGAATTAAATTTTTGGTATAATTTCTGATATTTTTGTTTTCAGAATGGGTGGAGTTTTCTCCTTATGAAATTGGAATGGCAAAATATGGTACTTTCATGAAGACCGAACTCTTTGGAAGCAAATTCTTCATGGGCAAACTGTGCACTAAATACGAGGAACCACCACTTCACTTCCTTCAAGGTCAGCAGTACTGGATTCATAGCTATAATGCTGTAAAACCTTATTGCGCAGATACATTTTTTTTATTGACAGAAATATGCGAATAAACAGACAATACTGACAAATTTATGTTAATATTATTGCAAGAAAATGAAGACACAGAGAAGAAAGTACAGTCTCTAAACTAGGTATATACAAGAATCAAGGATTTGTGTCTTTCATTTTGTTGGTTTTAAGGCACTTTTAACACATTATTGTCTGCATCAGGCTGAGAAAATGGGAGCTTAATGCCTTTCCCAAGGACACGGTGAGGCAGCCGATCTGGGATGGTCTGGACGGGTATCAAACTCGCGACTCTTGGAGTATAACTCTCTACAACACCAGCTCCCAAAGAATAAAGGACTGTGGAAATCTTCATCCAAAAGGATACATTTAGGCAAACGCGTTCTATCTTGTCATGAGGTTCTTAATCATTCTCAAAGTTCATATGTCAGAATTCATTGTTTCTTGCATCTTGATAAGTTTCCCGATAAATTGGTTAATGTCTACATTAAAGGATGTGTTTTGATGCCTTCATTAAATGATGTGTTTTGACGCCTACATTAAATGATGTGTTTTGATGCCTTCATTAAATGATGTGTTTTGATGCCTTCATTAAATGATGTGTTTTGACGCCTACATTAAATGATGTGTTTTGATGCCTTCATTAAATTATGTGTTTTGACGCCTACATTAAATGATGTGTTTTGATGCCTACATTAAATGATGTGTTTTGATGCCTACATTAAATGATGTGTTTTGATGCCTACATTAAATGATGTGTTTTGATACCTTCATTAAATGATGTGTTTTGATGCTTACATTAAATGATGTGTTTTGATGCCTACATTAAATGATGTGTTTTGATGCCTTCATTAAATGATGTGTTTTGATGCCTTCATTAAATGATGTGTTTTGATGCTTACATTAAATGATGTGTTTTGATGCCTACATTAAATGATGTGTTTTGATGCCTTCATTAAATGATGTGTTTTGATGCCTTCATTAAATGATGTGTTTTGATGCCTATATTAAATGATGTGTTTTGATACCTACATTAAATGATGTGTTCTGATGCCTACATTAAATGATGTATTCTGATGCCTACATTAAATGATGTGTTTTGACGCCTACATTAAATGATGTGTTCTGATGCCTACATTAAATGATGTGTTTTGATGCCTACATTAAATGATGTCTTTTGATGCCTACATTAAATGATGTGTTTTGAATGTCGTATATCTGACTTTGAACAATGTATAACTTCTAATGTTTTGGCAGGCATATGGGGAAGTGCCTTCTGCATCCTCTTTAAGAGACTTCTGGAGGATAACAGACGTCTGGATCCTGTAGAAATGATCCGCCAGGAGATGGGTAGGTGTTTACTACTAATTCACTATTGTTTGCGATGTACCAGATTTCGTAGGTTTCATGGTTGACACAAACGAAGAATTTAAAAACCCAATGAACTATGATAATTCTGTTGAAAAAATAAGACTCCTTCCCCAGTCAACGAAATTAGGTACCAATGAAAATATTTTTTTTCTTCGCAAAACCACGAATATTGATACCCACGAAAATAAATAAGTTGGCAGTATTAGTAATTTTTTGGAATGAATGAGGGAAATCCGATGGAATTATTTTCAGCTATTTACTGTGTCAATTCTCACCCAAAGAAGTAATACTTATATATACTTTAGTATAGTAATTTTATTATCCGTTGCTTATATAAATAATTATGATTAAATGCTCAGTAAAAATCTATTTAAATTTCATTATTATTGCAAGCAAAGTTTTGGATCGTTTAAATCTTTTTCCAACCTAAAACTTCTTTAATTTGACAATCATTCCGAAAGATAAATCTTGGGAAGAGGTCTTCAAAACTATCTGGAATTCCCCATAAGGCAACAAAAGCACAGTTTTAAAAGAAAATAAAATGGCAATGAAATTATATATGAAGGGTGTCACCTTAAGATATACGATTAAAGAATACACGAAACAATGTTCCTAAAATATTTTATCAAGCGATACCTTCTTGAAACGGTCAGTTGAAGTTGACAGTAACTAATGAAAGAGCATTAACATGCTGCTTTGGTGCAGGTTTCTACTATAGGTGATATACATTTAAAAACTGAACTTTATAATTTACAGAATTCATGAAGTCTTGAAACTTGAAAATTGATTATTCACTGCATGAAAGGCCGTATTGAAGTGAAAGCACTCATGAATAGTGTGTCATCAATTATTCACTGCATGAAAGGCCGTATTAAATTGAAAAGTACTCATGAATAGTGTGTAATCGAGTATTCACTGCATGAAAGGCCATATTGAAGCAAAAAGCACTCATGAATAGTGTGTAATCAATTTTCAAGCTTCCTGAATCCTTTAAAATATGAAGTTCAATTCTCGTAATTACAAATATATTTTTTAACCATTGTTTACAAATATTGTCAAAGCACACAAAAATTGCACTTGAAGACATAAATAGTCTGGTGTTATGAACTAATAACTTTCAGTTTTTATCGTCATATGATAAAATTGTAATTAATCTAAATGCGCGTCACAAATGCTTGATAAAATTTGTAATTATCAGATGTCAAGCTTTACTTGTCAGTCACTCTCTCAGATAGTAACCAAAACAAACCAACCGATCAGATCACTATAAGTAGCAACATTTCCTCACAGCAGCTGAATTCAGAATGATCTTGGTTAAATTTTGCTCATTTTGATAATGTGGTCTCTACTTTTAACCATGTGTTTCATGTTATCAGTAAAACAGTTGGAAGAGAACCAGGCGGACTTTTAACCATGTGTTTCATGTTATCAGTAAAACAGTTGGAAGAGAACAAGGCATACTTTTAACCATGTGTTTCATGTTATCAGTAAACCAGTTGGAAGAGAACCAGGCTAACTTTTAACCATGTGTTTAATGTTATCAGTAAAACAGTTGGAAGGAACCAGGCAGACTTTTAACCATGTGTTTCATGTTATCAGTGAAACAGTTGGAAGAGAACCAGGCTAACTTTTAACTATGTGTTTAATGTTATCAGTAAAACAGTTGGAAGAAAACCAGGCAGACTTTTAACCATGTGTTTTATGTTATCAGTAAAACAGTTGGAAGAGAACCAGGCGTACTTTTAACCATGTGTTTTATGTTATCAGTAAAACAGTTGGAAGAGAACCAGGCTGACGAGAGCAGCGACAGCAGTGAGAGCGATGACGACAATTCATCAGCAGGAAAGGATAGGCCAATGAAAGATTCTAAAACAGCAACCATGTTCAGTTTTGAGGACAACCAAAATCTTGGTGGTGGTGCTGTAAACGGAAACAGGCGCGCGGTCAGAGAATCGACACGCAGAACCAAAGACAAGGGATACTGGCATACTTTTTTGAAGGGCCTGTTTGAGAAGTGAGTACAGGAGGTTCATAACTTACCGTCTGAACTCGCTTATAGGTGGGGTCCAGCTGCAAACAACATAGACCCAGATCTACTTTCGGATAATGCACCGGCAAATATTTTGTTTTTGTTCTACTGATTAATCGTGACAAACTGCTCAGACCGAAATATGACTGCGTGTTATGCGACGGCAGATCTGGGTCTGTGCAGTTTGCAGTTGGATTCGACTTATAAGCGAGTACAACTGGAATTTAATTGGCTGATAGACAAGTGAGCAAAATACTTTTCTGTTTGTTTTAGTTATGTTGACGTTTTTTGTTCAGATGAAGTTTATGTAATATGACGGCTTCGTTATTCGGAAAAATTGTTATGCAGTCTTGCAGTTACATACACATCAAAACTATATGTCTTTCTTCAAAATCGTGTCAGTAGATTTTAAAGGGTTATTTACTTCAAAAATAGATTATCATTAATTAATGGCACCCTATTGAGATTGTGGCGGTATTGACACCTGCAGACATGCTATGTGTTTTCCATGATGATTAATCCTGTTAATAGCCAATTTACACCTGACGTTGACCTTATGCAAAACGAGGCAAGCATGTTGCTGCACGTGCCATTTTATGTAATCGGATTACAGGGTTCAGTTATACTGAGATAATTTTGCACTTTCGTCATGTTTCAACTGAATTTATTTGGACATTTTAATAACGAAAATGTGAACAGGTTGTTTCTATAGAATGTGGATATAACATTAAAATGGTTTATTTCGGGACAACTTGATCAGAGCTATCGAACGTGAAATTAGCCCATTAAATCCGAAGGGTAAAGCAGAGGGTGCTGTGCTCAATTTTCATAGGTCCACAGGCCGTCATTCTCCAAAACTAAAATGGACTGTAACACAGGCTAGTCTTTTGGATGATGAAGACTCTACCGTTTTTCATTCATAGTATGATAGTACATGAGTGAAACTTTCTATTTTGAAAGTGCAAATTATATTTAGAGCAAACTTTAAATTTTGGTTTCACTAATCCGTTTAGTCGGAAACACAAGATAATTGCCTTTGCATTAAATGTTGCGCACCTAACGTTGTTTACGATGTACAAATATCAAAAGTTAAACTTAAGTGCTTACAATTGAATGAGAAAAATTCTCATTTAGAAATATTTGTGCATATGTATTGATGTTATTTTTCCCCTTCAGTACTTCATTAGAGCACCATTTTCCTTTTCACCAGGAAGAATTGAGGGTGTTTACGTTGTATTTACAAATATACATGTATCAGCTCTAAAGACTGTGACAAACATGTAACTGTTCTTATCTCGATCAGTTTCAAAATTGAGTCCATGATAGCCTTTAAACTTACTTCAGAATCTAGATTGCATTTGCACATGAATGAAATTATATTTTTTTTTTCAATTTTTAGTAAGAACTTCGAGTTATTGAGCACCAGAGCTGGAAGAGCTGGTGTGATCCATAACTTCATGAGAGGACTTTCTCTGCAGCAGACCTATCCATTATCTCCATTTACTCCCCAACATTCCGAGGACCACACAGAAACAAGAATTAGTGGTCAGTACAGAGAGTATCTTACTTAGTGGTCAGTACAGAGAGTATCTTACTTGTAGAATTAGTGGTCAGTTCAGAGAGTATCTTACTTAGTGGTCAGTACAGAGAGTATCTTACTTAGTGGTCAGTTAAGAGAGTATCTTACTTAGTGGTCAGTTCGAGAGTATCCTACTTAGTGGTCAGTGCAGAGAGTATCTTACTTAGTGGTCAGTGCAGAGAGTATCCTACTTAGTGGTCAGTTCAGAGAGTATCTTACTTAGTGGTCAGTTCAGAGAGTATCTTACTTAGTGGTCAGTTCAGAGAGTATCTTACTTAGTGGTCAGTACAGAGAGTATCTTACTTAGTGGTCAGTTCAGAGAGTATCTTACTTAGTTGTCAGTACAGAGAGTATCTTACTTAGTGGTCAGTACAGAGAGTATCTTACTTAGTGATCAGTACAGAGAGTATCTTACTTAGTGGTCAGTACAGAGAGTATCTTACTTGTAGATTTATTAGATATGTTATTTATGCAAAGCATGGAATACAGTAATATATCTCAAACTGCTTGCAGCGATGACATATTTAATTATTCAATGAATTTTATAACTTTAATGGTATATGTAAACGTGTTCGAGGTTCTGTTTATTACATTGCTTCTGACATTTGTATATAACTTTGTTAGTTGTTATGTCACAGTTTGATGTGACATTTGTATAGAACATTGCTAGTTGTTGCTAGATGTTACATCAGAGATTGAAGTGACGTTTGTATACAACGTTGCTAGTTGTTATGTGACAGTTTGAAGTGACATTTGTATACAACGTTGCTAGTTGTTATGTCACAATTTGACATGACATTTGTATACAAAAAATGTTGCTATCACAGATTGATGTAAGTTGTATAAAACTTTGCTATTTGTTATGTCACAGTTTGATGTGACATTTGTATAGAATGTTGCTAGTTGTTATGTCACAGTTTGATGCGACATTTATATAAAACGATTCTAGTTGTTAGGTCACAGTTTGAGGAGACATTTGTATAGAATGTTGTTAGTTGTTATGTCAGTTTGATGTGACGTTTGTGCAGAACATTGCTAGTTGTTATATCATAGTTTGACGTGACATTTTTATAGAACGTTGCTAGCTGTTATGTCGCAGTTTGACGTGACATTTGTATAGAACATTGCTAGTTGTTATGCCTTTGTTTTGATGTGACATTTGTATAGAACGTTGCTGGTTGTTATGTGACAGTTTGACCTGATATTTGTATAGAATTTGGCTGGTTGTTATGTCACAGTTTGACGCGACATTTGTATCGAAGATTGCTAGTGGTTATGTCACAGTATGACGTGACATTTGTGTAGAACATTGCTATTTGTTATGTCACACTAGACGTAAACTACGTTTATGATGCTCATCAACATGTTCAAAACTGAAGATGCACAGTAGAAATTTAAAAAACCTATTTGAATAAATTATCTCACGAGAAATTTTAAAACCTATTTGAATAAATTATCTAACGAGAAATTTAAAAACCTATTTACATTATCTCACGAGAAATAGAGGATCTTACACGAGTGCTCATTTCAAATGAAATGTATGTATGTATGTATGTATGTGTGTGTGTGTGTGTGTGTGTGTATGTATGTATGTATGTATGTGTGTGTATGTATATTTTTATGTATGTATTTATGGAGTAGAGCTTTACATTACTTCAGCACAAAAGTGGCTATGTAGTGCCAAGAAAAGGTTATGTTCCAAAAATGTATGAAATTTGTGACACGAGTCTAATAATATCTTTTGCGTGTTACGACTCTATGGTCTAAGAAAAATGTAACAGAAAGAAAGTGAAACCAACAAATCAAGTAAAAATCAACAAGCAATTTATTACTAGATAATTAAAATGAAAAATCAAAAAGTCACTTACAGTAATGTGTTTTGAAATCCTAATAATCCAATAAGAATGATTGTTCTAATCACAAGTCCTAAATATAGAATGTTCCGAATTCACGGCTGTGTCCTTGAATGTTATGATGTGCTAATGGTCTCCAAAGTCCTGATGTACTAGAAATCTTTGATGTGCTGATGTCAAAATGAAGTATTCCAAAATCTCTGAATAAGTTCACATAAATTCCAAAATCATCAATTAAAAATCCAAAATCCAAAAGTTTATGAGCACTGTTATAATCCAATGAATATTTAAAATAATTCCTCTCTTAGAATTTGGAATGAATTTTCACAACTGTAATAGCTCTTTACAAGACTGATGGTAATGTCAAAACTGAAAAAATGTCCACCAAACATGGCATATATAAAGATTGGTCACATGACAGAATGTTCTAGAATATGAGTCATCTTAATGGAATTCTACCTGTAAACAAAATTCAACCTTGACCTTCAAATTGAGAAAACATATTGATCAAAACAACCTAATTCAAGGACACTAGTTAAACATGTTTTTCCTGATAACATTAAGATTTAAGAAAATATTAAAGTGAAGAAACATTTATAATTTCCTAAAATATTTATAATATTATATAAACATCATACATAACATGCGAGTCTTGGTGACAAAAAGATTGAAATTATTCAACGAGTTTCATAAATTTAATTTGAAATGAACGCAAATGTTTGATTCTATTTATCGCATGACAATAAATATTGATTTTGTTTGACCAAACCACAAAATAGTGTAGTGAAATGACTTTGAAATACATTTGGATAGCTCGGTCTTTACGCCAATCCTTTGCATAATGTTATGACCTCATTGGTGACATCAGGAGTTGTTATTACATGTGTTACATATCGTGTTACATATGTGTTACATATATCATAAGTTATGGGTGTATTAACAGCAGGAATGTGTTACATACGTGTTACATATATCATAAGTTATGGGTGTATTAACAGCAGGGATGAAACCTTGCTCTTGTACCTATAATTTTGAATCTGTGGATGGAAGATTCTATAGTAAACAGAAACCTCTCAGACGTTTTTATATCTGAGTCAACAAACGCAGTTTTTTAAAACAAAATTTGATCTGTCATCTAACTTATTATGACGCCTTTTCTAAAACTTTGAACTTAGAATGGTAAGGATATTGCTACAGTTTATGCACATATTATCAATCATAAATCCCACATTTTGCAGATGATTTTGAAGCCGTGTTTGAAATGCACCCAACGAATGTCAAACACCTGTACATGGTCGATGCTGGACTTACATTCAACTCTCCGTATCCAGTGGCTTTGAGGCCGCAACGTCGCGTGGATATCATCTTGTCTTTTGACTTCAGTGCAAGACCGAGTGACTCAAGTCCTCCTTTTAAGGTAATTCTCACACTTGTATTATGATCGTGATCTTCTATCACATCTCACAATGATTCCAAGCAAACTTCGTCACCAAATGACTCAACGCAAACAACGTCACCCAATGACTCTATGTAGACCACATCACCCAATGACTCCACATAAAGTATATTGTGATTCTTGTAGAGGATTCAAATTATTTTTATTATCATTAGCAAGGAACATGTTTTCCAGTGTTTATACATTGTAATATTTATAAAGTAAGGCAACATGTTTTCCAGTATTTATACATTGTAATATTTATAAAGCATGGCAACATGTTTTCCAGTGTTTATACATTGTAATATTTATAAAGCAAGGCAATATGTTTTCCAGTGTTTATACATTGTAATATTTATAATGCCCTTTTGTAGTGGTCTGGTATACAATAATATCATACATCCTCCGTTTCGAAGTTTATATACGTAATTACTAGGAGTATGTCGGTGATTTTTAAGGTAAACAGCTCTTCACACAGGGATTGTGTTGTTATTCGACATCTAGAACATAATATTCTATATCAGTTACTTTCTGCATTAGAAAAGACTATATTAATTAACTTACAAAGGGTAATGTGCACATGACATCTCTCGAAGCGGTAGTATTCTCCACAATAATAATTTATCCAAATATTTCTCTTGCAACATTTTGTTTGCTGAAATATATTTTGTACTTGCAGTTGAATTATTCTTTACTTCAATTCAACCTATCTTTGAATTTCTATTTAAATTTTTGTATTCCTGATTATCATTTTCAGGAACTTCTGCTAGCGGAGAAATGGGCAAGAATCCACCAGCTGGCATTCCCTCCCATAGATACCACAGTGTTTGACAGGGAAGGAATGAAAGAACTTTACATCTTCAAACACCCAAGTGACCCACATTGTCCGGTGGTTCTACACTTTCCATTAGTCAATATCGAGTTCAGAAAGTATTGTGAACCAGGTATGTAAACTATAGCGGTCCTGTCCCATTTTCTGTGTAATATAGTCAAATCTTAGAGCGCACTACTCTACTGTGTTATTATGTGTACCAGTAAAGAAAATACTTTGTATTGGTGTTTTAAAAGAGAAGTTTTGAGTCTATTTTGGAATCGAGAATTAGTTTTAAACCAGCAAATGATTTAAACTGTCTCTTTCTTGTGATTTAGGTATATTATTTTCCTCCTTAATGCTCATGCATTTTAAAAAGAATTAATTGCGGATGAAGGCATACATATCCTTTAATTCTGTCCCTATATTTATGTCTATATTTGAAGGTAGCCTTAATAAAACTGACGAGCAATAGCTATACGCAAAATTGTTTCAGTGTCTTTGATAGAACGAGTAACATGCATATTTACTTCACAGCTAACTCAACATTGGAATGGCATATCTGATACTTGGAAAATAAACTTGGTAATAAAAGATAGTGTCTGCAGCCTTTTGTTTTGCTCCTGTATTCTGTTTTACTGCAAATTGATTAGCGTATTTTATTTTTCTAAGGTGTCCCAAGAAAAAAGAAAGAAGACAAGTCCTTCGCTGACTTTGATATTTTTGATGATCAAGCCACACCCTACTCTACATTCAATTTCAAGTATACACACCTCGCATTTGACAGATTGTCAAAACTCACAGAATTCAATACACTGTTGAATGCAGAAGAAATCAAGACGATATTTGCGGAGTGCATTAAAAAGAAGCGCATGAACCCTCAGAAGGTACCATGTGAACTCAAGGATATTCCAACACTCAAGAGAGTGAGTGTGAAAAACAAGAAGAGGCTCTCCAAATTTGTCTCCCTTGTCCGCAGCGGAAAGCACAAGAATATTGATTCCGCTCTAGTGGATACAATTTCCGAGGAGAAGAGTTTTGACATGATGGATGGACAAAGTAATGAGAAGGTGGTTCAAAACAAAGAGGATAGAAATTTAGTTACAGAGCAAAGGCAGAGCAAGTTATCGAGACAGAGGGCCATCACCAAAAAGGTAGACAAATCTGCATTAGTTCAAAAAGAAAACATGCCAGAGTCTCCGGAATCGGATGAATACTTTGATGCCATGATCGTACCAGAAACAAAAGCTATTCCTTGTCCAAAACCTTCAGAGTCCATCAAATTGAGAAATATACCTGGACGCCGAAAACCAACACTGGGGGAAATTGGTATGCATGATGCCAGATGCCATTCGATAGATGAGGATGGTGATGATGTGTACTATTCTGCGGCTCAGTGATAAATGTAGTGATACAGTGTAAAACGCCATTCGCTTTCATACGCATTAGTCGTCAGATGGCATGGATGTCTCATCTCAATGATTCAAATATCCAGGAAGTAATCAGTTAGCCAATAGAGTATTGTCCCGGATCGATCGTGAAAACGGAAGCATTGGACAAAAAAGCAGTGAAGAGAAATGTACATTTGATTTTGTCAGAATTTAATCCGCTTCAAAAATATGTTACAACTCTGGAGAAGAACTATATGGAAACAATGTAAATCAACCTTCTGGAAACATTTTAGTTGCTAGCCTATGACAACCATACGATTTATCTTCTACCAGATTCGTAAGAAAGTTTGATTGGTACTTTTATCTGCTCATTGTTAAATCTAGTTTTCTTATATTTTTGAATATTTTGTTTGACTTCGGGTTAAATTTGAAAAGTTTGCTTATTATAACAGACTTAAATAGGAAATTGATTCGTGGATTGCATTGCAAGAAAGTGCAAATTCCTTCCAGAGTCTGAATGAATTCAAGAACATTCCCACACTCAAAAGATTGAATGTTAAAAACCAAAAATGGCTCTCCAAATGTGTCTTATTGGTACGCAGTGGAAGATACAAAATAATAGTCACAGCATACATTGATTCTGTCCTTGTGGATACAGTATCTGTGGATATGAGTTCTCCATTGTGAATACAATATCTGAAGAGATATCCAATTCTTCAACGTATCCAATACTTTCATGCGGAATAGTATATTTAATTATTTCACATTGAAATGTTCTTTTCTTGTATGACTACCAATGGTGATGATCCCATGCCAGTCCTTGTCGATACTGAAAATGGTTTGCTTTGTTCCAAATTATGTTTTCCAGCCTTTTGGAGGCTGATGCAAAATTGTATACCTTATCAATGATTATATTCAATGATTTATTCCCAGTAGTTAGATTTGAAAACTTTTTTGAATTTAATGCTGAGTACAGAATGATGCAAGTAGCATAAACTTCATCAATGTGTACGTCTAGTTGTTGACCAAGGGAAACAAGCTTTAAAAAGGGAAAAATGAACTTTTATTCAGTTGGGACTATCAGTTCTTTGATTGATGCATACTTATGCTATTATATATAATTTATGTTTGGTAGTTAAACATTGTTTATAAAGGAAGCCATCTAAAAGAAGAATATGTATTTACAATGATTCTTGACGTCATCTGTGAATGTCACATTATGATTTTACAAATTGCAGCAAATGTCCATAACTTCTTTCTACATTTATTGACTTATGAATGCTCAATACTCTGTCATTAAAACTTATCAGCTTAATTATTGTGACAAATGCTACTCATAGATTTGAATCCCACTGAAATAATTATAACTTTATTTTTCTATCAGCACCTTACAGACCTTAAGTTCAACATCACTTACATTACCAAAATTTGCCATTTTCTGTGTTTGTAGTTTGCATTCTGTATTATACACATTGGAACAAAGATTTTCATATAAATAGTTGCTTTGTTTGTTTGTTTGTTTTGTGGGTTTAATGTCATTTTCCCGCACATGATGGGCTATACTTGTGTCCGCAAATGGAAACCACTCCAGCCCAGTTGATCTATGTCTTGGTGTTTCACATTCTGTTCTTGGACCTGTTCTCTTCATTCTATACACTCAGCCGCTTTCAAGTGTCATAGATCGTCATCCAGTGTCTCACCAACTGTACGCTGATGACACCCAAATATACAAATCTAGCCACCTTACTGAAGTTGATGCTACCATCCAGGGTGTAGAGAGGTGACATGTAACAAGCTGCAGATGAATGAGGGTAAAACTGAAGTCATTCGGATTACAACACAAAGACTTTCTCATTCACATCCTTTACCTCAAACAATAAATATCAGCAACACCAACATTAAATTCACACAGTCAGTACAAAACCTAGATGTTACTCTCGACAGTACTCTCTCATTGCACCAACATGTCATGAACATATGCAAGGCTGCATATCTTGAGCTGAGACGTATCAGCTCCATTCGCAATTATCTTTCAGTTGATGCCACTAAAACACTTGTGTGTTCCTTAGTACTTTCAAGACTGGACTATTGTAACTCAATTCTCTCTGGTTCGTCTCAGTATCTACTCCAGAAACTTCAAAAAGTTAAAAACACAGCTGCTTGGATCATCCTTAGAGTACCACAAACCTAGCCCCCGCTCTGTACCCTACACTGGCTACCCATTCGATCCAGAATCAAACACAACATTTGCTCTCTGTGTTCCTTTTTATGGAGGAATTTACACAAAATGGATAAAAGTGCACTATTTAAAAAATATAAGTGATCTTAGAGAAAAGAGAGGTTAGTTCCTAAATGACTTTTTTCCTTTTGTGTATCAGTCTAGTCGAGAGAACGTGGATTAAGGAGACGATGTTGACTGAGAGCATGCCATGGAAATGATACTGCAGTGATTTTGTGTGTGTATGTGTGTGTGAGTGTGAGTGTGTGTGTGTGTGTGTGTGTGTGTGTGTGAGAGAGAGAGAGAGAGAGAGAGAGAGTTGTATGAAGGCGCCACTATAAAGGGATGTATTGAATTTTTTTGTATTTGTTCAAACTTAAAGATTGTTAATAATATATATATGTTACATTCATTTGTACTTTGATTGTGGAGATGTAAAATTTAAACCGCTTTATTTTGAGACTTTCCCAATACAGTCTAGATAAAACATAACCGTGTCAGGAGAAACGTGACCGTATCACGAGAAACGTGACCGCTTCAGGAGAACTGGTTTTCGTACACCAGGTGATGTTTTCTCTGTATGTCGTCTTGGCGATCATGATGAGATTACGGACCAAACCCCGTTTTCATTAATTTTTCAACATTTCCCCCAAAAGTTATACTTTACATTATTATGCTGATGATTCCTTTTCTGGCAATAGCTAGGTTGTCCTCATAGGTAGAGATATAAGAAAGAATGGACTACCAATCTCACTTTGTAAAATTGTACAGTTTATAATTATTTTATTATTAAAAATAGAAGTAAGAAATTCCGTAAGTATATATTTGCGTGTAAATGAAAATGTCTAAGACGTAAGAAGACAACCCTTCTGTTCTAATGAAGTGTTTAGTGCGACTGTTTATCCATTGACAGTACCTATTGATGTTACACTCTCTCTTTTTGATATCTCTTCTTTCTTAGGTCAGTCACATTTATGTAATATGCGGCAAATATGGTAACAAGCTTAAATATAGAAATTTTATACATAGGTGTATTATGATGCATTCCATTGCTGATAAAAGCTTTATACTTAAATGATCTCAGTATAAGGCGACCTCACTTATAAACTTATAACACGGTCTACTTGTATAGGGCGCAGATAAAAAATAAACAGATACGACCTTTATTAGTTTCATATATATATATATATATATATATATATATATATATATATATATATATATATATATATATATATATATATATATATATATATAATGTCACCAGTATAATCAAACACGGAGCCCGTGCCGCTAGTAACGGCACCTATCGCCTAGGTCTCATGCACCAGCGCCCTAACCAATTCGGCCATGCTCATCAAAGCAAGCCTGGAGTTATATGCTCACTGAATTTATATTTAGAAATACAAGATATAGATGAAATTATAACAATAAATGGACACCAAACAGAGAGGAAAGCATTTATACCTGGATCCCACATTGTATGCATGGATACATGATTATTTGAAAGAAATTTATAATATAGAATGCCACCAATATATGTATGTGTGTGTTTGTTTATATATCTCACCTTTGTTTCTCAAATTTCACTGGGTTAATTACGGAATAAGTTACTGGTAAATTTTCTCTCACCGCTACGACACTTTTACGTTTCATGACGTCGTGGTTTATTTAAAGTTCTACTCTTAAGGTTGGCTCAGTACAATCATTCGCTAAACAAGGTAAGAATGTACGCATTTAAAAAAAGAAAAATTCTCTTCGATGAAACAGAGGTGCTAAATAATATTTGTCGTTACGTATATAATAACTAAAATAATATATGTTGACATAGCGATTTTTGTCCAGCATATGTTAGTGAAAGCGAGACATGGTCACTATTTAAGCGCCAACGGAGTCGTCAACAGTTTGATACGGTTTTGGTTAAAGTTTTTCATTTTTGTATATTTCATAAATCCCCTGATATGTATTCTTAACATACTTGGCACAAATTAAGCTAACACAATTCATTGTAAGAAAAGCTAGCTCGTCCTGTGACCTTGGACTCAAGGGTTTGTGTTAAAATGTTTTCATCTGCTTATTCTTCCTTAACCAATAGGTGGATTTTCCTCATATTTGAGATTAGCCATTATGACGCCAAGTATAAGTACTATGCACAAGTACAAGTACAATGTACAAACACAAGTACAAGTACAAAGCACAAGTACAAGTACAATAGAATGCACAAGCAGAAGAACAAGTACAAGCAAAAGTACATTGCACAAGTACGAGTACAAGTACAATGCACAAGCACAAGTACAAGTACAATGCACAAGTAGAAGTCGAAGTACAAGCACAAGTATAATGCACAAGTACAAATACAATGCACAAACACAAGCACGAGTACAAGAACAATGCACAAGTACAAGTACAATGCACAAGTACAAGTACAATGCACAAGTACAAGTACAATGCACAAGCACAAGTACAATGCACAAGCACAAGTACAAGTACAATGCACAAACACAAGTACAATGCACAAGTACAAGTACAATGCACAAGTACAAGTACAATGCACAAGTACAAGCACAATGCACAAACACAAGCACGAGTAAAATGCAGTACAAGCACAAGTAAAATGCATAAGTTCAAGCACAAGTACAATGTACAAGCACAAGTACATGTAAAATGCACGAGCACAAGAACAACGCCAAATACAATCACAATCACAAACACAATTACGATCACGACCACGATCATAAACACGTCCACGTCCACGTATACGGCCAAATACACGATTGTTATGATGCTCGGGTGGTAAACAAACCGAACACTATTATTGGAAATGTATTACAGACACAGCCTTTGCACGTGAGTGTAGTCCCACATACAAATACAAATATTGGGAATGTATTACAGACCGTACCTATGTACATGAGTATAGTTTCCAGCCGTGTTTGCAGACCGATCAATATTTGCATACTGGCTTAGTGTAGGCTCTGTGTTATCTGCAAGTATAACGGTGGCTGACTCCTGTATGAAGATGTATTAAGTCAAGAAAATAGCTTATTTTGCGTACCTTTCAATATCTCAACGATAAATAACGATTTCTTGACTTAACTAAGAAATAGAGAATTCTGGCGTACCTATTATTTCAAAGCAAAATTGGACATTTCTTCTCTTCATACAAGAGTCGGCCAGATTGATAAATGCCAACGTAGAAAACTACTCAAATGATTGCTGGTGGAAGTGCTATCAATATTTGAGAGACGTAGAATTATTATTCCAATGCTATGTATGCTTACCGTTAAACGGGACTATGTAATAAGCCATAGAATAGTAATTCAAAATGGCGTAGTTTTCAAATTGACTTAATATAGGAGGGGGTGCGTGCGCATGTTTTCTCACCAGCCTGTTAACTTCAAGTATGAGTTCGTTCATTTACTTGTTAAGTGTGTCGGTGGGCTAATCAGTTACCGTGCTATACTTTTGATCAGTCGACTTTGCAGGTTCTACACACAATCGCGGAAAATAATATTTTTTTAATATTGAGGAAATGTTGAAGATTGTGTTGGTTGTACATGAAAATGATAGCCAATCTGACGATATAAGATTAATGTCAATTAGTGATGGATCATTTGAGGTTTTTTGAGCCGATATTGACTTCAGACACATTTCATATAAGTTTATTGATTTGTTTCTTACAGATTATTCAGACTGCGCGCCGGTTTATTTACAAGACACTCGTACAGTATTTCAGATTACCATAAACGAAGAAATGGTACTGTGCTCATACCCAATTAGATAAATGTTTTGCATATATATAAAGTTCAACGGCATTAGGACGCAATCACTGTAGAGGTTTATGCCTTGGAAAACGTGAACTATGCGGCATAACATGTCATTATGAATACTTTAAATCACATTTTCTCGCGTTACGTGTAGGTCTGGGCGCTTGACCATGTCTTAAATGTAATGACCTACACGTAACGCGAGAAAATGTTCGACAAATCTGATTACCTACACGGATTTGCTCGCACGCGCAGGCGAAAACTCACTGAACCTATAATTGTAGAAACACCAGACGTGGTGATTTACAAGATTATCGGGTAATTATTCCGGTCGAATACAAGCCATGTAAAGACTTCTTTCAAAGATGCGCCCAGGAATCGTATCGATGTTAAAGACCACAGGTACCTTCGCGGTTAAGATTGAAATTGTTCTTCATGTGTATTTGATTATGTCACTTAACCGTGACAATGATGATGCATTTAAAATCACAAATCCGTGGATCCATTGTGGCCCACTTATAATCATGAACCGTAAAGACGCCGAGGCCATTAATGAGCGAATCGATAAAGGATTTGTAGGGATTCTTGAGACGTTGGAAAAATGCACCAATGCAGGGTCAGGATGGACTGTGGACAGATGCGCGGAAGTTCATTTGAAAATTTCCCCGTTAAATCCTCTTCGCGGATCGAGCTACATTCCAGCACCAGCATGCATTCCGCGACGAGCAGTACTCAATGTGAAAAATTATGACAATCGATGTTTTGAATGGTCGCTCTTGTCTGCATTGTATCCCGCGATTGATAATGTTATGTATGATGTTTATATAATATTGTGGATATTTTGGGAAATTGTAAGTGTTTCTTCGCTTTGGTGTTTGCTTAAATCTTAATGTTTATCATGAAAAACATGTTTAACTAGTGTCCTTGAATTAGGTTGTTTTGATCAATATGTTTTCTCAATTTGAAGGTCAAGGTTGAATTTTGTTTACAGTTAGAATTCCATTAAGATGACTCATGTTCTAGAACATTCTGTCATGTGACCAATCTTTATATCTGCCATGTTTGGTGGACATTTATTCAGTTTTGACATTACCATCAGTCTTGTAAAGAGCTATTACAGTTGTGAAAATTCATTACAAATTCTAAGAGAGGAATTATTTTAAATATTCATTGGATTATAACAGTGCTCATAAACTTTTGGATTTTGGATTTTTAATTAATGATTTTGGAATTTAACTGAACTTATTCAGAGATTTTGGAATACTTCATTTTGACATCAGCACATCAAAGATTACTAGTACATCAGGACTTTGGAGACCATTAGCACATCATAACATTCAAGGACACAGCCGTGAATTCGGAACATTCTATATTTAGGACTTGTGATTAGAACAATCATTCTTATTGGATTATTAGGATTTCAAAACACATTACTGTAAGTGACTTTTTGATTTTTCATTTTAATTATCTAGTAATAAATTGCTTGTTGATTTTTACTTGATTTGTTGGTTTCACTTTCTTTCTGTTACATTTTTCTTAGACCATAGAGTCGTAACAGAAATTGGGGGCCGTTCCGGGATTGAATTTCTTTAAAGCATATTAGAGATATTAAATTTATCTTTGAAATTCATATTGATTTTGTCTTGGAATTTTTTTTTGTTTTTGTCTTTGGCAAAGATTTTTAAATAGAGAAATTTTTTTTGTGTGAAGCCAACAGGCATTTACAATGGCATCTAATGTTCAGAATTTCATTTCAAAACCTACCCAGGAGGGGTTAGAGTGCATGAGAAAGGATGAGTTGCTCGAGCTTGCCAGAAAATACAGTCTATCTGAGGCAAAAGTATCATTGACAAAACAGGAAATAAAAATTATTTTAATTCAATATTTAGTAGGAAAGGGAATTTTTGAAAATAGTGCTTTAAGTTTGAAGAGAAAGCCTGTATCTTGTTCTGACAGGAAATTAAGGGAATTAGAGTTAAAGAACCAGATGGAATTAGAATTGGCAAAGCTTCAGATTCAGCGAGAGAGAGAGAAAGAAGAGAGGCAGATACAGATGGAGAGAGAGAGAAAGAAGAGAGGCAGATGGAGAGAGAGAAAGAAGAGAGGCAGATACAGATGGAGAGAGAGAAAGAAGAGAGGCAAATACAGATGGAGAAAGAGAAGAAAGGGAAATGCAATTTAAGTTAAAAGAATTAGAACTGGCAAACAGAGCACACTCCACTCCTTCAAAAACAAGTTCAGGTTTTGATGTTACTAGATATATTGGGTTAGTACCCCCTTTTCAGGAAAAAGAAGTAGATAAATACTTTCTTCATTTCGAGAAAATAGCTGAAAACTTGAAATGGCCCAGAGAGCATTGGACTTTGTTATTACAAAGTGTACTTATTGGCAAAGCTCGTGAAGTCTACATTTCACTGTCAGTACAACAAAGCACTGATTATGATGTGGTTAAGGAGTACATCTTGAAAGCTTATGAGTTGGTACCAGAGGCATATCGACAAAGGTTTAGGAATTGTAGAAAAGAAACTGGACAAACTTATGTCGAATTTGCATGGGAAAAAGAACGACAATTTGATGGGTGGTGCTCAGCCAAGAAAGTTGATCAAGCTTATGATAACCTCAGACAGCTCGTATTAATTGAAGAGTCCAAGAGGTGCATCCATAGTGATGTTAAAACCTATCTTGACGAGCAGAATGTGGAAACTTTGGAAAATGCTGCTCGTATGGCTGATGATTATTCCTTGACTCACAAAATTTCATTTGGTAATAAATCGTCCTCTCAGCAGTTTTCTGGTAAAAAACCATTTCAATCTCATTCGAGTACTTCCAAATTTCACAACAGCACAACTGTTAGGAATCAAACATCTGATAAGACTGATCAGAAATCCTTATCTCTTCCTACGTGCACTTATTGTAAAAAGAAAGGGCACGTTATTTCTGATTGCTTCAAGTTGAAAAATAAGCAACAGAGTAAAGACAGAGCTTTTCCAAATGCTCTTATTTCTACGAGGTCAAGGTCACGGTCTTGTATTGAAAGCAATACATTTGTTGGGTCAAACAAATCCCAGTCTGATTCTATTTTGGAGGCTTATGAACCATTCATGTCAGAAGGTTCTATATCACTTATTGGTGATTCTGCCAAACCTATCCCAATTAAAATATTAAGGGACACTGGAGCTTCTCAGAGTCTTTTATTATCAGGTACTTTGCCTTTGTCTGAGGAGTCTTCTTCAAGTGAAAGTGTTCTTGTTCAGGGAGTAGAGTGCGGCTTTGTAAATGTTCCTGTCCATTGTGTAAATTTGGCATCAGACTTAGTTTCTGGACCTGTGACTGTTGGAGCAGTGACTTCTTTACCCATAGAGGGTGTTCATTTATTACTAGGCAATGACCTAGCTGGAGATAAGGTTGTGGTTAATCCACTTGTAACTGACAAGCCTTGTTTGGATCAGAAAGTTGATCCTGTCGAAACTGAAATCCCTGATTTGTACCCTGCTTGTGCAGTTACTAGAGCTATGGCAAAAAGAGCTCTTGAGAGTGATGTTGATCAGGATATTATTCCTTTAGCTGACACATGTATTGGTCAGTCTTTTGATGAGGTCACTTTTTCCTCAGGTATTGATCAATCAAATGGTATTGATCACAGTGATCCTCTTTTGGCAACTCATTCTCTTTGTTCTAATCAGGATGACAAACGACAATCCCTTGTCGTTGAACAGGAGCAAGAATTCGAGATATCTTGTTTGTTTCAGAGGGCTATTAGTGAAAATGAAGCCACACAAGTTCCAGTGTGTTACTTTGTGAAAAATGGGGTCCTTATGAGGAAATGGAGACCACCTGATGTACCCGCTGGTGACGAGTGGTCAGTGAGCTATCAAATTATTGTTCCTAAGTCATATCGACAGGAAATTCTTAATTTAGCCCATGAAACTCCTTTGGCTGGTCATTTAGGAGTCCGTAAGACTTATCACAAGATCTTGAATCATTTTTATTGGCCGAAACTCAAAAGTGATGTTTCTAAATACTGCAGATCTTGTCACACTTGTCAAATGGTAGGAAAACCCAATCAGAAGATACCTAAGGCTCATCTGCAACCTATTCCTGCATTTGATGAACCATTTAGTAGAATAATAGTAGACTGTGTTGGTCCTTTACCTAAAACCAAGTCAGGCAACCAATACTTGTTGACCATCATGTGTGCATCTACAAGATTTCCAGAAGCAATTCCTCTGAGAAATATAAAAACTAAAACTATTGTGAAAGCTTTGGTGAAGTATTTTTACACTTGTTGGCCTTCCCAAATCTGTCCAGTCAGATCAAGGGTCAAATTTTATGTCTGGAATTTTCCAACAAGTTATGCATGAATTAGGCATCCAACAGTTTAAATCTTCTGCCTATCACCCTGAAAGTCAAGGTGCTTTGGAAAGATTTCATCAAGCTTTGAAGAATATGATTCGATCCTATTGCTTTGATACAGAAAAGGATTGGGATGAGGGTGTTCATTTGTTGTTGTTTGCTGTTAGGGAATCAGTTCAAGAGTCGTTGGGTTTTAGTCCCTTTGAACTAATTTTTGGTCATACTGTCCGTGGACCATTGAAATTATTGAAAGAGAAACTTCTTTCAAATGAAGATTCAAAGATTAATCTTCTTGATTATTTTTCTGATTTCAAATACAAGTTGTCAAAGGCCTGTGAAGTAGCAAGAACTAATCTTCACACTACCCAGTCAAAAATGAAATTAAGGTATGACAGAAATTCACAGGAAAGGAGTTTTAAACCTGGTGACAAAGTTCTGGCTCTCTTTCCCATACCTCAGAATCCTCTTCAGGCTAAATTTTTTGGTCCTTATACCGTTGAAAAGAAAGCAAATGACTTAAATTATATCATTAACACTCCTGGGAGACGGAAACAAAAACAACTTTGTCATATAAATATGTTAAAGGAATATTTTGACAGAGATAGCTCAGCTAATTATTCTGTTAATTTAGTTGTACCTGTCCCACACAGTGAAGATATCAACGATGGAATACAATCAGACTATAGTGACTCTGGTATAACCAATCTTCGGAATTCAGAAATATTGAACAACCTAGACCAGAAACTTTCACATCTACAACAACAGGAAAGAAATGAACTAAAACAGCTATTACATGACTATGAGCACTTGTTTCCTGATGTTCCAACACGAACAAGTAAAAGTAAAATTTATCACGACGTTGACATTGTAGATTCTGCGCCTGTGAAACAGCATCCTTATAGGATGAATCCTCTCAAACAGAACTATCTGAAGAAAGAAATTCAGTATCTACTGGAGAATGATTTCATAGAACCAAGTAAAAGTAACTGGAGTTCACCATGTATTCTTGTTCCCAAGCCAGATAATACATTCCGTATGTGTACTGACTATAGAAAAGTCAACAGTGTCACCAAAACTGATTCATTTCCAATCCCAAGAATGGACGATTGCATTGATAAAATTGGAAATGCGGAATATGTCACCAAGTTTGACCTTTTAAAAGGATTCTGGCAAATTCCACTGACGGAAAGGGCAAAAGAAATTTCAGCATTTGTAACTCCAGATGGACTTTATCAATATAAAGTCATGCCGTTTGGAATGAAAAATTCGCCAGCAACGTTTCAACGTCTGATGAACATGATAACATTTGGTCTTGATAATTGTGACGCTTATATCGATGACGTCATTATCTACAACAAAACCTGGGAAGATCATTTGGAAACCATTCGAAAATTCTTCGATCGACTCAGTGATGCGAATCTGACAATTAATTTGAGCAAAAGTGAGTTTTGCCATGCTTGTGTCACATTTTTAGGACATATTGTGGGACAAGGTCAAGTTAAACCTAAAGAAGCTAAGGTCAAAGCTATCTCTGAATTTCAAGTTCCAATTTGTAAAAAGCAACTGATGCGATTTCTAGGTATGGCTGGATATTATCGGAAATTTTGTTCCAATTTTTCCAAAATTGCTGAATCTTTGACAAGTTTATTGAGTAAGAAAGCCAAATTTTATTGGTCTGACAAGTGTCAGGAATCTTTTGACAAGTTAAAGGCCATGCTTAAGAATGCACCAGTTCTTTCTGCACCAAATTTTAGCCAATCATTATAATTATCTGTTGATGCAAGTGATGTAGGGGTTGGTGGAGTATTGATTCAGGAAGACAAAAGTGGCGTGGATCGCCCTGTGTGTTATTTTTCTAAAAAACTAAACAAGCACCAGAAAAATTATTCCACAATTGAGAAGGAATGTTTGGCTTTGATATTGGCTTTACAGCATTTTGAAGTGTATGTTACCTCAGCTCTTTCTCCAATTATTGTGTACAGTGATCACAATCCCCTTACTTTCATCAACAAAATGAAAGATAAAAATCGGAGATTGTTGAGATGGAGTTTGATATTGCAGGAATATAACATTGACACCAAACACATCAGGGGAAAAGACAATGTGATTGCAGATGCACTCTCACGTGCCTAGAAATGTAATATTGCTTGATGTAATTAAGTCCAGTATCATAAAAGATGTTCTTATGTAATTTTGGTTATTATAGTATTAGATGTATATTCAAAAGAAAGCTTTATTATATAAATCTTTCTTTTTCTTTATGAGGGGAGGTGTTATGTATGATGTTTATATAATATTGTGGATATTTTGGGAAATTGTAAGTGTTTCTTCGCTTTGGTGTTTGCTTAAATCTTAATGTTTATCATGAAAAACATGTTTAACTAGTGTCCTTGAATTAGGTTGTTTTGATCAATATGTTTTCTCAATTTGAAGGTCAAGGTTGAATTTTGTTTACAGTTAGAATTCCATTAAGATGACTCATGTTTT
Source organism: Margaritifera margaritifera (assembly GCA_029931535.1). NCBI lineage: Eukaryota > Metazoa > Mollusca > Bivalvia > Unionida > Margaritiferidae > Margaritifera > Margaritifera margaritifera. The sequence goes on from JAQPZY010001133.1 coordinate 1,227,216, forward strand.
AGAACATTCTGTCATGTGACCAATCTTTATATATGCCATGTTTGGTGGACATTTATTCAGTTTTGACATTACCATCAGTCTTGTAAAGAGCTATTACAGTTGTGAAAATTCATTACAAATTCTAAGAGAGGAATTATTTTAAATATTCATTGGATTATAACAGTGCTCATAAACTTTTGGATTTTGGATTTTTAATTAATGATTTTGGAATTTAACTGAACTTATTCAGAGATTTTGGAATACTTCATTTTGACATCAGCACATCAAAGATTACTAGTACATCAGGACTTTGGAGACCATTAGCACATCATAACATTCAAGGACACAGCCGTGAATTTGGAACATTCTATATTTAGGACTTGTGATTAGAACAATCATTCTTATTGGATTATTAGGATTTCAAAACACATTACTGTAAGTGACTTTTTGATTTTTCATTTTAATTATCTAGTAATAAATTGCTTGTTGATTTTTACTTGATTTGTTGGTTTCACTTTCTTTCTGTTACATTTTTCTTAGACCATAGAGTCGTAACAATAATCAAGACCAACCTAGAACATACCGACAACACCTGGATGAACTTAAGTTTGGTAACGTATGATTTCCTTTACAAATTATTGACATCAGTAAGTTTGAACGACTTAATCCTAACATCGCAGTTTATGTATTTGTTTGGAATAAAGGCCTGCATCCTATTCAACAATCGATATACACATGCAGGCAGTTTAATATTGATTTGTTATTGTCACACAGTCCAGAGTCGCGGTACCATTATGTGTGGATAAAAAATTTCCCACTAATGGAATACCGCCATGGTAAGTACGAGGGTAGGAAATTTCCATGCAGACGTTGCATGCATGTATTTAGCACCCAACTGCTGGTGGCGGACCATGACGTTTACTGCGGTGGGATCAGAGAAAAGCCGCAACATACGATTGTGCCAGAACCTGGTTAAAAGATTCTGAAATTTACAGCGGTGCAACGAAAAATGAAAGTACCATAATCAGCTTTGTCTTGATCATCATCTACATTGATTTTTAATGTCTTGATATTTCCGTGAGAACTGAAGGTTCCAAAGACGTTCAGTCAAATACAACGCAAGTAGCTGAACAAATCCCATGCGGGTTTTGCTACACTGTAGTCAGATGTGACGGAGTGACCAATGTTGTATTGTGGCCAGGACTCGGTTGAGGTGTTTCTTAAATTGCTTGAGGTTACAGAGAAATGGATCCGACAACAGCTCTCCTCGCCCGCAGACATGATTATGACAAATAATGACATTTGCAAGTTTTCCACGGTCATTCATTGCTGGATCTGTGATGGTCTCTTTGGTACTACTGCCAAAGTTCGCGATCACTGTCACATTATTGGCATGTATAGAAGAGCCGCGCACAGCTCATACAATCTACAGTTGCGAATTTACCTAACTAAAACAAACATTCCTGTGGTACTTCATAACCTGCGTGGGTATGATGGCCACTTAAAAATGCAATTTGTCGCCGCAGCTTCAGAGACGCCAATAAGAGTAATTTCGAACCACATGGAAAAATACATGACGTTTAGGCTGCGTCAGCTGCAGTTCATGAATTTCAGCTTGGAAAAGCTAGTTAGCAACCTTGCTGCGGGATTCAAGCAGCAAGTCAAAAGCACCAGTCGATATGGTACCGTTAACCCTGACAAGTAAAAGTTGATAACTAGAAAGGGAGTGTGTTCCTACTAGTACACGAGTGAATGGGACATGTTTACTAAAACTCAGTTACCACCGATCGAGGCAATCCATTCGTCGTTGTCTCGCGACGGTATTTCAGCTAACGACTATGAACATGCAAGCAAAGTTTGGTCCGCATTTGAATGTAAAAACACGGGTGTCTATCATGATCTGTATCTGCGTAGGGATGTGCTTCTGCTCGCGTATGTCTCTGAAACGTTTCGTGATACAGCCATGCGTGTATACAAGCTTGACCCTGCGCACTACTTTTCGTCACCGGGAATTGCTTGGGATACACTTCTGCCAAAGACAAAAGTAGAACTGGAGCTTCTCACAGACATAGATCGACACTTATTTATTGAGCATGGAATCCGTGGCGGGATTTCTATGGCGAGTCATCGCTACGCTAAAGCCGGCAACCCAAACGTGGACGGATATAACCCCACTGTCCCAAACAGTTATATCATGTATCTTAATACCATCAATTTGTATGTTTGGGCAATAATGCAGCCTATGCCTGTTGGCGGGTTTGAATGGGGCAATCCCACAACTGTGGATATTAACAAACACGACACTTACAGCGATATTGGGTACTTTTATGAAGTTGACCTTGAATACTCGGATGAACTTCACAGCAGTCACAATGATTATCCGCTAGCACCAGAAGTGCTGTTGGTGCCTAGCAAGTGGTTGTCCCCGTATCTGTGTGGGATTGTAGACGAATCCGGACGCAGGTTTACGGAATTTTCAAAGCTAGTACCAAACCTGAGAACTCAAAGCAACTATGTAGTTCACATACGAAACCTCCAGCTGTATCTGCGGCTGGGGATGCGTATATATAAAGTCCATCGGCTGCTTACGTTTCGCCAGAGCGCATGGATGGCCCCGTACATTCAAAATGAATACAAATCTGTGTACCGCAACAACCAACGAGTTTGAGAAAGACTTTTTCAAACTTATGAACAATGCTGTGTTCGGCAAGACTATTGAAAATCTTCGGAAACTGATTCGCATCGACCTTGTCCGCGATAGTGAACAAGACTAGCTTCGAAAGCTTATTGCTGACCTAGCATTATATTCCAGGAAGATCCTCGATGGTGGACTCATTGCCGTACACAGTAAAAGATCGAAACTGAAGTTGACAAAGCGTATCTACGTTGGCGCGTCTGTGCTAGACTTATCTAGACTGCTCATGTGCGAGTTTTATTATAATATGATCAAACCGCGGAAAGCTGACATCAAGATGCTGTACAGAGACACAGACTAGTTCTTGATCCATATCACAACCAATGACGTGTACGCGGACATGGAAGAGGCATCGCTGGTAAACACATTTGACACCTGCGAGTATCCAAAAGATCATCCACTGTTCAGCAATGAAAATAAAAAGGTTGTTGGCAAGTTCACGCCCCAAAATGTATTCATCGTGGTTGGTGGCTCTAGAGATATCAAGAAGGTGAAAGGAGTTTCACGCGTTATTGTGCAAAAGAATCTTCGGCACGATGTGTATGTGGAATGTTTGCGTGAGCGGCGCACATTTACACACACAGCAAATCTCATACGGTCAAAGAAACATCGGATGGCAGTGTATCATTGCACTAAAGTAAATTTGTGCCCGCTTGACACCAAACGGTGGATATTTCCAGACGCATCACTATTTGTGTGTATAGGCACCTCGCGATTGTAAATCGAGAATAAACCTTGGCGGTAGTTCCGTATCCGCAGGAACGACTTCCAACTCCTCTCGCACAAATGCTCGACTTGGTGGCTTTGCTGCTAGTTCATTGGCAGGCACTAAATGGTAATGTGTTGGTTGCCTCGGAGTATTAATCCGGTCTGAGATTGTAAATACATCGACGGACCATACCGGGTCAGTACCACAACGTTGTCAACCTTTTAACTCCCCCGGTGCATACAGATACCGAACAAAATTGTTTCCGAGTGGGTCTAACGGCGGTGGTCGTGAAATAATTTTGTATGTAATGGTGACAGTCTTTTGTCGATTCCTTTCTGCAGGATTTAATCCAATCGTGCGTGTGGTTTAATTATTTAGTGCTTGTATGACTGAACGAAGCCGTATTACCCACTCGCGATATCGCTCTGCAATCTGAGTTCGAGCACTCCGAGACCTCATTAACAATTCCTGCGCGTACCGATGTCCGAATAACCGTTCCGCAAGTGTACGGTTAAATCGTTCCACAATAGCCTGGCCGCGATGTATGTTAACATGTCCAACACGAGCCCGCACCAAATGTTTTGTTAACAATGCAACAACGGCTCCAAGAAATTCTTTACCTGGATCCATCTGTAGCAGCCGTGGCCATGTTAGCGATCCGCGTGTGTAAATACGTTTGAGCACATCTGCGTCACTTGCTGAATCTTTAGACGTCAACGGCTGTGCGTCTTTGTATCTACTGGCAACATCTACGATAGTTAACGCGTACTTGAATGTTCGTCCTCGTACCCGATAACGTGGAAGACACAAGAGATCAGCCTAATGAACTTCATTAGGTGTTCTCACATCAAACCATACACGGAAAATCTTTCCTGGTGCGGGTAGGTAAATTTGCCACAGCGTTTGTTTGGCCAACCATGCTCGAGAAACACCTTGAGTGATTATTGCCGCGCTCGCTTACTTTTCAATGGCAGCTTCACCCCTTCAATAACCGCGCGGACTGTAGTAGAGTTTATCTATATCTATTATATCAATGTGCTCTACCTCTAATGAGGATCTTATCCTTCATATCTGCTTTGATGATCCATTTGGCGATCTGTTCTCCGAGTGTAGGATTGATTGCGTTTAAGTCATGGATGAAATCTATATCAGCACATTGACGCGCACGGATATTACTTGATGCTTTGTACCCGAGATCATGTCGGTAACATGCAGCATCGACACGATTTACGGGTGCTTCTCCAGTCTTTGGTTTGTTGATTGAATCAAGTCGTATATCCAGTCGTGTTCCAGGCCCACAATAATTGTATATAGGTTCTGGAGGGAGCCAGATATACTTTTCACCAGGATATTTGCTCCATGGTGTCCCATGTAGATTCGCGAACGCAGCAGCGACATCACCGCCGCCAAGTTGTTTTTTTTTTAACTCCGCGTTTGCGTTTGCCAGGTCTGGAGCCGGAGGTTCTCACAAACGTGAACTTCTTTGCTCCACATTGAACACAAGTTCCAGAGATTCCTGCTTGACCATTAGGCGTTACAACCCGAGCTGGATTCGCAGTACGTGTTTTTGTGTGGCACTATGAAGGCATGATTGTGTTATACAACAATTGACATTTAACATGGCATCACGAAAAAGGAAAGCTGAAGAAGCTCTCACCGTTATTGACTTCTCTGCGCATGCAAAATCCAGACCACCCAAGCATGGTGACATATTTCTAAACTCAGTTCGCGCGTTGATTATTGGCCCTGCCAGATCAGGAAAAACCCAACTGTTGTTGAATCTGATCATGAGATGGTTAATGTCAAATCGGTTGTATGTGATTGCACTGTCTGCTGACGATCAACCATGTTATGATGTACTCAAAGATTTTACGGAAGCGTTTCACGCTTCGCCAAGAAGCAAATCATCCACCTTTGATTTCTTTCCTGCAATCGATGAAGCACCTACCAATAATGATCTTGATTCGAGCGCAAATAATCTTGTTGTGTTCTATGATGTGATGCTTGAACATCAAGACAACCCTGCGAGAATATTTTCCCGAGGTCGACATAAAAAACACAGGCGTGATCTATGTTCCACAACGATACGCACACGTTTCTAAAGTAACACGAGACAACTGTAACATGTTAATGATATTTCGTGGCATTGACGCGCATGGTCTCGCAAACATTCATTTGACCTTGTGTGCTGCTGACCACTCGTGGGATGAGTTTCGGAATATGTTTGCGGAGATCACCCAGGACACACATAGTTTCCTCACGATTGACTTGTCTGAACGACCGCGCAAGTATCGCGCTGGTTTAAATAAATCAGTTTAACAACCATGATTAATGTATAATGACTGCCGCCAGCGATGTCTTGGTTGAGTATGCTGACCGACGTGACAAAGCTACCCATGTTGGACCGAAGCTTCTTCACATTTACAAAGATGTCCGTGAATGCGTCAGAGATATGTTTGCGTTGCGACAGGCCGAACGGGAACACCTCCCAGTGGGGTTTGAACAAACATTTGCACCGCTGATCAATCCCACGCGTGAAACCGCGGAACAAGTGAAGAAAGTCGCGGAAACCACCACCACAATGATAGGAACAGAAAGAGAATCTGGTCCGATTGTGTGGACAACCCGAGCTATTGAACAGATTGGGTGTCCTGTGGTCCCTGTGGTCCAAGAAGAGGTGGCCGAGGCAACGGCACATCCCAAGCACAAGTCCCGGACACCACGGCCTGATATATTTAACGAGCTTGGCTGCAAAAATATTGAAGAGGATGTCCTTAAATATGCCGCTTCTTTTCCTTGCGGCTGGAAAGATTATGGAACAGGATCATATTACCGACAATAAAGCAACTGATAATTGGGCTAAGTAGTTATATCGGGAGAAGTTTAAAAGGTATGCGACAAAAGACCCAGATTGGAAGGAATTTCACATAAATGTTAAAAATTATAAACGTGGACTCGCGAAACCGCGTTTGGAAGAATTTTATGAGGAACAGCAACCACAAGAAGAATACACTGGTGAAGGTATCCGTTTACGTATCGTTGATTGAGCGACCGCAGGCCATGAACTCGTTTAAAGGTTGGAAACGCTGGTGGGATCAGTTCGCATTGGGCAAGAACGCACCAGCAGTAATCAACGAGGCCGCATCAATTTGTAAGCGGTTACTCACGAACAACATCATGGACCTGGGGACGTTTCGCGCGTTGATGCACGAACTCATCAATGATGTATATAACACCGATGATGAGTACTGAAGCGCTTTACGTGTTACGTGAAATAAATGCTGCGACGCAGCCTGTCATTGTTAATACAACACCGAGCATTACCTCGATGATTACAATATCATCAGCGAAACCAGAATGTTATGTAGTCTTTCCGACACCAATCACTGCGGGGCAATCCCGCACATTCGAGATCGCATTAGCCCCGTTGAGTGTTTATCGTAGTTGGCCAAATATTCGATCGCGGCCGTTTGGGGGCTTCCCTGCCAATGACTGGTTTGTGTTTTCGTCAGAGGGCGATCGAGAAGGTACTTGGAATGTTGTTAGGCTTTGCACTGGCGCCTACGAACTTGTATCAATCAATAAAGAGATCTGACGGAGGATCACATTGGTGACCAAGCACGATTGTAAAAGTTTTATACACGAACGTGACCCTACACTCAGCTCTACCATCTCGATCGAGTCTCCAACGTACGCGGATGATATTGCACAGTCATCATTGAGAACGGTTCTTGGCTGGCTTGAAGAAAATAATGAAATATTCTCAAAGTCGGATTTGTCAACAACGGCATCATGCCGTTATTCAACAGCGCACATTATCTAATCGATGGAACGGAAACCAAAGCCTGTTTGGAGAAAGTTGACATTGCTACAACAATTCTCGGACTCGCTAGATACAGCGACGAATATGCAAGATCCGTTGGCCCGTCTCGTTGTTGTTTATCAAAGACGCAAACAATCATGCAGATCATATTCCGTGCATCTTCAATCACCTTACGGAGGCTGCTTTCCTGGACCCTCAACCTGCTGGTATGCCTCCTAGGCCTAATGTTGGCGGCGGCCTTAAACTGTTTGGCGCCAACCCGACATCAAACCTTGGTTTTGCAGCGCGATGAAAACAGCTTAACGAGCGCAGGGAGTTTTCCTGTACGATTCCACTCTCACACATATTTGGAGTTGCAGAGACGTTCTAAAGGTTATTTTCGGAGCCAAACACATAGTCACGTTAACTAGTAAGCGCTTCGACAACAACGATGCAATTTGGCGTGATGCTAATGCACCTACCGACGGTAAAGTTAAGTTATCAAAACTTACGCTTGGATGCCTTCAATGAGTCCCTTAGTAGTCATAGGCGAACGTTTGACAGCATTTATTGGGTTAGGGGGAACATCTACGATTTCATTTCTCACCATGACCATAGATTCAACGCAAAGCACCGTTCGAGGAGAATTCTCATGGCAACAAAATACCCAACAAGGTAATAGCACATCACAGCACGTGTTTATAGCGTTTCAATTCCTGGACAATATAAACACCCAAACGGTAAGTTCGATGATATTTTCACCAGTGACAGTAACTGAGGTTTCACTGAGGTGAAACGGTTACCAAGCACCCACCCAAGACATTTTGCTCAGCGTTGGTGACAATCAAATCGCTCGTGTGTATCTCGGCTGTTGACTCGGCTGTTGGTACTTACCTGGACCGAGATAAAAAAATAAAAACTTCACATCTGCGTAAACCTGTTACGTTGAGCCGAGGTCAACTCGAAAAGATCTCAGCGGCGGTAAAAAAAACGAACAGGAGTTCATTTGAAACTCTCCAGAGACAAGATATCCGAGACTACCCCACTGATGTTGACAGGCACAACAGTTTTGAAGCAGCCAAACGTCAACGCCGCTGGATAACTATTAATATGTCAGCGGCCGGAGTTGCCATGATCAAACATGACGGTGGAATATTTTCATTCCTCGCAGCCATTCCAGCGTTGTTGGCGGCTGTGGCTCCTGCGGTTGCAAAAGCAGCATCTTTAGTGGCCGTCGGAACTGCATCAGGGATGGCTATGAAAAAGGTTGTCGGTGGATGCGAAGCATCTCGAAAAAAAAGGAAAAAATGTCTTCGATTTTCCAGGCGTGGGAGTCAAAGCCTCCACAGCGGAAGTGTTCTTCGTTTGCGGCATTGCTGTTGACGGCCGCAGAGCATCCATTGACCAGTTTTGATTTACTCGCGATGACAAAGTCAGTTAAACATTTCCGAGGTGTCTTTATGCGGGATGAACTTGCATCGATAAAAACACTCACACTCAGAGATTCGTCATTAACGATGAAGTAATATTCACCGACAAAGCAACCCTGTTGCATTTACAGTTAAATATGTTGCTCCAACATTGACTCAACTAAAAAGAGAAAAATCTCGACTGCTATTTAACAATGACGCACTTGTTCTTGTAACAGTTCTTGGGCGAAGACGAGTACAATCGTTCAGACACAAACCAAGGGCGTCAATATGATTCTAATTGAATGTGGTGTCATACCCCCAGAATGCACAATAGTCGGAGATTTAAATAATCCACAGGAAGATATTTTCTATGGTTGTATGGCAGTTGTACTAGTAAGGGTAAGTGTTTAGAAGTGCGTGTGCTTGTTGCACCTGAACAAATGATTGTCGAGCAATTATAGTGCGCGATCACATTATTAGTTAAAAAAAACTATAATGGACCATCAAATATACCGGCGTCAAAAAAAATCGAAACGGAACAATAGCTGCGAGATGAAGTCGTCAAGAGAACCGCGCTACTCGTGAAATACAAACGCGTGTGTGTGGTCGTTGATGCTATTGGCGGAATCATCGCTGCGACGACTGTTGGCCTTGGTGTTGCTGACATTCTTACCACAGCAACTATGATAGGCACACCAATCGGATTTGTTGTTGGAGGTATATCGATAGCAACCGGTGTTGCAGGCGGTACTGGTAAAATAATCTCGCTACGGCTGTAATTCGCGAATACGTGTTTATTTCAGAACTTCTCGCGGCGGCACAAAGCAGTCCCAATACAATTATCAGGCTGTACTCGATGTCTATCGAAGATAAAATAATCAACATGGCGGAGTTCGAGACTGTGTTGGCGGAAATGGAAGACTATCATCAACTCCGAGCACAGATACGGAACCGGGGAGTTAGTGGATTTACAGGCAGTACAAGTCGAGTAATTTCCTTTTAAAACATAAAAAAGTATATAAATGTCAAGAAAACAAGCTGACCTTCCGCCGAAAACTATTCCGGAAAACAACGCCTGCACGGTTCCATTTCTGCAAAAGAAGTCCAAGAAATGTATGGAACCAGCTCAACCATATTATATCAGATATGGAAGGCTCTCAAATATTGCCCGGCTGTAAAAACATATGGTCTCAACCAAAAAGATCTACAGCCCATAGTTGATAATATTAAGTCCCTAAAACACATTTGGTATCGACAAAAAGATCTACAGTCCGTAATTTATAGTATTAAGTCAATAAAAAAACCTATCTGCTATCGACAAAAGAGATCTACCGCCTGTAATTGATAGTCTCTGGATAATAATGACTATATTCGGTGATCTAAGAAATAAAATATCAGAATTGGATGAAAAAATTGAAAAAATAGCTGAAACCGACGAAAATATTACGTTGCCATTACATAAGGTCATAACACTTACAAGGGTTTCAGCAGTAGATGGACGCTTTACTGCAAACATCATAAAGCATATTATGGAATAACGATGGACAAAAGGAGGCACACGGTTGACAAAAGAATTGTTAGGTGAAGTTAATGAAGAAATCGAGGAAGAACTAATGGGGTATGGTGACTCACAAACCAGTTGGTGCTACCGACTGTGTACCGATTATGTTGTACCCGGTCAGTTTGTTAACCACGAGAGCGTTGATACAAATCATGATCGTAATAAACAATTGCGTATGTGGCCGTGTACGTGTACGTGGACGTGTTTGTGATCGTGATTATGTTTGTTATTGTGATTGTACTTGTATTTGTGCATTGTACTTGTGCTTGTGCTTGTGGGTTGTACTTGTGCTTGTGCTTGTACTTGTGTGTTGATCTCGTGCTCGTGCTTCTGCTTTGTACTTGTACTTGCGCATTATACTTGTACCTTTGTTTGTGCATTGTACTTGTGCTTGTGCATTATGCGTTATACTTGTGCTTGTGCATTGTACTTGTGCTTGTGCATTGTACTTGTGCTTGTGCGTTGTACTTGTGCTTGTGCATTGTACATGAGCATTGTGCGTTGTACTTGTGCTTGTGCATTGAACTTGTACTTGTGCATTGTACTTGTGCTTGTGCATTGAACTTGTACTTGTGCATTGTACTTGTGCTTGTGCATTGAACTTGTACTTGTGCTTGTGCATTGTACTTGTGCTTGTGCGTTGTACTTGTGCTTGTGCATTGTACATGTGCATTGTGCGTTGTACTTGTGTTTGTGCATTGAACTTGTACTTGTGCATTGTACTTGTACTTGTGCATTGAACTTGTACTTGTGCATTGTACTTGTGCTTGTGCATTGAACTTGTACTTGTGCATTGTACTTGTGCTTGTGCATTGTACTTGTACTTGTGCATTGTACTTGTGCTTGTGCATTGTACCTGTGCGTTGTACTTGTGTTTGTGCATTGTACTTGTGCTTGTGGATTGTACTTGTGCATTGTACTTGTACTATGCATTGTATTTGTACTTGTGCGTTGTACATGTACTTGTGCGTTGTGCTTGTACGTGTGCTTGTGCATTGTACTTGCTCTTGCGCTTGTGCATTGTACCTATACTTGTACTTGTTCTTGTGCATTGTACTTTAACTTGTGCGTTTTACTTGTGTTTGTGCTTGTGCATTGTTCTTGCCCTTGTGTTTTGTACTTGTACTTGTGCTTGTACCTGAGCATTGTACTTGTACTTGTGTCTTGTACTTGTGCTTGTGCATTGTGCTTGTACTTGTGCTTTATACTTGTGCTTGTGCATTGTACTTGTACTTGTGCGTTATACTTGTGCTTGTGCATTGTACTTGTACTTGTGCTTGTGCATGGTACTGTTAGTTGTGCTTGTGCATTGTGCTTGTACTTGTGCTTTATACTTGTGCTTGTGCATTGTATTTGTACTTGTGCGCTGTACTTGTGCTTGTGCATTGTATTTGTACTTGTGCATTGTACTCGTACTTGTGCGTTGTACTTGTGCATTGACTTGTACTTGTGCATTGTACCTGTGATTGTGCATTATACTTGTACTTGTGCATTGTACTTGTTGACTTGTGCTTGTGCATTGTACTTGTACTTGTGTGTACTTGTACTTGTGCTTGCGCGTTGTACTTATGCTTGTGCTTGTGCATTGTACTTGTGCTTGTGCATTGTTCTTGCACTTGTGCTTTGTATTTGTACTTGTGCTTGTTAGTTGTACTTGTGCTTGTGCGTTGTTCTTGTGCATTGTACGTGTACTTGTGCGTTGTACTTGTGCTTGCACATTATACTTGTACTTGTGCGTTGTACTTGTGCATTGTACTCGTGCATTGCATATGTGCTTGTACTTGTGCATTGTACTTGTGCTTGTGCGTTGTACTTGTACTTGTGCATTGTACTTGTACTTGTGCATTGTTCTTGCACTTGTGCATTTTACTTGTACTTGTGCTTGTTCGTTGTTCTTGTACGTTGTACTTGTGCATTGTAATTGTATTTGTGCGTTATACTTGTGCTTGTGCTTTGTACTTGTGCCTGTGCAATGTACTTGTACTTGTGCATTGTACTTGTACTTGTGCGTTGTACTTGTGCATTGTGCTTAGAGCTATTAGTTGTGCTTGTGCTTGCTCATTGCACTTGTGTGATGTATTTGTGCATTGTACATGTGCTTGTGCATTGTACTTGTACCTGTGCATTGTGCTTGTACTTATACTTCATACTTGTGCAATGTACTTGTGTTTGTGCGTTGTACTTGTATTTGTGCTTGTGCGTTTTATTTGTGCATTGTACTTGTACTTGTGAATTGTACTTGTGCTGTTGCATTGTACTTGTACTTATGCTTGGACATTTTACTTGTACTTGTGCTTTGAACTTGTACTTGTGGTTGTGCATTGTACTTATGCTTTTTGACTGTATTTGTGCTTGGACATTGTACGTGCACTTGTGCTTGTGCTTGTGCGTTGTATTTGTGAATTTTACTTGTACTTTTACGTTGTAAATGTACTTGTGGATTGTGCTTGTACTTGTGCCTTATACTTGTACGTGTGCCTTGTGCTTGTGCATTGTACTTGTACTTGTGATTTGTACTTGTCACGTCCACGGACAATCTCGAGGATACAAGTAGTATGATAATAGCAGTTTTGTTGGTTACTGATCTAGGTTGAAGTGTTCTACCCCACATGACTATCCTCTTGCATGTTCGCCTGTTAGTAACTTTCACGTGTGGGCGTGCGCGTGATGTGAGGACAAAGTGAAAGGGGAGTGTAGAAGGCTTTAACCTAGATCAGTAACAAAACTACAAAACTGCTATTATCATACTATTAAAACAGAAGTTAGGGCGAAATAGATAACCAATAAATCAGTCTAATTATCAGTTTAGTAGTGTTTATCTACATTTATGTCAGTTTTGCATTTAAGATACAAACAGCTATAAAGAATAATTGAAATTCACCCTAAAATTATACCTGCAATTTGCAAACATTTTCACATCTGGATTCCACAATGGACAAAAAAGCAACGGATAACCTCAACCTCCATGGTCGAGCTCCAAGCCCAAAACGTATCAAAGTTATAGTGTTATAATAAATAGTTACTGATAAAATCAATCCAAAGAAATCTTCGTGCTCATGAGGACTTAGCGGATATTGATGATGTTAGTCAATTTCACGTATAGTATAGAAGGGAGGCCACTATAATGGGAAGTAGATTTGGTACAGACGATTCTCTGTGTGAATATGTACCGCTTACTGTTACTGTCTAAATGGACTCGCTGTTCGCAAATATAAACCACTTTTACAGCATCACGAGTGCTTAAACAGCAGAAGGCAAGATACATAACCGATGGGAACTCAAAGATAAATCATCTGCCAATAGATAAATGTGGCCATATCCGGACAACTTATTACTACGCAGTAGTGCTGTCTTTTTCAATGGGCGGTTATTTTCTAAACCACCCTACAAAAATAATACATTTGATTGACGAGTGTTTTCTGGACCACACGATAACAAATAATAATCCGATGAGGGAGTGTTTAGAAAGTAGGGTAGGATTTCTGGACCATTTGATATAAGATAACAAATCCGATGGACTAGCGTTCTCCGTACTAGTCTGAAAAAAATCACTTGAGTCCCTGGATCACTCAACCAGATTAAAACAGATTCAGTCTGATCACAACACAAAATAATTTGAATGTTTTGCACAACACATGTAAATGCGCAATGCTAAATTGTGATAAACTCAACAGTGTTCAGACAGGACGATTTAAATATTTCATGAATTTAAAATATAAGCAATACGCACAAGTTTTGTTGAAATCGGTTATGTCTTTATCTTCTTGACACCTGGAACATATCTGTGTATCCGTCTCTTTATTTACCAAATTACAGGTTATATGATTCTTCACTACACAAAGTAACAATGTAAGTCGTCTTAAAATTAACCTTTGTTCCAATTCATGTTTATATTGATCTATCTTAAAATTAACCTTTGTTCCAATTCATGTTTATATTGATCTATCTTAAAATTAACCTTTGTTCCAATTCATGTTTATATTGATCTATCTTAAAAATGTACTTGCCAAATAAATGTAAAGCGAACATGACAAAGCACAAGATGAAAACACGGTTAGGAAAGACCGTGAAAAGGTGACTTCGCAATGGTCAAACGATCGACGTGAAATTAAATTTATAAGACAAATTGGGAAACGTTCAAAGGAATTTAAAAATGCAAAAGCCGAACTGTTTAAAGAAAAGAACAAGAAGAAACCAAATATCGAAGACCATGCAAAGATTATCACAAGAAGGTTCAATCGCACTACGTGAAAGAAACGAAATAAAATCAAACAACATACTATACTATTTGATAGGCAATGGTGTAGCTGCTTTAGGTGTCTTGTTCATTTGGTCAACATGCACTTCGCTGATTCCTCGCCTCCTTCACATAGGTTTCTGGAGTGAGATCAATATGCGGGGATAAAAGATGTTGGATTTACAATGAAACAAAATATAGCTGAGTGAAGGAGACGACAAGTGCCGGTACGCATATGACCCAATACCAGGAATTATATAAAAGTCTGCGTTTCTGTAGGCTAAATATTTCCTTAGATAAATAATGAGATGTCGACTAAAAAAATACCACCCCCTCCAATCATATGAGTTAAACCTGCTCTCATTGTTGCATACAGCATGTTTTTAAAGAAGCTGTTCCAGATGTAAATAGACCCACCATTAAACATTGACATTGAGGAAGTATTCAAACTGATCATTCCATTTTCACTTAGTCAGTTCACAATCGACTAAATTATAGCGAGTGGACTTGTACCTGGTAAAATTGTTAACAATGTCGGCTTAAATGTGAAATCCAATATATATTGCTAATATTTTCCCCTAGATAACAAACAAGATGTCGAGCAAAAAAAAAAAAAAATTATTATGAACACACTTTACCATGTTACCATGTAACATTAAGCTCCGCACTTACCGTTACTCACATTATGCTTTAATAGAAGCTGTTGAAGATTTACAATTGATCCTCCATCCACAATGGACATTGAGTATGTTTTCAAGCGGTTCATTCCAGTTTCTACTAACCAGTTCACAATCGACAACCTGACAGCGAATGGATTTTAACCTGACAAAACTGTTAATCAATCAATGAATTAAGATCCATGTAAGAAAACAGCACAAGATTAGAAATTATTTTTTCAATGAGATCGAGCACTATAAAAGTATGATTCAGAAGTATAACGTTGTATACAAAGTTTCAAATTGCTTAGAGGTGAGCATGGAACCTGTTTCAACTGGTGTACGTGCTTCGGCAATAAATTGTTTTTATCGGGAATAGCTAATCCTATAGTTGTTCCACTAACCTTCACGGGATTTAAAACAGTAGTTATAGGAGTTGTTTTTAAAGCTCTTAATGAAAAGATAATTTGCAACAAGGTTTTAAAACATGATGAAATAGTAGTATCTGCCATTACCAAGTTGAACAGAATCTATGAAATTGTCGCAGAGCGACAAGACTCTGCCTACGTCCTGCCGCAACGAGCCTTATCACGGAGCGACAGCGCCAACACAATGGAATCAACCAAGAAGAGTGCATTTTGATCATCAATGAGGACAACAGATGCAAAGAGATAAAAAAACGAAATCAGCAACTCAAGTTGAAAAGAAAAACTATGCAAGAAAAAAAGAAAAAAAAAAAAAAAACGCGAAGACTTAACAAAGCAAGAGTGCTATGCTGCAGGCAATGGTATCTCTTGAAGCTAAATATATTTTACCAATCCAATTAATAACAACTAACAAACTATCCATTTCATTACAGATGTTATTGTTCGGTAATACACGATTTCCGATGAACTAAAAAAACAACTTTTTCACTGACATCAATGATAAGAATGAAATAAGGCATATTTTATTTCCTGATGGCTATTACAGCCTTGAATTGTACATGAAAAAGGTCAAAGAGGGCATGAATGAAAATGGTAATAATAATGAAGGTATTGAGGTTGAATGTCTAAAACACAACTCAAAAGTAAAAATCACTCCTAGCAACAATTACAGGGTTCGCATCTCCAACTACAATGATACATTTCTAAGATTCAATAGCCAGAACATGATGCAGGTATCTAATAAATCAGAGACGGTTTGTGGGGTTTTAAAACCCCCAAATGTATTAATTTATCTCCATCAAATCAATTACACACAAAATTACACTAATGGCCATTCTTCGTACTCACGAGCCAACTAAAAATATTTTTTTACTAAGACATTATTTCATACATTGTTAATGGCTATTACAAGGAATTACAACGGGGTACAATTAATAGATAGAATATCAGCATCAGAGATGAAGATGGAAAGGTAATATATTTTCTCGTTATTTCTGTAACGTATGCTTTCCATGTAAAATAAATGAAGTGAATCATAGATGGAATGGTTGGAGAAATATCCTTTAGAGGTCCTAGTGATCTTATCTTTATGCATTGAGTCAAAAGCAAAGAAAAATATGTTGCACTAGGTAAAGTAATTAACATTGACTTAAACCTCAGCAATAACCGCATTTACAATTTAGCAGATTGAGTTGAAAAATAATGGATGCGGTTAATACAAATTTTGTTTAAAAAAGCGAGCTGATAATCAGATACGTAATTTTCTATAGGATAACGATTTGAAAGATATTACAGCGTGGAGGGGTCAAGTTAGCAAGAAATTAACTGTTATTGAACATAGTAGCACTGAAAGGTCTAGATAAATATTATATTGGCAAAACAGATTTGATGATGACAGAAACAATGTTGTAGATGCACAGGAATTGTTCGCATAGAGATTTGGAACCTTATCCACTGCGATACAAGCCATGCTAGCAGGAAGAGAAAGAGCTGATTATTTATCTGTTTTACGACAATATTTGCAGCTGATCAAGCAGAGATCAAACACTAGATATAAGCTTTAGAGAGTGATATCGGATAAATAGAGAAATCTATGGTACTTTACAAGTTCAGCTTTAACAGTTATAGAAAGATTGAATAATGAAATTGAACAGAATGATGAAGAAATTAAAATGATGATGGGTACGTTTGGGACTTAAATTATTGACCTGAACAACAAGATAACAGCTTATACTACTACATAGTCAGGGTTGTAGAAAACGATTGATTTAAGAGAAATACCTAAACACACAGATTACTTCAAAAACAAAATGAAAGTGCGTGAAATAACGCTCGGATATATGAGAACAACTTACGATTTATATATTGCAGATGTGCGTAAAAAATCAAAACAATAAAAGATGAAACATTGACCGAGTGTTGCAACAAGATGCACGCCGGGGTTGAACAATCTGAAAAAAGAGACAAAAACATATGCTGATCGAGATATTGTTACGAGCAAGCTGTATTGGTTAGAACAAACATGACCGAACGAGGCATCATGAGTGAAAATTTAAGAAAGTTGAAATCAGGGGCAGGTTATGCACAAACTACGGGCACAGAAGCTGTATAATTTATGATGTACGGATAGAAGTTTAGAATATCGCTTGACATGTTAATGTTGTAAAATAGAAAACATCCAACCTAGCAAGACTAGCTTTTAGTGTCACACATTTTGAAATATTAGTATGAGTAGTCGTGCAGAAGTACAAACTCTGTAATCAAAGATTTTTGAAAGAATATACGTTTTTCGGACGTCTTCATTAGAAATGACAAAATGCAATGGAAACTATCTTCACTGAAAAAATAATCTCATCACAGATGAAGCACAAAGAGATATTGTAGATGCTTTGAAACAGAACAAAAGAACACACTTTTGACGGGGTTTAAGTATCTTTTAAATACAAGGTCCAGAAATGTCCATAAGGTAATGTGTTCACGTTGTCAACCAATAAAAAGCTTGACGTCATACAGAGACAATGCTACTTGGTTCATTTTGATGGTTTTTACGATCTGAGCAATGCCATTTCTTGGTTATTTTCCTTGCGAATTAACAAGCAATGTATGTACATGTCTCATTACAGATTGCTTTTAATCACTCATATTTTTATTCATTTGTAACTTTCTTTTAAACCTTATCAGCCCTGAATTAATACATTTTCGCCCTTAACGCACAAAAGTCTCTAATTGATGTACCGGTTATTTCAGCGTTACAGAATCCAACAACATTTTTCTTCGCTTAAGGAATGCTATAGATGTCGTCCTTGAGATAGTCACTAGTGTCATAGAACTTGATGTTATCCGTATATGTACAAGTTTTCTGTCTCGACATTAATACACAGAGAATCTGTATCGGTACAAATCAAAGCTATTTTTTGTCATATTTATTTTTGAGGTTATTTTAAAAGAATTCGTACATCAAATACTTAGATAACTCTAACACTGTAGAATCACAATAGATCGGTTTGATTAATTTGATCTTTTTATTTTTCATTCTGACTAGCACCATGTTATCGCCAATAATTATTTTCTGGTGAATAATATACTTTTTGACAACTGACAGATTTGTTTTCGTCTGTACATATGTTAGCAGTTGTTCATCAATTTAAAGAATTCCTTCTTTAATTAATTGTTTTGTCTCAAACTCGTATTCAGTTATATGTATGACTTCAGCCAATGTTGTTGTTCAAACAGGACAACTCTGTGTAAATTCGTTAGTTCCACACTTAATTGCACGTAGAGATTTAAATGTATGTAATGTATAAAGTGCTTGCTTTTCTTTTTCAATGTAGATAATAGTTTTGGTTCAGTTGGTATTGTGCCCTTGTAATCTTCCCTTTTTATGTTCATCTGAATTAATTTCCCCTCAGCAAGTGGGTAGTTTATATTTATAAAGTAATTGTGTACATTTGTTGGTATCTCCAAATTCACTATGGAACCAGTATCACTACTATCACATATTTGAAACATATTTTCTTTTAACTATCTAATTCGTTTATTGTTTCCCCGAGTGAATTTCTTTCTCTGGTATAATGTTATCGCATTGCATAATCACATAGGTTTATTGTATTTTAGTATTCAAGGAATGATTTTGGCTTTGTTTTATCGAATTCTCCATCATTTTGAACAACACCATTCTGATCCACATAAATTATAATTCATGATTCGCTTGTGCATATACATGTGGTATGATACTAATACTTCCACGAATTCCACTTTCAATCATCAAGTACATGTCATAGTCAGTTAGCAATTCAACACCTGATATCTTTAAACTTGTATCATGAGCTAACTTAGGCACACTGTAATAATGTGCTGCATAAATGTTGTAGTTTTTCCTACAAACATTCCTAAATTTTTCAAAGATGTCATTCAAGGTATAATTTTTCACGACATAGTCATATATATCACCTAATGTTTGAAGGTTGAAGTGCGACATCACATCTTTTACATATGCATAGCCAACGTTTGACATGTTTGAATTTATAAGTGATGATTAAAATGTTTCATTACACTTTTCAAACTATCCGTGTATTCATATGGAAAAATGTCTTGTTAATGGAATCAAGGTTGGACCTGTTCAAAGCATTTCATTGTCTCTGTAAAGCATCTATCCTCTAAATTCTTAGCAAACTGCTCTAGGACTGAAGCATGAACTGAAAGTTACCTGCAAACCTTAATCCTTCTTTTCGCTCTTATTTCACTACCATCCTTAATGAAACTATCAATTATGAATTGCTTGCTAAATGAAACATATTTCTCATCGTTATTTGGTATTATTTCTACCTCTTCATCTGGATTATTTCTTTTTACAAACTCCTTGATAAATAGATGAACGTCATATCCAGACAAATTGCGAATGAATAATTTATACTTTTTGGATATCTTAATTTTTTATTGCAGTCGTTATGAGCAGGACCTCTATATATTCCAGTACAATGTTCATGGTTGCAAACTTTAATATCTTCTATTGTTGCTTACAGATATGACAAATGTCAGTTGAATTGTAATGCTTTCTCACATCCTCTGTGTACACCATAGGTTTTTCATTTTAGGAATGAAATGGTTGTAAACCATATTTAATCCCTCTTACACCACCTGATGTAAAACACCTGAATGCAATCAGTAACTCTGTAAAAGCTTGGCTTGCAACATGTATGAATTGACATGAGGTATATACAAAATCCTGAGACGAAAGGTGTTTAGCTGGGAGATTGTTTCAGATCCAGGAAGTATCTGTTCGATAATCATCGCTATTACATTGTAGTGTTGTGCAGCATGGTTAGTTTGAGTATGGTACGATGATACTTTCCAAATTATAATCAACCAACATATGGAACGTTCAATTAATTCTGATAATTGTTATACTTGGCAACTGATCCGTCTTTAGGAATGATATCAACTGTGTTACCTGCACCACGAGGTGTATTTAAAAAGTTCTGAATATTAGTGCGCTGTACAACAGTTCTTTATTAGTGAGCAGTATGTCAGTGCATCCCATCAAAGTACTCCCCATGCACCTCTACACCTTTTTCAGCCTGATTATCAAATTATTACATGCCACTTGTATTCACATTTTGGTACGGTGTTAATACACTGGAAAACTGCACTTAAAACCGCATGGCGGCTTTCAAATCCTCTGCCCCTCGGCAAATCTTTTGATAACGGGATTCAGTAAAAAAATCAGTTGGAGCTAAATCAGGGCTGTATGGAGGATGTTGCAAAGTTTGAATGCTGTGCTCCTTTAAGAAGTTTGTCACTACGGCGGATTTATGCGCTGGTGCGTTGTCATGGAGTAGATGGTTAACTCGGGTACCGGTGAGCACACGGGTGGATCGGTAGTGTTCCACAACTTTTGGCAACACTTTGGAGACATACACATGTCCAGTGGCACTAGCAGAATCAGGTAACTGGACGATAGAGTGTTTTGCATAACAAATAATGCATATAAAACTCTCTTGACAATCCGATCCAAACTTTATTATTTTCTCTTGAGTCGGTTTAAAAATGTAAATCTATGTTTCATCACCCGTGACAATCTCATTCAAACGTCTCTGGACACTCTTTTTATATTTGGCGAGTAGCTGTTTGGCGATTTCAAGCATATTTACAGATATATTATGTTGTTGTCCTTTTTGTCAGATGTGATGACACTATTTTGATAAATCTTTTATTTTCACTTAATGGTACCTTCCATCCGTGTGCTTATTATGTTCGCTTGAATCTAATATGATCAGCATGTCAATGTGTTTCACTTCTCAGTCTCAGTGGCTGTATGAGCTTTAATGATGTTTCTCTCCCTACCCCTTTCAGTATTTCATACACATTTACATATATATCAATTTGTTTCTCAAATTTGCTTATGTCTTTATTTTTCATCGGGCAGTTATTAAATTAACATGAGTATGTGTCAAATTGTATTTTGATGGGCTTGCTCGGTGTATTTAACACAGATTCTATGGAATAAAAGAAACAGTTGTCATCGGAATTTTTTTACATTAATACAAGATTTGTTTTTAATTTAAACGGCAACGTACAAATCTATATATGATTTTCCACTGAGTGGTTGATATCTATTGATGTGCAATATTAACTATTCAGTCCTGTCACATATCTATTTCGTACTTGTGCTCTTTTCCTGTCCAAATTTCGTTGTAAAATGTCAAATACTTGTGCTCTTTTCCTGTCCAAATTTCGTTGTAAAATGTCAAATACTTTTGCTTTTTTCCTGCCCAAATTTTGTTGTAAAATGAGACACGAGATAGTCACGGGGGTTAGACATGAGGTGCTAGCCACTGTTCTTACAGTGGGTTAGATATAATAATAATAATAATAATAATAATAATAATAATAATAATAATAATAATAATAATAATAATAATAACAATAATAATAATAATGACTTTATTTAAAGAGGGTGACACAATTGCATGGAACTAATCCTCCTTGTGGCCCTATATTATATGCATATTTACATACAGAGTACATGTACATAGTTGCATAATAATAATAAGCTACATGTATATATGGACATAATAAACAGAAAGTTTTGTAAGAACATGATCCAACTAGGTACATTGTGTATATACATGTACAGTACAAAAATTGTGAGACAACAAAATTGGAAGGTTTGAGAATTTATACTTTACGTTGTAATGTATTTGTCAAATCAAACAGGTTCCACTTTTCATCCACTGAATTAGATGATAATTAAATGCAATTACATTTGTTCTTTCTCTAATTTCCTTTGGGATTCGATTCCAAATTAGTGACCCCGAATATTTAAAACTTTTCTTAAAGAGTTCTTTATTTGGTTTTGGAATGCAGAGGTGGTTAGCTGAAATTGATCTTAAATTGGGAGTGTTGCCTTGTTTTCTAGCATGAAATAGTTCTTTGAGATATAATGGGGCCATATTGTTTGAAACTTTGTGCATAAATCTAGATTTCTCAAAAATATTCGTTCACTTACTGTTAACATTTTAATATTATTCATTGCATTTGGGATGTATCGAGCATTATCTAGGATGAGTTTGCAAGCTCTTTTTTGTAAGCGGAATAATTTTTAAATATTCTTGCCAGAAGTGTTTTCCCAGATAACATTGCATTAGTCTAGGTAAGGTTGTGTATACCTTTTGTAATATATTAACCTATGTTTAGTTGATAGATATGGCCTTATCTTGCTTAATAACCAGAGACATTAATTGACTTATGACATATGACTTGAATATGTTCATTCCATTGCAAATTCTTGTCAACCATAACCACAAGGATTTTGTCATGGGTAACCATTTGTAGACCAATTTCATTCAACTTAAGATTCAAGTTGTTTTTTTCCAATTTTGCTCTTTTTTGTTGGATAGTTATCATTAATACGTTAGTCTTGTCCGTGATAACTTCATGCTATTTTCCTTACACCAGGAATCTATTCTAAGTAAGGCGGTCTGAAGGGAGACCTCTAGGTCAGATTTTAGCTGTTTGCAATCTGATAGAGTGGTGTCATCTGCATATAAATCGGTAGATGAAATACAGTTGCCTATTTTCAGTGGCAGATTATTTATGAAAATGAGAAAGAGGAGTGGGCCCAGAATTGATCCCTGTGGTACTCCACATGTAATTGGTTCTTCTTTAGAAAAACTGTGATTTATTTTGACACACTGTTTTCCCATTGTTAAATATGATGTAAACCAATCAATCGTTGAATTGTCACATTGATAAATGTTTAATTTATTGATAAGAATATCATGATCAACAAGGTCAAAAGATTTCTAAGATCAACTAGTATGGATCCAACTAATTTTCCATGATCCAAGGCAGTAATCCATCTATCTATCATGGAGACCAAGGCTGTCTCACATGAGTGGTTTTCTCGAAACCCTGATTGGTTTGATAAATGAAATCATAGTTTGATAGGTACGTCAAAAGATTGTCATTTACACGTTTTTCCAGTAGTTTGGACAGAATTGGTAACATAGATATGGGTCTGTAGTTACGGACATCTTCTTTGCTGCCAGACTTGTGAATGGGGGTAACTTTTGCCAATTTCCATGTCTGGCGAAACACTGAGGTGGATATGTTTAGATTACATATGTAATTTATGCTATCAAATATTATGTTTGCAGCATCCCTCAGGAGACGTGGTCCAATATTATCTGGGCCTGTTGATTTCGTTGTTGCAGTAGTTTGCAAAAAATTTAAAACTTTTTCATTTGGTATCGCAGAGATAAAAAAGTTTGTCAGGTGGAAATTTTTCTGAACAGAAATGTCTTAGTTCATCTTGATTTGAGTTTACAATGGGTTCCTTAATTATGGAAGCTATGCTGGCAAAACATTCATTGAATGTAAAGATATGACATGTGATAGCCATTGTTCCTACCGGACGTTACATATAACATGTGATAGCCACGGGCATTAGATATGACATGTAATAGCCGCTATTCCTACTGGTGGTCTGGGGGTTAGATATGACACGTAATAGCCACTGTTCATACCTGAGATTAGATATGACACGTGACAGGCACTGCGCCTACCGGTGGTTAGATATAACACGTGCTAGCCACTGTTTCTACCGGGGATTCGATATGACACGTGAAAAGATACTGTTCCTAAGCGCCATGTTATAATAAGGATTCAATAGCAACATGTGAATACGTGGTCTGATGACTGGTGTTTTGACGAAATGATCTGACTGATGTCTTTTATATAATTTTATCTGAACTTCCCTCAAAGGCGGTAGTGATTCATATAATGCGCGCTTTGAAAATCCCAATCATTTCCTCTGTCTTGCATAGCAACAAACATCTCTTTGGTTTAGATAATGTAAAACTACAGCAAACACTTATAATTTTGCCCATTGACAATTCACTAAAATTTTATGTCGTTAATATTCTTGAATTAAATATTCGCTTGTAAGCGTACACAGTCAATCATTCTCATTGTTGTGAGGAATGTGCAAGAGCAAGGACGATGCGTTCACCTTATCATTGAGTGCAGCAAACACGCTTAGTGCAGGTATATAAAAAAAAAAAAATCGGGTTGACATACTATTCCAAGACTGACTGCAAAATGCATGGGCTTGAGTGCGCAAACAAGCCATGCGTTGAATAGGCAGAGACTGTGATTGAAGATAGCAAATTTAAAGTCCTTTAGGATTTCAACATCTGGACCGACAACAGGTTATTGGAAAAGAAGCCAGACATAGTACCGGTAGACAAGGAGAAAAGTATGACCAACGTGATAAACAGGACAGTGCCATAAGAATTCAGGACGAATACAAGAACAGAAGAAAGTAATAAAGAACTGTGACCTGGCCAGAAACCTTAGCACCAGTTATGGTGGGAGCACCACAAGAACAACCATATAAACCAATAGACAACCTAAAGAAGCTTGGAATAGTACTAAACGCAATACCTTTTACAGACATAATCACTCAATGGAATAGTACTAAACGCAATACCTTTTACAGACATAATCACTCAATGGAATAGTACTAAACGCAATACCTTTTACAGACATAATCACTCAATGGAATAGTACTAAACGCAATACCTTTTACAGACATAATCACTCAATGGAATAGTACTAAACGCAATACCTTTTACAGACATAATCACTCAATGGAATAGTACTAAACGCAATACCTTTTACAGACATAATCACTCAATGGAATAGTACTAAACGCAATACCTTTTACAGACATAATCACTCAATGGAATAGTACTAAACGCAATACCTTTTACAGACATAATCACTCAATGGAATAGTACTAAACGCAATACCTTTTACAGACATAATCACTCAATGGAATAGTACTAAACGCAATACCTTTTACAGACATTATCACTCAATGGAACAACGAGGATGTTGCCCAAGGTCAAAGAAGCAATAATAATAATAATAATAATAATAATAACAATAATAATAATAATAATAATAATAATAACAATAATAATGATAATAGTAATAATACTAATAATAAGTCGTGCATGACAAACCACGGAATGTTGCTCTTCATCATGAATTGTAAATAGGTTTCAAGACTTGTGAAAAACATTTTCGGATCGTTTTCTTCAACGTTCTTTAGAATCAATGTACTAAATATATAACATAAGCAGTGTAGTGGAAAAGATACCTTGTAGACCGGTAAAATGAATATAAGTAAACAAGAGTCTCCGTCGCACGAAAGCGAGATCACTCCACCAGACATAAGTGGTAAGTGAAACTACCGATGCAGTTTTATCTCAAGTACGCAACTACGGTAAATCCGGTACAATTGTGTATTTTTCCATGGGAAATACTGTTTCGTGCGTATGTGTTGACATGAATACATCCTAGCTGTACTATTTAAAGATATAAACACTCCAGTATGATCAGTTCTGAAGTTGCAGATTGAGTGCCTATACAATACACAATGAGCTGGGTATTTTTAAAAATCTCTTTCATTTGCTCGAAACGGGAGACAGTGGACGTCTTGTACCAGGTCATCTTTCTGTTCAGACTAGTATATCCTCGAAGGCAACATGAGCCAACATTTTATGCATAATGTACTACAAGAATAATTTACCGTAAATCAGCATAAATATCTATATCTATCTATCTATCTATCTATCTATCTATCTCTCTCTATGTATATATATATATATATATATATATATATATATATATATGTGTGTGTGTGTGTGTGTATGTATGTATGAGCTATATTTTTTACCTCTCTATGTAAAGATTTGTTAGATTTTAGTGGTTATTTGCTTGATTATGGGGAATACGTGATCTGAAGATATTTCTCAAATTGAGTAATTAGCCAGTTATTAGTCACATGTGTCATTTATACTGAATCATATTCACGGGACTTAATGGTAGCAAGGATTGGTTTCATGAAATGGCCTCTGTCAAATGTCTTAGTGTAAGAAAATATCCGGATATTCTCACATATAAGTGTTTAGTAATTTGAGATAGTAATAATTCTGTGTATTAGGTGTTTGGGTCTTGGTGCGTAATACGTGGCATGAAATACGGATCTACGGCTTAGAAATGGAAACTGATAAAGTATACGAATGTGAAGCAAGAAAAAAAAAAGAAAAAAAAGAAACACAAAATGTAAAATCAGAGTCTCGTGAATGTGTGGTCGTTGGTATGATTATACGAAAATTATTTGTGGAATTAGCACATCTAGGAAACATTCAATTAACATCGACGGAGGTCCTTGGAAATAATGTAAACAACGACCTCAAGCCAAACTTGTGTAACAAGAATTGTTCTGGTTTCAGCGGTGGGATACAGGATTGTTTGATTGTTTTCTTTTTAGCTGAAGTTAGGCTATCTGACATGGCAACTGGATGGAAAAGACTATTCTTAATTGCAGTTTTATAAGTTGTGTAATAATACAAAATGATCATATAGATGTCATTTACTGTATAAAGGTAGATTTTTCTTTGTTTTGTCTCCATTTGAAGGTGAACTGTTATAGTTCTTTATGAGTGAATGCTGTTGTATTACTACCTCTGCAATATAATTTGGGGTGCAACGGAGTATCTTTGAATATAGGGTAGCTGTGAGCTTCCTTTTTGAGTTAGAAAAGAAATGATTGAAGCCTCCTAATCTCTAATGGGTCAATTATGAGTAGAACAATCATTTTGTAATGAGTTCCTTCCCCAGTCAGATATCAGGAATGTATAGTTTAGTATGTCCGATTAATAAAAGATTACTCTTACAACAACAACAACGACAAAACGAAACCAGGCTGCAATGTTAACTAATTTGGGTAACTATTTTTTTTTTTGACCATTTGAACCAAGAAAGAGTAATACACAGAATGTTCACACCAATTGTGAGCAGGTACAGAGCATTGATCATCTGATTGGGTATATTACAGAGCATTGATCATCTGATTGGGTATATTACAGAGCATTGATCATCTGATTGGGTATATTTCAGAGCATGGATCATCTGATTGGGTATATTACAGAGCATGGATCATCTGATTGGGTATATTTCAGAGCATGGATCATCTGATTGGGTATATTACAGAGCATTGATAATCTGATTGGGTATATTACAGAGCATGGATCATCTGATTGGGTATATTTCAGAGCATGGATCATCTGATTGGGTATATTTCAGAGCATGGATCATCTGATTGGGTATATTACAGAGCATTGATCATCTGATTGGGTATATTTCAGAGCATGGATCATCTGATTGGGTATATTACAGAGCATTGATCATCTGATTGGGTATATTTCAGAGCGTGGATCATCTGATTGGGTATATTTCAGAGCATGGATCATCTGATTGGGTATATTTCAGAGCATGGATCATCTGATTGGGTATATTTCAGAGCATTGATCATCTGATTGGGTATATTTCTTAGCCGTATTAGGCTTTGATTAAACTTGTATGTACATGCATCATGAACAGCTTTTACGCAGGTCTTTAGTAAACATTTTGAGCTGGATAGAGCTTATTCTTATGAACAATATCTCTGTAAAGCAGAGCCTCAGTCTAAAAATATACTTGTATGTGCTCCCGAACACTAGTAAAACTCCCGACCACTAATTATATATCATTATTAAAACACATTGAATCAAAAGCATTTTTCAAACAGAAAAAGATTTTTTTTGAAAAAAGATGTTCTGGAGTGGTTTGATAAATTAAACCACACAAAGAGTATATTGAAAAAATCAGATGTGGACACACACACACACACACACACACACACACACACACACACACACACACACACACACACACACCAAAGATTTGGGCCTGAAATGCCCGCAGAGCTGGAACAGTAAAAACAGACCATAAATCTAAGATGTTGTAAGTTTGAATCCTTTTGCTAACAAATATTGGTAAGATAGAAAATACTTTTTCCCTCTTTTCCACATCCTGCGATTATTAACAACCCTGCAATATTCGATGTATTGTTCTCAATATATCTCGGTTTCTTGTTTGCGTCTCATACGCTCAACAAATTTCTCTATCCTTCATGTATGAAATAAAAATGAATCCTGGCTATTGAAAAAACACGTGTCATATTTGATCTTCAACTTTCTTCTGAAAATAAAAAACACATGTACATTAAGGGTTTCGATTTAGCCTGAAACCAGAACGAAAGAAACCCGTGTAAGTATTTCTCTTCTTTTTTCATCATTATCATATCTTCTTCTTCTTGAAATTTAAAACGATCAAAATCGAGGTATGGAAATGTCCCCATTGAGTGGACTGGCGATTGTGTGAGTTTCAGGAAGATTCAGCCTTATTAGCTCAGGTATTTGAGTGTTAGTTGGCTATATAGTTGCAATTTATCATAGTTGTTTGAGTGTTAGTTGGCTATATAGTTGCAGTGTATCATAGTTGTTTGAGTGTTAGTTGGCTATATAGCTGCAGTGTATCATAGTTGTTTGAGTGTTAGTTGGCTATATAGTTGCAATTTATCATAGTTGTTTGAGTGTTAGTTGGCTATATAGTTGCAATTTATCATAGTTGTTGAATATACGTTAAATATGCTTCCATAAGTATCAGCACTGTCATGGAACTAACGGTTGTTTTGTACACAGAACATTAATTTCTCAATTCATTCTGCTCCCCCATCTCTCTCTCTCTTTTTTTCTCCATGACTCGATTTGATAGATAGCCTTTCTTGCGGACTGTTTATAAACAAAACTAATTTTAAAGCAAAACTTTAATTACATTCATGGATCAAATCAAAGGCTATAGATGGGTTTGATCACAAGGATCATCATCATAATCACAATCATCATCATCACTATCATCATATTCATCATAATCATCATCATCATCTGCAACCCCCTGTAATAAATGTGAAAATTTAAATTGATAGAATAAAGTCTCATGACTGAAAGACACCGTCTCTTATAAGGACTTTTATTGCTTAAAGAATAATTCTCAAATAGATTTTCCTACAATCTATTTTGCGGAATCAGTGCGAGAGAATGTGAGCTATACTCATGGAAATAAGAAACGTATATATTTAGGAATGTCATATGTGGTACAGCAGATATGACCATAATCCCATGGCCTCCACATGGTTTTTATCTAAATGATACCTGTTTTGAGCGCAATTTGTGGCCCCCAAAGCTGGTCTCGGACCCAGTTTTTTAGCTTTTCAGTTAGAGAAATAGACCAGATATGATTTCTTATTAGGGAAATGATTTTTCAATTAGACAAAAAATTGTGGCCAAGACAAGTATCATTTAGAGAATAACCATCTGGGGACCACGTGGTTGTGTCCAATATCGGCTGTACCCCATACTACTTTTGACTTGGCAGAAGACTGTGGCCGCGTCGGTCCCTTAGCTCAATTGTAGCTCTGCAATTGTTTTTGTGTCCGTATGCGAAGAATTATAGACAACTAAGTCTGTATATAATGTTCCAGTTTGACGCTAAACATATTATTGCTACATACGAAAAATCCGATCACGCTAACGTACTTTTACCACAGGGGTGGAATCTTGAGGACATCATAGGAATTATATCAACAATAAGAACGCTTAACGACGCATACAGATTTGTGAAGAGTGCTCTACAAACTATTTACCAAGTGTCTAAAGAATATTTTGACTACTACGCCAACATAGCCATCGAAGTAGAAAGGTTTAGAAAGATTTTAGGCGAAGAATATAACAAACTAGGCGGCAAACGATCCTTATACGATTTAGTCAAGTCCAAGTTTTACGACACAGACGTTTAAGGCAATGCTACTTGCTGCAATTGTTTGGGTACAATTTTGCATATTTGCACACACATATCGGGGATAAG
Organism: Margaritifera margaritifera; assembly: GCA_029931535.1. NCBI lineage: Eukaryota > Metazoa > Mollusca > Bivalvia > Unionida > Margaritiferidae > Margaritifera > Margaritifera margaritifera. The sequence continues at coordinate 1,257,512 of JAQPZY010001133.1, forward strand.
TCGGCTACAATATTGTCTATGGCTTTGAGCTCTTAGACAAGGTTATCAATGCTGTACGCAACACCACCTAAACAAGCTTTTATATGATTGAGTATTTTCGTGTACGTAACAAAGGCGTATCTGCACATAGCTTTTATATTTTGCATTTTTGGCTCCCCTTTTTGAAACAGGCCTTCGACGCAATACCAACGCCTGAGATTATTGGCAAGAATCGATTTAACAAGGCTCAGATGGTGGCAAACCCGTTTGTTTTCAGAGTGATTGGAATTGCCGTCAACATAAATAAAACACGGCGATAATATATGTAAGACAGCTTGAAACAAAAAGCTCGCTTGTGATAATACCTATAGTACGCGATCAGTTCTTCGCGCGATTGTTTGTCAAGATTGTCGCTAATATGGTTAAAGTCAATGATCTCCTTCATCGCTATAACAAGACATTACTATATTTTGCTAATTATTTTGTCGTAAAACGCTTTTGCTTTTTCGTGCAGCACATCTTGGTAATCCTTTCTTGGCAATTTGTTTTTTCATCTTTTGTGTCCTAATGCGAACCAATAAAATACCCCTCTGGTATTTCTGTCCTTTCGTTAAAAGTGGCAACAAAAGACCAGATCCTGCCCTTTTGTGAGAAAACATATGCAATTGCGGCGGCAAGTATATTGGCGTCATAAACATGTTTTACATGGTAAAACACGATATGATAAAATGCTTCCGTGGCCTCTTTGTTTAGGCAACTCTTCCACATCAAACTTATATATTATCTTGCAAAGGCTTTTGGCATTTTTGTTTAGATAGTCATCGTGGGCAGTCATATCATAGAAGCGAGGATTGAGTACAGTAATGGAGGCTATAAGTGGAAGCTAGAAAACTGGCTCTGTAGATTTTGGCAGTTATCAGTGGTTCTTTTTTTTATACAGTGAAATGGTTCATAATTGTTGGCATGATATGTGAATATTCAATGAATGCAGGGTATATAACATTACTGGTGGATCATACACAATTTTGGGGAAAAAAAGTGTTTTTTCCACTCAAAATTCTTGGATGATGGAGTAGAGATGGAAGCTTAATGGTACAGTTTTGAGACATTCCCTACCTTGTTTATTTGACTCATTGACTCATTTCAGTGCAATTACATAATTCTTGTTCATCAGTTGCCTTCACTTGTAAGAATTGTTTGGCATATAGTGAGTAATAACTGCCAGTGTCACAGATAAGTAGCGAGAAAAAATAAGTCCAAACAAAAGTATCTACAAGAAGGAGTGGAAAGAAAGACCAAGGCAAGCAACAAATGAAAACCAGATCACAGAGTAGTTCCCCAATGGAGACATCTGACACAAGTTTGAGTGATGCAAGCTTGAGTACAATTCAGCTGGACTTAGAAGAAATAAAGCAAAGCCTCAGAGGGAGCATTTCTAAAGTAGATTTGACATCTGCTATTGCTGATCTGGTGACAAAAGATGACCTTACTGATATTGTCTCAACTATTGTAAGGGAATTGTTATAGAATGTAAAGAAAGATCTGAGAAAGGAGATGGTTGCAGAAAGTGAAAGGGTAGTAAAGGAGAGGACAGGAGAGTTGATAGATAGGGTTGATTCACTGGAATTTGAAAAGCACCAATTGCGAGGAAAATTACAAGAGGCAAAGAAGGAAAATGACAAAATAAGGAGTGACCTGAAATATTCTGACAGGAGATCGAAGCAAGCAAGTGCAGCTTCAAACCAAATCGAACAATATTCAAGGAAGCTGAATGTTAAAGTTTTAGGACTGAAGGAGGAGGAAAATGAAAATTTGAGAGAGAGATTTCCGAAATTGGTGAAGGAAGTCAAAAGTATTAACTTAGATAACAGGGATATAGTGGCGGTGCATAGGATCTCAGGCCGACAGGGACAGCCAAGGCGAATGATTGTCAAATTCTTGAGTCTGGATTGTAAACTTCCAATTATCAGGAAGCGGAAAGATTTCAATCAAAACAAAGAAATTAGACTGGTAGAGGATTTGACCAGGATGAATATTGAACTTGTCAATAAATTATCAAAGCATCAGGAGATTGACAGTGCATGGTACTTTAACGGTTTTGTGTATGGTAAAACCAAATCAGGAAAAAGGATAGAATTTGACATTTATGATGAAATTAATGAGAAAATTAGAATGTAAGTGCAATTTGCAACTCTATGAACTCACGAAATTGGCCAAATAGGTATGTTAACTTACAATTTGCTGCTCCCCTTTCTACTCTAATTTGTTTTAATATTTGTTTATAAGTTACTTCTTTCCCTCATCAGTTCTGTCATTAATCCATAGATTCATTATTAACTCATTCATTGTGTCATATCTTTCCTTAATCAATTCACTCACTAATTCATAAACCATCTTTCACTCATATACACATTTATTTACTCAGTCGTTTTCTCATCTTTTTCAACACTACTCATTCACAATCAATTTTCAGTCTCACATCCTCGCTCATTCATTCAATCACGCATCACATCCATGTATACTCTCATTCATACTTTCTTTTTCTTCTTTTTAACCCCTTCTTTCATTCCTTGAATGTAATTTATATTCGTATTTTTCTGTGCATATTGGTTCACTAAACTGATTTTAGCTCAGGAAAGGTCTGTCGGAGGTGCATAAGCGTTATCTCGAATGGATTCGTTTCACTTGTTGTCTATTGTCCGCTGTATCAATGTTAACTGCAACCAAATCTACAGCATGTACTGTAAAACCATTTATTGATTTTATGACGGATGTTTGTATTTTGTGTGAGAGTGAAAGCCATGCGTACGATAAATTCGAAGGTATAATTACTTCATACATTCCTGTACAAGAACATGTACATGTAAAATTTCTGCTGTTTTCATGGATAATAGCTTGATTTCGAGGATACTCAAGAGATTCGAATTTTAATCGCAATATTAAACTTAGTCAAGAGGAAGAGAATCATGCGAGGGTCTACTTACAATTAATGAATACGGTATGTCTCTAAAACGGATGGAAAATGGAAAAAGACCTGGCTCAGATGGATTCACTGTAGAGTTCTATAAATTGTTTTGGAAGACTCTGTGGGGGATTTCTATGCAAATCAATTCATTATGGATATACTGTAGGAAGACTTTCAGATTTTCAGACTCAAGGAATCATCACATGTCTATCAAAGGAAGAAAAAGACAGAAGATACTTTAAAAATTGGAGACCTATATCACTTTTAAATATTGACTATAAGATTGCTTCGGGAGTCATTACAGCTAGGATTAAAAGAAGTTCTTCCATCAAATAATCAGTGATACTCACAAAGGATTTATGAAGGGTAGATTCAATGGAAAAAATACCAGGCTATTATACGATATCATGGATCAACTAGAGAACAAAAATAGACATGGTTTATTATTGTGAATAGACTTTGAAAAAGCCTTTGACTCAATTACCTGGAGCTTTGTGGAAAAAGCTTTACAATCTTTTTAACTTTGGCGATTCTGTTTGTTAGTGGTTTAAACTGTTTTGTAATAACTCTAATAGTTGTGTTATAAATAATGGGCATGTGTCATTATTTTTTAGACTTGATAGAGGATGTCGTCAAGGAGATCCCTTTGCGTCTTATTTGCTTATCATCGGTGTTGAGATTTTAGCTATAACTTTAAAGCAAAATGTGGATGTACAGGGACTGATCTTTGATGTCAGTGAGAATAAATTGGGTCAGTATGCCGATGACTCTTTCATTCTTCTTGATGGATCTCCACATTCTCTTAAAGCAACTATGAATATCTTGCAAGTTTGTTTTTTATTATCTGGACTTAAATGTAATATAACAAAAACAAAGGCTATGTGGATTGGAAACAATAAATTTTCTAATGAAAGAATATGTCCCGATATTGGCCTGAATTGGTCCTCTTCTAACTTTACACTCCTTGGCATAGATTTTTTTCCGGATTTACAACACATGGTGGATATTAATTATAGGAAGAAACCAACGAATGCAAAACGAATACTGGCAAGCTGGAGTCAAAGACATCTGTCAGTAGTTGGTAAGGTAATTGTTGTAAAAACTCTTGTTCTTCCCATATTCATACATCTTTTTTCAGCACTTCCAAATCCATCAGGAAAAGTAAAAGCAGAACTAAATCGTACACTATTTAAATTTGTATGGGGTGGTAAAGTAGAGAGAATTAAACGTCATATACTAGTATCCCCAGAGAACGACGAAGAGCTAAATATGATACACATTTATTCATTCATTAGGTATATTAAGATAAGATGGATTAAAAGATTGCTGGAAAAGGAAAATGGAACGTAGCAGAACTTAGTCAATGCAATTATACTCAGAAATAAAAAGGATATTTTGAATTTAGGGAGAAGGAAATTTAGAAGAATTTGGTAAGCTCATTAAAAACAGTTTTTGGAGAGATGTAATTTTGGCAGTATATAATTGGAAAGAGGAACCGCAAAGTCCAAACGAGTATTTATCTCTGAATATTTTAAATTGTGTCCCCCCCCCCCTCAGAATGTTCTATTAATACAAATCCTGGACAGAAGCTGGTATTGAAATTCTGAATGATTTAGTAGATGATCACGGTAATTTAATTATTATTAATTTAGTACATGATCACGATAATTTAATTATTAACGATTTAGTAGATGATCACGGTAATTTAATTCTGAATGATTTAGTAGATGATCACGGTAATTTAATTATTAATGATTTAGTAGATGATCACGACAATTTAATTATTAATAATTTAGTAGATGATCACGATAATTTAATACCTCTTGAAATGATAAAACAAAAAATTAGATGCGATGATTTCTTGAAATACTTCTCCTTGATATAAAAAATTCCAAAATCATGGAAAGATGCTATCAAAAAACCATTTTGTACATAATAATTTTGATAAGCAGGAGGATAAAAATAATGAACTTGCAAAAACAAAATTCACTCAAGTATGTTTACAAAGATCTTTTAAAACAAAGGCACAATGACAACACACTGCTAAGCAAGAAACTTGGATGCAAGTATTAAATAAAAATATAAGCAGTGAGGAATGGTCTGAGATTTATAGTCGGGCGAAGTGTTGTACTAAGGATACCAAGTTGATCGCTTTTAACTTTAAATTAATCCATAAAATAATTTTTACTACACATGTTCTGTAAAAGATTTAACATATCAGACGACAACAAATGTACTTTCTGTAAGAGTGATAACGCAAGTGTTGAACATCTCTTCTATGATTACAATATTACTTCAAAGTTTTGGTATCGTTTTATTGAACATTTTGTACCTTCTTGCCCGAATATTGTACATTTGTCCAAAAAAAGAAAAAAAAGAAATATTTTTAGGAAGTGAACAATTGGACAGTTTGTTTTTAATTTCTTGCTTATTATATTTACACTTGCAGGTTCAATATGCAAAATCCTTCCATTTATGCTTTTAAGCAAATAGTTGAAATGTATAAGAACATTGAAAAATACACTGCTAAGTTAAATAAAAAAGAGGACCAATTTCTTCAAAAATGGACCTAAATAATGAATATGAAACTTGTGTAAGAATCCTTTCTCTTCTTGCATTTTATTTATTTGGTTGGATTTGATGGTAAACAGGAACAAAATACTGTAATATCACAAAGTCTATGTCACCTAGACGCTGTATACTTGTGTTCGTCTATTTAAATTGTGTATCTAAAGAGATTGTGTGCTATATACAGGAAAATCAGCTGGGGTAGACAATATACCAGCAGAACTTGTTAAAGCAGGAGGAACTTCCATGATAGATGTCTCACAACAACAATCTGCAACCAAATCGGGCAAACAGGAGAATGGCCCACCCCATGGACCCAGTCTCTGATCGTAACTATTCCTAAAAAAGGGAATCTACAACTGTGCCAGAACTACCGAACAATCAGTCTCGTCAGTCACCCAAGTAAGATTATGCTTAAGATCATCATCGAGACTGAAACCCCAAGCAGAGCACATAATTGGGGAAGAACAGGCAGATTTCAGAGCAGGACGTAGCACTACAGAACAGATCTTCAATCTCCGAATCCTCTGTGAAAAATATCTCCAGCATCAACAGAACCTCTATCATGTCTTCATTGACTTCAAGAAGGCTTTCGACAAGGTATGGCATGCAGCCTTGTGGGCCACCATGCGGATATACAACATAAACGCAAAACTAATCCGCACTATCGAAACCCTGTATGACAAGGCGACTAACACAGTTCTCGTCAATGGCAACATAGGAGACTGGTTCAGAACCACAGTTGGAGTCAGACAGGGGTGCCTTCTCTCACCCACTCTCTTCAACATCTACATAGACAGGATCATGTCCGACGCCTTGGAAGACCATGAGGGCAGTGTCAGTGTTGGAGGCAGAACAATCACCAACCTGCGCTTCGCTGATGATATCGATGGTTTAGCAGGAGATGAAGATGAAATGGAAACCGTAGTAAACCGTCTCAATCAAGCATCACTAAGATATGGGATGGAGATCAACGCTGAAAAGACAAACCTAATGACAAACAAACCCGAGTGGCATCCAAAAGGAAATAAGAGTGAATGGATAGAAGCTGGACACAGTGACAAGCTTCAAGTACCTAGGTGCTATCGCCTCTGATGAAGGTTCAAAACCTGAGGTTCTTTCCAGGATTGCGCAGACAACAACTGCTCTGGCTAGGCTGAAGCTTATTTGAAAAGACAGCAACATCACGCTTGGGTCCATGATCAAGCGTATGCGATCCCTCGTCATGTCTGTATTCCTATATGCATGTGAGACATGGACCCTAACAGCAGAAATAGAGAGAAGAATCCATGCCTTTGAGATGAGATGTTATCGAAGGATCCTGAAAATCTCATACTTAGACCACGTCTCTAATGCGGAGGTGCGCACTAAAATCCAAGGCGCAATTGGACCTTCTGAAGATCTGCTCACCACTGTAAAGAAACGCAAACTAAGATGGTATGGTCACGTCTCACGCTCAACTGGCCTGTCAAAGACAATTCTACAGGGCACAGTGAGAGGAAAGAGAAAACGAGGCAGACAGAAGAAGAGATGGGAAGACAATATCAAAGAGAGGACAGGCATGGACTTTGCAAAGTCCCAAAGAGCAGTGGAGAACAGGACGAAATGGAGAGAGGTTGTCGCAACGTCATCAGTGGCGCCCCTAGGAACAGCAAGGTTACGGGAGAAATGAAAAATAAAAATGAAATGTCAAACAAGATCATCAAGTGTAAATATCTGAAAATAGGACAAATCGGGGTTAGTTGTCTCTGCTGTGGAAATTCATGGAGTTGAAATTCATGGTGTTTTGTCGTTGTTGATTGCGCGATGATAAATTCCTGTAGTGTATTACCTAGGGTATTACGCTAGTATACAACGTAGCAGTCTCATTCGTTGATACATTTGTCGCGTCTAGTCGCCAGGTAAGTATCCGTTCTTCGCCCGATGAGCGTCATTGTAGTTGCAATTACCATATGAAGACTGCCGCCAGACACGTAATTTGGATCCAAAAGTTAGTGTAAACACCAGCAGTTGCCCACTCGTTGTTGGCGGGTGATGATTGTAAGTGACTTTCAAACACAAAATACGCCTGATAACTTGAAGAGTATTCCGTAGACGCAGCCACCTTAAAACCGCAGCAAGAATCTGTGCTTGAGGTTAGTGGTGGTATATGCCCAGCGTTGTTTTTTTACGCGCCGCTTATCAATATATAGTTTGTTTACCTCGTGAGAGTTTTCTGTCGAGATTGTTGATGTTAATATATTACTTGTACCCGTGTCTGTCAAGGTTGCCTGTCATTACTTGTGACCATGTCAAGGTTGCCTGTCATTGAGTTTGCACCGCTTCATATCATAACAGTGTTGGCAAATGCGTACAACGCGCCTTGGCTAACAGCTTGGCCGCCATTGGCCACCGGATACGTCAAAGGATGTCCTGTAATATAAAATCTGTTAGCGTTTATGTTTCCAAGTAAAGTGTCTTTAGATTTGCTTAACGAACACCGCTTTACTTGTGCGTAGCTTGTAGCATTATTGTCAGACGCAGGCTGTTCTGCAGTTGGTAAACCAATAACGAAGGCGCCATTCATGTTTAGCACGTCAGTCTTTGTTCCGCTTGACAGAGATAACTTTGTGTTGGGACTTGTCTGCACACTTGTGTCTACGCATAGTTTGTAGTAGCGTCGCCAACCGCGATTGGCGTGGCCAAGTTGGTGATTTTGCTGCTGTTTATGTTAACTGGCTTCGTGATACTTACCCCAGTGTCATTGACCTCAACGATTGGTAAGTTATGGTTGGTAGTTGCCACACGGAAACCTTCTGGAGACTGCACTGTTAGCGGTATGTACGCGTTATTGACCTTGTGGAAAAACAGGCGTCGTGACAGGGAGTCAAATACCACAAATAGCGTCTTACCCTCGTCAAGATCGGTCAACATACCAATATTTACGTTGGTGTGTTTAGCAAGATGTCACTGTCCGGGCCAAATGTTAAGTCAACGTCGGCTCTGTTGGAAGCGTGTGTGGCCTGTGTTGGCCCCTTATCCAATATTGTTCTATATGTGTTCATGTTAATGTCTCCGGTCATTGTTCCGCCTGTTAGCGGTAAAACATCTGGCGCCGACAACAGCATTTGTCCTCCTATTACCGTTGAACTAAAATTGTGTCCAGCGGAGAGCAAACGCCCACTTGGAAAACTTGGATGGGCATTTGTTAACAACACGCTGGCGCTTGAGTACCTATCCGCGTATTTGTTAGATGGTCGAGTGGGTATTTTGTGTTTGTATCTAGTAACACGTTGTTTGGTCCCATGTTTAGCGGGCCTGTCGTCACATCGCCAGTCTTGTTTATGCGGTTTCCAACCAGTTATTCTACCTGCGCTAGTGAGACTCCTCCTCAGTCTCCACCGCCGCCGCGAACAATCGTAGCAAACGTTGCATATCTCATTTATATAACAAAGCTTTACAAAATGCGAGTAATCAATTTTGACTTGGGATAATGTGAATGCGCCGCGACACAATTTTTATTTCCGGATTGTCATTATATGATCGTAGGACCAACAGGTCGCGGCAAGAACAATCTGATGTTAATTAAACACGCTGCACAACGATGGGCTAAATTACGATCGCTGTCATCTACACATTAAATCTATAAAAAAATAAGGGCGTGACGATCAAGTTGACACAAGATCAAATTGCCCACGATGGAGGATATATTGTTGCGATTGTGCCTTTTATCACATCGATGTTGCCTACATTGTTGCTTGTGCGAGACTCACTTAGATTCGCAGAAACAACAGGCTCGATTTCGAGAGCAACACACAAGGCCACGCCAGGCGACGTAGGAGAAGTATTGTCTAAAATATGTTATATAATACCATATCAGCATTCAGCAAGTTGGATTAGCTTCCACTGGGTCTCATAAGAAAAAGGTTGCAGCGTTTGCGTCAAGCAAATATCCGCTATATATCAAGTTGACTGTGGCGCAGTTGTGAGACAACGTCACACTTATATTAACAGTATGATATAATTCATAATCAATAAGCAGCAGGAAAAGGTCTTACGTTAAACTTGTCAGCGGCTCAGTTAAGTAAAAAGGGTGGAGTTATTGCGTCGTTGCTCCCCGGAGTAGCCGGAAGCCTTTTGCCAACGATCCTTGGATAGTTTCTAGGAGGACTCGGCTTGACAAGTAAAAAAGACAAGGCGGCGAGCAGGCTTAGGTCTGCAGTTGCCAGTGACGATTCGCTATTAAGTAACTTTGACATTGAAAACATGCTACGGCGTGTGAGCAACTTGATGCCCGAGACCATGCGCGACAACGAGAGCTACGTGGTAAACATAGAAAATTGTCTTGATCGCACAGAAATCCACTGGGTTGCATTGTACAGTGATCCCAACAGCGCTGACGTAGACTATTTTTACTCGCTTGGCATGCCTCCATGCGACAGATTAGGAGGTATTCGTCATCACAAAAGAAAGATATTGTGTCCAACTCTATACAAATTCAGCATGTAGATAGCGACGTATGTGGCCACTAATGTGTTTATTACATCAGAAAACATTTCTCTGGTAAACCTGCGCTTGATATTTTGCTGAAATTTAACGCGCAGCCAACCCGCAAAAATGCAAGTTATTTTTGCGCGACAACATTTTTTGTTTAATAGTAAAATAAGACACAATCGTGGTGCCTAGTGTGCAAAAACACACTGATAGCCTTAACGCAGTTGAAGCCCTACCACGTAATGGACGCCAATATTAGCATTGACGTGTGATACCTGCGGCAGAATAAAGTCAAACTTTATTAAGCGTGGCGGTTGATTACCAACGCGTCTGTTGTTATTGTTGAGCCCCACACACCATAACAAAACATGTTTGGGTAAATAATGTTATGTAATGACCCGCAAACACTATGATGACATTTGCCTTGAGAAAAATTTGTTAGTTGGTCACTGTCGCAGGTGCAAACGCCTTGCAATTTTAGGCGGCGCCATGGATACTGATAAGTTGATCGGGCGTCTGCGACAACCTAGCGTTGGTTGGATGTTAGCCAGACACAAGTATACAGGACCATATATCCGACTTGATACCCAACTGGACGCCAATGATAATCCACTTCCTGGACAAGAACCTTTTAACCAAGTAGACGCTGTGGCAATGCGACATGTTGTCCGTTACTGAGATCAAGCCGAGGACAAACACCGATGCGACAAAAATAATGTTAGGTAAACTTGCAAACAATAACGTAAACGAGATCACGAAAAAAGCTCTTGGTGGATAACGACGGCGAATTTTACAACAAGATTTTCGAGTCATGGCTAGACAGGAATAATATATATATATATATATATATATATATATATATATATATATATATATATATATATATATACACACACACACACACACAAATATTCCACGAGCAATCAGGTTATCGCTGTTATTGTGGAGCGATTTAATCGCACTCTGACATATGCAACGTGGAAACATTTTAATAAAAATAACACAAGCAGGTACATAGATATTTGGCCTGGGTTGATCAGCAAATACAACAATAAAGTGCACTCGAGGACTAAAATGACACTTACGCATGCCAGCGATAAAAATAATACACGGCGCGTCGCAGGCTAGTTGTACTACAAACATAAACTTGACGTCGGCGACCGTGTTAGAATATCTAAGATGAAGCGTACTTTTGAAAAGGGCTACACACCAAACTGGACCGATTAAGTTTTCACCGTGTCAGAGATTTTAAAAACAATTCCTGTCACATATAAGCTGAAAGATGTCAGTGGAGGGCCCATCGATGGCTCTTTTAACGAGCAGAAGCTGCAAAAAAAAAAAAAAAAAAAAAAAAAAAAAAAAAAACACAGGATGTGTTTTGAATTAAGCGCGTTATCAAAACTAGAAGCAAAAGTCATTGGTTCGCTGGAGTGGTTACTCAGATAAGTTTGACTCGTGGACTCCGACGACAAGTATTCAGCAATAATTCTGTCTTACTCCGCGAGAATGTTTTTTTACTGGACTCAGGCTTACACACGGTTGCTTTTCAGGCAGGTCAAACCTCAGAAATATTTTTCTAAAGACGTAGTTAAATTTTATGAACTTGCGCCTTCCAGGAACCTCAAGCGTTGAAAATACTCGAAACAGGTGATTAAACCACATGTTCGTACGCTAAGTTAAACTTGGCCAGCATGTGATATTTTCTGGTGTATTTTTGTGGAGGCGTGTTGTTCAAGTGAACGTTTTCATATTCCATTCCAGAGTCATCCGTGTCATCGCGGACAATAAAATCCGCGTTGGAATCGTCTGAGTTATAATCGTACAGCATTTTGTTTTTATGTAACTTGTTATATAAAGCCCGATGACATCGTTTATATGACTGAGGTGTACCTGGAAAAGCCAGAGATGCTCGAGGACGCAATTGTGACCGCGTACAGAAATCCGCATGCAGATTGCAGCTTAAATATAACAATCACCAAACCGCTCGGCAACCCTAAGATGCAGGTGCTGCTGACCAACGAGCAACGATGACAACTTAACGATACCGGCAGGATTAATATCACATATACCACAGAATGTCTGGTTCATCATAGGGTTAGCTGCATGAGACGTGGGCGGTTGCTAAAAGGACTAGGGACTCTAGATCTCTGTAATGGCCTCAGAAAATGTCCAAAATTTATTTTCTTTATTTTAAAAGCTGTTTTATATATTTTGTATAGACATACCTTTGTCTTTAAAAATTCCTTTTATTTTTCATATTTATCGCGTGCGATGACGTCGTCGGCAGCCGCGCGTGAGATGTAGAATGCGTAAAATGTGAAAAATTCACTTGAATACAATGTATTTATGCAAATGAAACTATTCCCGCAGTCATGAAACAACGAGAAACTTTCAAAACGTTTTCCTTATTAGATAAGTTGTAATCTCTGAAAATTGTATGTTGTTTCACTCATGCGGGATACATTAAATTTAAAGAAAATGGTTGGGTTCTATGGCAGATATTAGTGACCAACGGGTGTTGGTGCGATGTTGAATCCAATATATAAAATCAGTACTTGAAATTGTCGATTGCATGTAATTTACAGCTCCTAGAGGAAACAAAATTTATTTTAAGAATATGCAAGAAATGTATATAAAACCGAATTTGTGTCCTTGTAAATTATTTTGATACCGGATCAGCTGTATATTATCAAAACATCATACAGTAGATGGCAACAATGACGCTTTAATCGCAACAACAGTTTACAAGGTATGTTATTTTCATTTTACAATTATTATGCCACAATAAATGAGTAAAGTATGAAATTAAATGCAGTTTTACTTTATCAGTTACACATATTCTTTAGAAATTAAGGATCGCGTTCACGGTTGAAATATTTCCAGAAGGTGTTTATTTGCAGACGATATGTTGTATGACGATACAGACAATCCAGCTTGGTTTATAAAATATTTGTGTCAGACTGGTAGTTTGGACAAATATTTCTCTATAAGAGCATTATTTACAGTGGTACGCAATATTGTGAAACTGTTGTTAATTCATTTTGAATTTTGTTGGTACAAATTCCAATCATAGAAAGCGATTGACGATTGACATACATGTGCATGTAGACACTACTGTATAGAGGGTCTGAAGCAGTTGCCGCACAGAACCAGTAGGGTCTACCGCACGTCCATCATTTATTCAAGACTCTATGTAGTACACTTTGAAATGGCATACTAAATAATTAACATTCAATATAAGGTACGTTTTGTCTCTGCAGTGCTTTTAAAATTACAATGACGATGTGCAACATTTAGATTTTTTGTGACGATAATTGTATGGTGAAATATTCATGTATTTGCTATGTTGTTAGCTCATTTTAATTGGAATTGTTATCGACAAGGGACTTCTTACCGTACATTACCCATGTGAATGTCACCGCATTTGTTTGTTTTTAGGGGCAATGGTAGATAATGTTTCAAAATCTGCTAAAGTGACATTCCCCCAACCCGAAACCAATTTGAAACTAATAATATTGCGAGCGTGTCCTTTGTTGATCATCACTTCTCATGTCAATTCTGGACAAAAAGTGTTATTGATTGATTACACTCAGTGATATGGATGTTTTGAAAACATACATATCATTGCAAAGAGTGTTAACATGCACTGTGTTTAAGTAACTGTTTTTGATCGTAATTTTGTTTTCTCAAATACATTCTGTACACTTTATTGTGCCAACTCTCAAGTCAATTGTGAATTGGTTGTGTATTAAGTAGCATGTGCTAGGCTAACAGTATCAGTATCACATTGGATTTTATAAGATTTTATTTTATGCTAGGCAGTGAATTACTGGATTTTCCGAGTAAAATAATTGTGTTATTTCACTACAGTGAAAAAAATGATATTTTTTCACTGGCCGTCAATAGACATTGATAACATTATAACTAAGAAATTTCAAGCTTTTTATAAGACGCTTGCGTCGTGTAAAGGTTAAAATGGTTGATTCGCATCCAGGCGAACAGGGTTTAGATCCAGCAATGAACAAATATTTTATTTTTTCATTTTCTTTTCATCTGCTGTTTTACCTTGAATTGGGAAGGAGCATTATGTAACTACTAATATTTTATGTGCGAATATACATAAAACAGAGCAGAACATAAACGGTAAACTGCTGACATTATCGGGCGGGATGCAGGAAGAAATCAGCTACTTCAGTGTGTTATACAAATTGCTTGACAATACGCTTGAGCATAAAATAAAAAGAATATTTGCTTGCTCCGAGTAAATAACGGATATATTTCATGTAGTGGGTGAAAAACTTAAGTATTTTCACTCGCTCGATGAAATATATGTTATTCACTCGTTTCAAGCAAATATCCTATCTTTCACTTCAAGGATTTTCTATAGGGTTGATGACAATTTTTAAAAAAAAATTGGAGCAAATTAAAATAATTTTTCTTCCATTGGTGATAATGTTGTAGTACACGTAGTACTACATAGCATCTTAAAGTAAGTGTGTTCTGTAAAGATGCACGGAAAACTTAAAGAGCTCCCATTTGGGTACAAAACAAAATGAACGCAATGAAGATGAATATATATATTTTCTTATGGATGTGTTGTTGATATTTGCAGAAGTCTTTTGTCAAAGTCCTTTAGTCCCTGTGATTTGCTTCGCTCGTTTTTTAAATGATTTTCGCCCGTAGTTTGCAACGATGGTCCAGAGAGAGAGAGAGAGAGAGAGAGAGAGGGATACACTGTGGTAAAACTGATAAATTGATATGTTGAGACAGACCAACTAAAAGAGAGAGAGAGAGAGAGAGAGAGAGAGAGAGAGAGAGAGAGAGAGAGAGGAGATGCCTTAGGACATTTTAATATTTAAAAATAATGTTTTTAGAACACTAATATAATTTTTAAAAAAAACAAAACAAAACAAAAAAAAAACAAACAAAAAAACCCCACAATTAAATAGATTAAAGTATGTGTGTGCCTCCTAACAAAGAAATTTAACGTAGAGTCTCGACAGGCTATATTGCAACTTTGTATCATTGATATTGTGAACACTGTGGATAAATCCCATGAAAAGTGCAAGCATACCATTACGACGACCCTGGTTCTTGTAGGTTACTTGGATTAAGTTCAAGTTCAAGGGTTTCATCCAGCTCAAATTCTCTCTCTCTCTCTCTCTCTCTCTCTCTCTCTCTCTCTCTCTCTCTCCACTTATGTGTGCCCCTTATGCATGAGTCTTTTGTCAAAGTCCTTTAGTCCCTGTGATTTGCTTCGCTCGTTTTTTCAATGATTTTCGCCCGTAGTTTGGACCGATGGTCAAGAGAGAGATACACTGTGGTAAAACTGATAAACTGATATATTGAGACAGACCAACTAAAAAAGAGAGAGAGAGAGAGAGAGAGAGAGAGAGAGAGAGAGAGAGAGAGAGAGAGAGAGAAGAGCTGCCTTAGGACATTTTAATATTTAAAAATAATGTTTTTAGAACACTAATATAGGTGAAAAAAAAACAACAACAAAAAAAAAACAAACAAAAAAAGCCCCAATTAAATAGATTAAAGTATGTGTGTGCCTCCTAACCAAGAAATTTAACGTAGAGTCTCGACAGGCTATATTGCAACTTTGTATCGTTGATATTGTGAACACTGTGGATAAATCCCATGAAAAGTGCAAGTATACCATTACGACGACCCAGGTTCTTGTAGGTTACTTGGATTAAGTTCAAGTTCAAGGGTTTCATCCAGCTCAAATTCTCTCTCTCTCTCTCTCTCTCTCTCTCTCTCTCTCTCTCTCTCTCTCCACTTATGTGTGCCCCTTTATGCATGAGAGAGAGAGAGAGAGAGAGAGAGAGAGAGATACAGGGAAAGCAGACGGGATTTCCATGAAATTGTGTACCATGTTTAATTCATTTAGAAAACGGGGATTATTAATATTTTTTCTCGTTATTTTCTTATGTCGATAATAATTAATAAGTGGAAATTCATCATTGATCTAGAGAGTATAGAAGCAATAACCACTGTTGAGACCATGTTTATATGTGCGTATTCATGCGGAACACAATTTGATATACCAACAGTATTGGTATATCAAATTGCTTTATACCAACACCTTGAAAGTCATGTTATTTTTAATGTATGTGTGTGGTATATATATATATATATATATATATATATATATATATATATATATATATATATATATATATATATATATATATATATATCTATATATAATCAACAAGTGCCGAAAAATTAAAATTTGCACGCATGACGTCCATTAAAATAACGATGCCGTAATGGAACCAGAAGTAACGTCGTTTTATGTCGGTAAACTTTTGATGCCTCCAGCATACGTAATTTGATTGAATTCAACAAAAATTTTATTATTCTGCACAAAATGCATCCTAAAGAGTCTTTGTACAAAACTTAGCGTCTTTTTGTGATTGGGCCAAATTTGACCCTTGTAGTACCTAGTCCTTTGCTTCAACTAGGTAGGTAGCTTGTCAACCATGTTTGCTAAATTTATGCCAAACCAGCCATTTAGACACATACAATCTTATATATATATATATATATATATATATATATATATATATATATATATATATATATATATATATATATATATATATATATATATATATACCATGACCACAATATAAGATATAATCAGCGACAGAAAGCTTTTTAAGGATACGACAAGAGCTTCGTGGCAGATTTTGATGACCTGTTGACGTTGGGGGATCGTGCTCGGTTGGCAGAGCCCAACATACGATGAATTTTGACAAGCGAGCTTATAACTCACAGAGGCGTTAAGTTCTCGCTCTCAATCTGCGTTCTGTTCAAAAAAATTGAAGACGCGGAAATTTTGTTTCAAAGCCAATCCAAGCCACTAACATAAATTTTGGTATCAAAGATATGTTTGACGCATTTGCCAACAACGACATTGATAATTTTCAGCGCGTTGGCTCTGGTTGGATTTTGCAGGGCATATTTAAGAGCGGCATTAGTACCGCCAAGTATAATCCACTCAGGGCATCTTCATGCCTACCTCTGACTGCCCGGATACAGAGCAGCCAAAACCGCGTTAATGTAAAAAAAAAAAACAAACAACTAAAAACAAACAAACAACGAGAACAAATTTTTATATGGGCGGTGTTGTCTGCGTTGTATCCAGCTCCAAACAAGAATCCAAATCGTCTCACCAAATACACTACATACCAAAACCATCTAAATTTTACTGGGTTAAATTTTTTTGCAGAAATACAAGACGTATCAAAATTAAAAAAGCAAAATCTGACACCGGTCAACATTTTTGGTGTTGATGATGGCCAAATCTATCCGCTACATTTCTCAACTGTTCGCAGCCTGCGCGAGGTTGACTTGTTGTACATGCACAGCGACAACATTGACGGTCACCACTGTTAGATTAAAACTTTTAGCCGGTTAATGCACGGTCAACACAGCAAAAATCTACATAGATTATTTTACTGTCGTAGATGCCTGCATGACTTTTCACTTGCCTATTCTTGAGCAACATGGCACAGATTGCGCTGATGTTGTGCGCAAGGTGATGCCAACACACGATGAAAACATTGCCGAGTTAAAACAAATTTCATACAAAACTTGGGTGCCTTTTCTTATATACGCAGATTTTGAGGCGTTGACCGTGCCAATAGAAGCCAACAACAATCCTGAGCAATCTTTTACACGAGCATACCAGGAACATGTTTCATGCGGGTATACGTACAAGCTAGTCTGTCTCAATGAAAAATACAACAATCCTATACAATTATACCGCGTCGCTGATTATGTCAAGCATTTTTTACCAAGCATGCTTGACGAGGTCACGTATGTTGATGGTGTGAAAACAGCGCCTATGATATTTACAAAACAAGACAACGACAACCTTGTCCAAGCTGACCTTTGCTGGATCTGCAATCAGAAACTTGACCGCGACCGTATCAGAGACCATTGTCATGTTACAGGCCAATATCGTCGAGTCGCTCATAACGCGTGCAACATAATTCTTCGCAAGCCTTATGTTATTCCTGTGGTGCTACATAATCTACGCGGGTTCGAATCTCATCGGATAGTAAAACAAAATGGCCGGGTTAACGAAGAGATAACGTACATTCTAAACAATATGGAAAAATATATGAGCTTTTCGCTGGGCAGGCTGCGCTGTATCGACATCATCCAGTTAACGAATGCCTCGTTGGACAACCTTGTAAAAAATACAAAAACGTTCAGACATACCAAGGCAGAATTTTGTGAAAAGGTTAATTATGTTACACGTAAAGGCATCTATCCGTACAATTACATGTCCGATTTGGCCAATTTAGATGAAACATATCTGCCGCCAAAAGGAGCCTTTTACGGCCAGCTAAATGACTCTGGAATATCTGATGCTGATTACACTCATGCATGCGATGTATGGACCGCTTTTGAAATCACAAACACAGGTGAGTATCATGACCTGTACCTGAAAACAGACGTGCTGCTGCTCGTATGTGCTATTACGGACTTGATCCTGCATGGTACTATTCTAGTCCTGGCCTGTCTTGGGATGTTGCGTTGAAAATTAGTAAGATTTGGCTAGAGCTGTTGACTGACATTGACATGTTTCATTTCATCAAAAAAGGTATCTGCGGTGGAATCTCTGTCATAACAAATGTGGTCAACAACAAATACATGAGCAACTATAATCCTGACCACGAGTAAAAATATGTTCTCTGACTTCTTTATGGATGGGCGATGAGTCAGTGGCTGCCTGTTTCTGAATTTGCGTGGATGAGTCTAGACCAGTTCTCTGAGGAGCTACTCAAAAGCAACGATAATACAGGATACATTCTTGAAGTTGACCTTGGGTATTCACAAAGGTTATATGACCTGCATAATGAGTATCCCCTTGCATCAGAAAACATGATTGTTGACGATGACCAGTTAAGCCCACACGCCAAAGGTCTTAAGGAGCAGCTAAGCGTTGGCAACTTCAAGGTAGCAAAGCTGGTGCCCAATCTGACGGACAAGACTAGATATGTCATTCTTTAAAATATTAACAACAATGTCTGAGTCTTGGAATGCAGCTGACTATGATACACCGCGTGTTGAGATTTAAGCAGGCATGTTGGTTGAAAACCTATATCGATTTTAACACAGCAAAGAGAACCGCAGCGACAACCGACATTGAGGAAGATTTTTTTTTTCAAGCTGATGAACAATTGCGTTTTTGGTAAGACGATGGAAAATATCAGAAAACGCGTTAACGTTGAACTAGTCAATAAACTGGAGCGGCGAGACAAGCTCGTGACGTCGCCTACATTCCACACGATAAAAATATTCAACTATAACTTGGTTGCTATCCGCCGTGAAAAGAACGATACTAAAGCTAAAGAAGCCAATCTACTGTGAGTTCACTGTGCTTGAATTGTCAAAGATGCTTATGTATCGTTTTCACTTTGGTGTTTTTAAAGTCAAAATATGGCAACCGGGCAAAGTTGTTTTTCACGGACACAGATAGCTGGTGCTATGAGATAGCCGCTGAGGATGTTTACGCGGACATGTTTGCCTCGCAATGATTATTTGACTTTTCTGATTATCAGCAAATTTTATGACCCTGGCAACAAAAATGTTATCGGGGAGTTCAAAGATGAAATGTCATCGGCGTGTATTACCGAATTTGCTGGCCTCAGAAGAAAAATGTATTCGATAAAACTTTTAGGCGGTGGGGTAAAAAAAAATAAATAAAAAAAAAAAAGTGCCAAGGACATAAAAATAAATATCGTTGAAAAAGTGGTCACGCATTATAATTATCTGCAGGCGCTTGCTGGTGTCAAACACTATTCTCAAATGAACACAATCCGCTCCAGCAACCATGTAATCTACACATGCTCGTTAAATAATATAGGACTGTCTGCTTAAGATGACAAACGATATGTTTCGGACAATGGAGTTGACACGTTGGCTTATGGAGACAAAGATATAAAAGAAAACAATCGCGCTGACATGTTTGCCGAGCTAGATATGATCTAACGGGCCGCCGCGGCTACAGTCTTTTGCCAAGTCAAGATCTGTATGCGTACAGTTTATATTTGATATAACCACGTGGTCCCCAGATGGTTTCTCTCTAAATGATACCTGTTTTGGTCAAAATGTTTTGTCCAATTTAAAAATCATTTCTCTAATAGGGAATCATATCTGATCCATTTCGCTAATTAAAGGTAAATAAATATGGCCGAAACCATCGTTGGGGGCCACAATGTGCACTCAAAACAGGTATCATATAGAGAAAAAACATCTGGGGACCATGGGGTTGTGGTCATATCGGCTGCACCTCATACTACTGACATGATATATTGATACTCTAAACTATGTAATAAGTTGTCTCCAAATAAGCTAGATAAGGGAGAGTTCATTTTTTAGGACTAAGGAAATTTTATTGTCATTAAAAAAAAGCACATAGCAAAAGTATCAACGTTACTTTTATGATTAAAACTGAATGGTATCATATCTTTTTTTCACCAAACAGAAACCAACGCAGTGTACAAATTGAAGAGAAAAGTCAATACTGAAGATGTCATTTCACGTAAATCCTGACACCTAAGATGATTTATATTCATTAGAACACTACGGATGTCGCGCGTTACAACACACAGAGACTAAGGACTGGGTGGTATGAAAGGAAGTATTTTTTTCTAATCAAGTCTTTTCCCTTTGAATTACAATCATAGCCTAACCTGTTTCTGTTTGATTATCAGCATCCCCAAATTCGTCATGTTCTGGCTTCAGAATTTCTGGAATAATATAAAACAATAATGTAGGCTGTTTTTTAACAGCACTTTTAACACATTATTGGCTAAATCATGCCGAGGAAATGGGAGCTAAGTTCCTTTCGCAAGGACACAGTGAGGCTGCCGACATGGGCTGCCTTGGCGGGTATCGAACCCGCAATCTTTGCATTATACAAATTTCACACTGACCCCATAATTCTATATAACGAATTTATCCCACCGAAAATCTTCTTCTGCGATAACAAGGTGTTGTTCAGTGTCCCTCTTCTCAAGGCGTTTAAGTTCTGCGACGGCAGCCTTGACATTTTCATATGCGTCATTGAAAGCACCGTCCTTATTGATGTCAAAAGTTTTGTTGTGAGGCTTTTGAAATATCTGTTCAAACTGTATCTGACGTTCTCAGGGGAAATTGTTTTGGTAATTTCGCCGTCAGGTCTCTGTGCTTCTAAATAGAACAATCCCAGTGTCTTTGCTAAACGGGCTTCGTCAAACGTTTCAAACCCGATATCTTGTTTCTTTTTGGCAAGATATTCCCATAGGCATTAGCAGCACGATTATTTGATTTGATTGTCAGAGTTGATTTTCTTCCTTTTGTCCGCAACTTCTGTCGTTGTAAGATCTCCTAAGCGTTTGGATGAAATTGTAAGTAGTGAAAGGGAGACAAACTCTAATATGGCAGATGTGCGCTGGATACGAACCGACGCAGACGATATACTGGATTTATACGGTCTCTACGTGTACCAGTTTATCCAATAGTATTCAAACATATTTATATGAGTTGGGATAAGGGGTATTGACACAAGACCTTTGACACTCCTGAGTGCCGAATATAACTATTATGGACAAATGCGACCTGTAGACAAATTGTTCTTCCGATACAGCAGGGATGCACGAAGCAGTATTTGTAAAAGTATTGAAAGCAATCTAAAATTTATTAAATAATGATTGGTAATTACAGGTCAACTTGCAAAGTACAATATCACCGTCTGCAGGTGAAAGTACAGTTCAGTGAAAATGGTCAAGCAATCTAACTGTTGATTACACGTGACTTAGTGTTGCAGTGAAAATAGAGTTTAAGCTATTTAAACATAAAATAAAAAAATGGTAATGACAAGAAACCAATGGTAAATTCTGGTTCCAATAGCCTGCCAAATGGATATATTTTGTAGTGTGAGAACAGGCACCAAGCAGAGACTTACAATTTATTATGGCTGACACACCAATAAATTACATATAAATCTTTTCAAACTCATTCAGGTCAATACCCAACATGAGATATTTTATAAAAACATCGATAACAATTTTATAGTGGATTATACCCTGTCCAACATATACTTTAATACTTACATCCAAATAAAAATTTAAAAGTCAGACAAGTATTGCCTATTTTATTTTGTATCTTTCTACATGTAATCGTTATTATATGTCGAAAGTACCGTACCTGTCACATGTTATCATAGCAATACTTATCATGACTAATCATATATTTGTAGCAAATATTTATGTCCAACATAACTATTGTCTCAGATATCCAACATGAATACATTTATCAATCTATCTATCCACACACACACACACACACACACACACACACACACATATATATATATATATATATATATATATATATATATATATATATATGTATATGTATATATGTATATGCTACATATGTCTGTGTCCATTTACCTTCCCTATAAACATTCAATTTAGGCCTCATTTAAACATAATCAAGCATAATAAAATCAAATCAATCTTGTCTGAAATTTAAAATCTTGACAAAGTTTGATAAATTCATTCTTTAAGCAACAAACACTATGATCTAACACATCAAGTATTTTGGACCATTTGTATTTACACACCAAGTATTGTGGACCATTTGTATTTACACACCAAGTATTGTGGACCATTTGTATTTACACACCAAGTATTTTGGACCATTTGTATTTACACACCAAGTATTTTGGACCAATAATATTTACACACCGAGTATTTTGGACCATTTATATTTCAGAAACACTTAGACTTATTTCATTTTGTCCCTAATTCTGATTTAATATTGGATGTTTGAAAAAATAAGATACAATAAAAATATATTTTTACCTGATGATCAAATTTAAAGTTAATATATTATAGGAATAATCAGTATTTAGATCAGGGGTCGGCAACCTATGGCCCGCGAGACAAATGTGACTCGGTAGGGAACACAATATGTCTCTTTTGTCATGCCTAAAATACACTAATTCTTTTTAAATTAAAATTAAAATTAAATTTAAAAAATCAAAAATGCTTAATTAGTCACGTCAATTTGGTCTTTCGTCGCTTTCTTTTCATCTCATATTATTAATCAACATATTAACGGTTGGAGTTAGGCCTAACCCTTGTATAACCATTATACTAGCTCTTTGTTGATCTGTTGCTCCGAATTGTGACGTAATTTGGTTTTTTAATTATAAACGGTTGCTAATAGAAAATATTTACTTGGCAGGCAATGAGAAAGTCATTAGATTAGCACAACTATTGATAATGAGTATTATCTGTCCAATAATGGCCTGCATAACTCACCTTCTAAATCTATGCCACTTAGTTGTTTGCCCGTCCATCTGTTGACCAAACCATTTTCTGCTGCACAGAGCAGACGAGCTACCTAGTGAAAGAATAACAAGCAAAAAAGTGCACAACTGCAAACTTCACAAACCCAGATCTGCCGTCGCATAATCTGCCGGCCGATCTGGGTCAATGCAGTTTGTTAGGAGTAATCAGTAGAACAAACAACGTAGACTCTGATCTGCCGGTGCATTATGCGACAGTAGATCAGGGTCTATGTTGTTTGAAGTTGGACTCAACTTATACGGTATGTAATGAGACACTATTTCAAATGATGAGCAATTTAGAACCAGCATTTCGAACTTCTTGATCCCATGGCATCACCCAAGACATAAACAAGGTGTTGGGTTGGCACAGGCAGAAATGGAAACTGAGTGATGAGGTTACATTTAAAGTGTTGAGGTAATATTTGAACGTGTTTTTAGAATATGACAGGGGAAGAAAAAAGAGCTTTAATCAAAACGTGCCCTATATCCTAATCCTATACCCCCACCAAATGGTGAATGCAAAAAGAGCAGCAGTGGTTTGGGAGAAAAGGAAGTGGGTTATAAATTTATATTCAAAACGTATAAGGTTTAAGGGAAGGTACTATTGAAAAGAAAATACTCCAAAAATGTAAAATTGAGCCAGCTTCGAAAGTACGGCGACATTGAACATGGACCATCGATTTCTACATCGTTTTGCTCTAGAAAATTTGTTTCTCTAATAATTAGCAGTCTACTGTGTTTAGTCGGCTTCCTATGTGCATTTATTTATACATTTGGGGTCTTATGTCTTCATAAATCAGATCAAAATCATAATTTCAAAATCTTATATTAACATAAAATAAACTTATTCTTTATACATTCTAAAATTCAAAAGTATGAATTTTAAAATTTCTACTAAGTTCTTGTGATGTACTTTCGAAATTTCATATGGACCAAAAACCAATTTCTTTTTAAACATCGAAAACTGTTGTTGCTTTAATATACGCCTAACTTGAAATTACGCCTTGGCAAAAATTAATGCAAACAAGCATAACCAATTATTAACCAAAATTAATTAACCAAAATTAATGCAAACAAGCATAACCAATTAGTAACCAAATTTAATTAACCAAAATTAATCCAAACAAGCATAACCAATTATTAATCTTTAGATGCTGCTTATTCTAGAACTTTAGGGATAAAGATATTTATAAGTATATTGATTATACATTTTTAGCCAATAGGTGTTCTCTTTCTTGACCCCATGACGTATCCAGAAATATTACCTATGGTCAACAGACGTATTCAAGAAGTATCATACCATACAAATTTAGGTATTACACTTTCTAGTGATACCTCTTGGCATGCAAATATCAATCATGCGTCTAAAAAAGGTCTGGGAGAAAGTTAATACTTTTAAGAGACTGAAATATATATTGTCTTTGGAAAGAATAAGTACATATATACACTTTCATTGTTTAATGATTATATCTGGGATAACTGTACCACCCAAGATAAAGAATCATTATAGAAAATAAATTTGGAAGGTATTAGAATGTTAAGAGGCACTATCAACTAGTGTGCCCCAGTAAGATGCGCTATCAACTAGTGCGTCCCAGTAATGTGTGCTATCAACTAGTGTGTCCCAGTAAGATGCGCTATCAAATAGTGGGTCCCAGTAATGTGTGCTATCAAATAGTGTGTCCAAGTAAGATGCGCTATCAACTAGTGCGTCCCAGCAATGTGTGCTATCAACTAGTGTGTCCCAGTAAGATGCGCTATCAACTAGTGTGTCCCAGTAATGTGTGTTATCAACTAGTGTGTCTCAGTAAGATGCGCTATCAACTAGTGCGTACTAGTAATGTGTGCTATCAACTAGTGCGTCCCAGTAAGATGTGCTATCAACTAGTGCTTCCCAGTAAAGTGTGCTATCAACTAGTGCGTTCAGTAATAGGTGTTATCAACTAGTGTGTCCCAGTTAGAGGTGCTATTGACTAGTGCGTCTCAGTAAGAGGTGCTATCAACTAGTGCGTCCCAGTAAGATATGCTATCAACTAGTGCGTCCAAGACACCACTATACGAGAAAACCGGTTGGGAGAGGCCAAATTCTCAACGTTGCAAGCATTAACTAATTCAATTATTTAAAAAGTAACATGGTCTTGCTGAAAAATATAAACAAGATGTAATTCAACCCTTTGTTTTTTATCATGAGTCCTACACCACTCGATCATCATATACTATTCGGCCCCCTTTGTGTAAAACAACATTGTATCAAAATTCGTTTCTGCCTTCTACAATTCAAATGTGGAACGCTTTACCAATGGCAATTGTTAAGTAACCCTACTAACCTGAATCGGAATAAACATGTACACCCTTTATGGCACGACAACTGGTTCAAAATGGATGAGCTGGAGAGATCGTAGGGTAAGCTAGGTCGATTGTAGGGCGAGCTGGAGAGATAGTAGGGTAAGCTGGAGAAATCGTAGGGTGAGCTGGGGAGATCGTAGGGTGAGGTGGAGAAATCGTAAGGAATGCTGGAGAGATCGTAAGGTGCGCTGGAGAGATTGTAGTACGAGCTGGAGAGATTGTATGGTAAGGTGGAGAGATTGTAGTACGAGCTGGACAGATTGTAGGGTAAGCAGGAGAGGACGAGCTGGAGAGATCGTAGGGTAAGCTGGAGAGATCGTAAGGTGCGCTGGAGAGATTGTAGTACGAGCTGGAGAGATTGTATGGTAAGCTAGAGAGATTGTAGTACGAGCTGGACAGATTGTAGAGTCAGCTAGAGAGGACGAGCTGGAGAGATCGTAGGGTGAGCTGAAGAGATCGTAGGGTAAGCTGGAGAGATTGTAGTACGAACTGGAGAGATTGTAGGGTAAGCTGGAGAGATTGTAGGGTAAGCTGGAGAGATCGTAGGGTAAGCTGGAGAGATTGTAGTACGAGCTGGAGAGATTGTAGTACGAGCTGGAGAGATTGTAGGGTCAGCTGGAGAGATCGTTGAGTACGCTGGAGAGATTGTAGGGTAAGCTGGAGAGATTGTAGTACGAGCTGGAGAGATTGTAGTACGAGCTGGAGAGATTGTAGGGTAAGGTGGAGAGACTGTAGGGTAAGCTGGAGAGATTGTAGTACGAGCTGGTGAGATTGTAGGGTAAGCTGGAGAGATTGTAGGGTAAGCTGGAAAGATCGTAGGTAAGCTGGAGAGATTGTAGGGTAAGCTGGAGAGATTGTAGTTCGAGCTGGATGGATTGTAGGGTAAGCTGGAGAGATCGTAGGGTGAGCTGGAGAGATTGTAGGGTAAGCTGGAGAGATCGTATGTAAGCTGGAGAGATTGTAGGGTAAACTGGAGAGATTGTAGTACGAGCTGGACAGATTGTAGGGTAAGCTGGAGAGGACGAGCTGGAGAGATCGTAGGGTGAGCAGGGGTGGGCGAGCTGGATATTTAGTTGTTTAGGGGAATGCAATGACGGATAATTTTATCAGGAAACTGTAAATTAAGGTCGTCAAAAATATTATATAAGTGCATTTGAAATCATACAGGTTCCCAAAACCGGTGGCAGACAGGAAAATTAAAGTATATAATCCCAGCAGTCATATTTTTTTATATAGATTTTGTCTAAATATAATTTGTTGGTGTCTTTCATATTTACTATTCAAAATCGGTTAAAAAAAATCGGATTGCGGTCAACCCATGCGAAAAGGAAATGTAGATATTATATGACTAATCTCAGTCCCTGAAGTTACTTCCATCACTATTAAAACATATATGAGAAGACAAGAAATGTTAGAACCTTATTTATTTTGTGAATCGATCACTTCGAAATGAAAGAAAGTTACCTATTATATATATATATATATATATATATATATATATATATATATATATATATATATATATATATATATATATATATATATATGTTGTTGTTGTTGTTGCTGTTGAAAAGCATGTGCATTTGCGATAACGAGCCATCGAAGTAGCTTTTTTATTTTGGAAACAAAACCTATGAATAGACAAAGAAAGTCGAAGTTCATTTCATATATACTAGACATACTTCATCAAGTAGTTACCTTTGTTACGACTCTAGGTCTTAAAATAATGTACCAGAAAGAAAGTGAAACCAACTATGTAAATAAAATTAAAAAGCAATTTATTTCTAGACAATTAAAGTGAAAATTCTAACGACACTTTCAGTAACATGAATTAAAGTCCAAATAATCCAATAATCCTAAGTATCCTAATCACAAATCCTAAATACAGAATGTTCCGAATGAATTCCAGTAGCCATGAATATCTCAATGTGCTAGTAGTTTCGAATGTTCTGATATATCAGTAGTATTGAATGTCCTGATATGCTTGAATGAATGAATTTAGAATATCTTTGAATGAATTAACATAAATCCCAAAGTCAAGTATTAATCCAATATGAGAATGAGCACTTTTAGTAAATCCAATGAATATTTCAAATAAATAATTCCTCTCTCTGAATTTGCTCTGATTTTCACAACTGTAACATCTGAGTACTAAAATATATTCCTTAATAGACTGATCTTAATGACATGAAGTTTAGCATAGGAATGAAATCTTGTTTACCAAACCTGTATCAATATAGGCATAAGTCATCTGACAGAATATTCTAGAATATGAGTAACTCTAATGGAAATTTACTGGTGTACCTGACTTTTCTCATGTCAAGATATGGAAAATTCCAATCTAAGTACTAAATGCTATGTAAACAAGTCTGACCTTGAACTCAAATGCAGTAAATGTGTTATTTACAAACTAATGACCACTAAAGTACAACTTACCTCATGGACACATATTATAAATTCAATATACATAACACCTTTCAGTCTCCATTATTATAGTTATTCTTCTTCTACATAATCAAACTTCGAACGATACTCTACCAGTGTAAAGGCAATGTTAAAAAAAGATCATGTGTGCAAAATAAATTCAAGCAAGGAACATAGTTCGCGATATTGCGTTTGTATTAAGAACAGCAACAACAACAACAACAACAACAACAACAACAACACACACACACACACACACACATATATATATATATATATATATATATATATATATATATATATATATATATATATATGTCTTCATTTTGATGGAAGTAACTTTTTTTCATTTTTCTTGTAGTGTTCCTCATAATGCATACATTTGTATTACTTTTCCAAAATACTCTGGATGATGTTGATCTACATAGAATTATCACGATTTTTATATTAGCAAAAAATAGTCCACAATGCTGTCTTTGTTTTACTCTTTTAGTTTTATAGAATGCATGCATTATTGAAAAGTGTTGATCAAATGTTTGGGAATACACATTTTTGTTCGATGTAACGGCACTTTTAGCACATTATTTGCTATATCGTGCCGAGGAAATTAGAGCTAAGTGCCTTTCCCAAGGACACACTGAGGCAGTGGACCTGGGCTAGCCTGAGCGGGTATCGAACTTATAAATAAGATGAAGAATTGAGACAAAAGTAGTTATGTTATCTAAGGGTTAATATATTAACTATCCTGCTCATTTGCCCAAACAAAGTAAATATCTACAGCTTTATTACTCCTATGTGGCATGGGCAATTGTTTAGATTGTAACGTTAATGAAGATCTTCAAAATATAAATGCAAGCAAAAAGCACATTATTAAAACATATTCTATGCTTTACAGAACATCTGTCTTGTAAAAAAAAGTATTATAATCTATCAGTCAATCTGAGTGAGGAAGAATGCTTTTATAAAGCTACAGTTTGCATCTGTTTAGTGGTCACAAGACATATTACGTACTTTCACTGTGATCACTAAAGAAATGGCAACATTTTATTGACAAAAAATGGTACCTTTCTGTACGAAAATATTGACATACCTTTGATGCCATTAAATATAGGTAAAGTAAGTATTCTGTAAATCAGAGAAAGAACATAATTTGATGTGATGCACATGGTTATGCTGACGATGATACCAGCTAGGGGTGAAACGATACACCTCTGCCACGCATCGATACGATTCTCGATACACAGCCTACGATACGATACATTATCGATACACATCTATCAACTTGATGGTCTTTTCATCTTTAGAATGTTTTTCAATGGTAGGGTGGTGCCATTATTTGTGTTGACATTTTGGGTGTATTTCAAGTATGCAGATTACAAACAAACATAGACTTATTATCTGTTCATATGCCATTCTCATCCCTGACAAGATTTTTAAAAAATACTTCTAAACAGACTAGCTGTTAGTGATTTGTATTCACCCTTTTACGCCATTTCAGGCTGCTCCATTCGATCATATGCATGACTCATCCTGGTCACTACGCCCTTTGCTTTACATTGAATGAATGTTTTTAAAACATCTTATTGCCACTTTCATGTCTTCACTTACATTTTGAAGAGATTACGGTGTTATCTTCAAAACAGAAGAAACGGTACAATTTCCTTGTGCAAGGATATTTTTATCTAGAAACAAATTAGAGTGTGTGAGCGGAGATGACTAATAGCCAAATCCTTCGCATTGTACTTCCTGCAGATGCAAATCAACTGCCGCGGCCACAGATATTTGTTTCTGTCAGTGTTAAAGGAAATTATTGACAACAACCACTCCCTTTCTACAAATTGATGAGCTGGCTATAAATCGTGCAGTTTGGAATCTGCCCAATTGCCGATTCTGTTCTATTTTTTTTTTTTTTTTTTTTTTTTTTTTTTTTTTTTTTGTATCCCATCGGCCGGTTTGGTCGCTGATTACATATATCAAAGTAAAAGGAGATATTTCAAGCTTATTCCCATGAACGATTTAAGTACGTTACACATATCCTTTAATAGTCACTTTTGTGAGAAGTTTCTATGTTGCTTTGTATCTATCTGGATAGAGTTTGGATGCCAATATTTCCGGTATATCACGCAGTAAACACGCTACAGTTAGTTATGATTGGTGATTATTGTTTTACCCTGGACTTGAACAAACAATAACCACTAATCAGAATTACATGTAACACTGCGTGATACACCAGATGGGAATATAAATGTTTTCTTATTCTTAGTTAAACAACGGCTATCCGACCAGTTTATTCACAATTGGCAATTAAGAATCAGAGAATCTTCAAGAGCTAGATTATATAGACATTTGTCACATAATTTTGGCTATAAGGTGTATTTAGATATAGTAACAGTGACAAAATTTAGAAAATCCCTTTCAAAAATAAGAATGTCTGCCCATACTTTACAGGGAGATAGAAGAGACCACATTGCACCCACTAAATCAAAGAATTTGTATTTTTTGCAACGTGCTGGAAGATGAGTATCACCTTGTTTTAGAATGCCAATATTATTTGCCGCTAAGAAAGAAGTATATAAACTCTTATTGTTTGAAAGGACCAAATATGTTGAAATTTATTAAATTACTCAGTTCCACTAAAACTACCGAGGTTAGAAATCTGGGAAATTATATTCATAGAGCACTAATTGAACGTAATAATATGATGAATGCGACTTAAAATTACATGATTTAATTAGTTCCTTATTAGTTATTATTATCTTTTTTTTTCTCTTCGTCTCATCTCCATTTCATTGATTAATACATGCATTACTATCTCTCATATTTCACGTATAATGTTCTTATAATACTAATAAGAAAAGCATTGTGAATACTATTTATATATTGATAATACTTTTTATGTCTTCTCCCGAAGGAGCTTGTATTTAAGCGCGCGCATGTGATTCAACAAACATAGTCTGGAGTAGTTGACAGGTCACACATCAACGTGTTGTATTCTTACTTCATATCATACATCATGAATACGTGAATGCAGGTATATATGTTTATGTGCGTGAATATCTCACTTCCTCGATGAATATGTATGTATGAGCATATATTTGTGTAGGTTTATGTAAACGTGTGGATTGGTATATGTATATAAATATATAATGTGCACGTGGTTATATGCATGTTTGAGTGTGCTTAGGAATGTGGTTTATGCACGTAAATATATACTTTAGTAATTATCGAATGTTTGTAAATTCGATAGACTTGTTTTCCTTTATATATTAAACGTGTCATCATCAATGTTTGTAACAAACCTAAATGTATATGTATATACTTGCTGATGGCCAATTGGCTAAATGCAAATAAAGTTCTATCTATCTATCGATCTGTGTAGCCTTCAATTCGATCCAAGTAGACGAGATTGAATGCAACAGATAAATTTCGCGTAAAGGTGGTTATTAAATGATCAGTAAAAGTACTTAAATCATAAATAGGGAAGAAATCTGCAATGTCTTCTTTCCGTTGATATATGTTATCAGTGACTGAAGATGCAGACGAGATAAACTGATTAGCATGGAATTGGAGGGAAAGAAGGGGTTAGATTTCGAATCACGCGAATTAGTCACCTTGTGTTAATATGTAGTGTTATGTATGATGCTTATATAATATTATCGATATTTTAGGAAATTATAAATGTTTCTTGACTTTAATATTTGCTTTAATAATGTTTAACTAGTGTCCTTGAATTACGTTGTTTAATTCAGATTTGAGCTACAGGATAGTTTTGATCAACAAAATGTTTTCCCAATTTGAGGTCAAGGTTGATTTTGTTAACAGATAAAACTGGAAATACCTTAGGAGTTACCTGTCAATGGACACACATACATTTATTATTCTAGAATGTTCTGTCATGTGACCAATCTTTATATATACCATGTTTAGTGGACAGTTTTTCAGTTTCGACATTACTATCAGTCTTGTAAAGAGCTATTACAGTTGTGGAAAGTAATTCAAAATTTTAAGAGAGGAATTATTTAAATATTCTTTGGATTATAACAGTGCTCATAGACTTTTGGATTTTGGATTTTTAATTGATGATTTTGGAATTTATGTGAACTTATTCAGAGATATTTTGCAGTACTTCATTTTGACATCAGCACATTAGAGACTACTAGTACATCAAGACTTTGAAGACCATTGGCACATCATAACATTCAAGGAATTCGGAACATTCTATATTTAGGACTTGTGATTAGAACACTAATTCTTATTGGATTATTTGGATTTTAATACACATTACTGTAAGTGTCTTTTTATTGTTCATCTTAATTATCTAGAAATAAATTGCTTGTTGATTTTTACTTGATTTGTTGGTTTCACTTTCTTTCTGTTACATTTTTCTAGACCATAGAGTCGTAACAGTAGAAGGTTAGTGGGTGTTATCAATTGCTTTTATTTTTTACTGACATAAATGAGTGTATGTACTTGATACGGCTGTCTCAGATGAATTCTCAATTTAAAGAATGAAAAGGCAAATGACTAATAATTATTCACGACTGCTGAAGATTAAAGTAACTTGCATGGAGTAAGTATCGTTATGTATCGATTCTTTCTTTCTTGTATCGATATGGTTATCGATATAGAAAAAGTATCGATACATCGATATATCGATTAATCGTTTCACCCCTAATACCAGCTAAGTCATTCATACCTCTTGATGTCTTTCGACTGGATGGCAATAACAACAACAACAACAACAATAATAATAATAATGCATTTTCGTGGACATAAATTTTTGTGGCATGAATGAATATTTTGTTATCTGTTATCAAACTTTAATCCAGAAATTGTTTATGTTGAAAACAGCTCAAGATTAGTACGTAGAAAGTATGTCAAAATGTGCCACAGTAAGCACGTCAAAATGTGCCACAGTAAGCAAGTCAGAGTGAAAATAATAGGTCATCAAATTCGTTAGGTCCCTAAAGGCGTTGTAGATGGGATTTTACACAGGATTAAATTGGAGTCTTGTCCTGTTTTTTTTGCAAACATCTTACCTCTTTCTCACATTCAGATTTTATTAATATTTTGCGGAAATTGATAGAATAATGTCAGCTTTGAAATGTGAAAGAAAAATTAGATGATACCATGTCTTAAATAAATCTACATCCTGTTACATTACAAAGTTAGAATAAAAGGATACTCAACATAGCGGAGGAACCTAGACAATAACTTTTGCTAAAGGTGTGACTATGAATCATTTAATCTAAAATTAAAAATGAATAAATGTAGTAAACAAATTTTACAAACTGGCTCAGTCTGATTGCATAGTAACACACACATACACACAGGCACACACTGTTACGACTCTATGGTCTAAGAAAAATGTAACAGAAAGAAAGTGAAACCAACAAATCAAGTAAAAATCAACAAGCAATTTATTACTAGATAATTAAAATGAAAAATCCAAAAAGTCACTTACAGTAATGTGTTTTGAAATCCTAATAATCCAATAAGAATGATTGTTCTAATCACAAGTCCTAAATATAGAATGTTCCGAATTCACGGCTGTGTCCTTGAATGTTATGATGTGCTAATGGTCTTCAAAGTCCTGATGTACTAGTAATCTTGATGTGCAGATGTCAAAATGAAGTATTCCAAAATCTCTGAATAAGTTCACATAAATTCCAAAATCATCAATTAAAATCCAAAATCCAAAAGTTTATGAGCACTGTTATAATCCAATGAATATTTAAAATAATTCCTCTCTTAGAATTTGGAATGAATTTTCACAACTGTAATAGCTCTTTACAAGACTGATGGTAATGTCAAAACTGAAAAAATGTCCACCAAACATGGTATATATAAAGATTGGTCACATGACAGAATGTTCTAGAACAGGAGTCATCTTAATGGAATTTTTACTTGTAAACAAAAATCAACCTTGACCTTCAAATTGAGAAAACATATTGATCAAAACAACCTAATTCAAGGACACTAGTTAAACATGTTTTTCCTGATAACATTAAGATTTAAGCAAATATTAAAGTGAAGAAACATTTATAATTTCCTAAAATATTTATAATATTATATAAACATCATACATAACACCTCCCCTCATAAAGAAAAAGAAAGATTTATATAATAAAGCTTTCTTTTGAATATACATCTAATACTATAATAACCAAAATTACATAAGAACATCTTTTATGATACTGGACTTAATTACATCAAGCAATATTACATTTCTAGGCACGTGGGAGTGCATCTGCAATCACATTGTCTTTTCCCCTGATGTGTTTGATGTCAATGTTATATTGCTGCAATATCAAACTCCATCTCAACAATCTCCGATTTTTATCTTTCATTTTGTTGATGAAAGTAAGGGGATTGTGATCACTGTACACAATAATTGGAGAAAGAGCTGAGGTAACATACACTTCAAAAATGCTGTAAAGCCAATATCAAAGCCAAACATTCCTTCTCAATTGTGGAATAATTTTTCTGGTGCTTGTTTAGTTTTTTAGAAAAATAACACACAGGGTGATCCACACCACTTTTGTCTTCCTGAATCAATACTCCACCAACCCCTACATCACTTGCATCAACAGATAATTTAAATGATTGGCTAAAATTTGGTGCAGAAAGAACTGGTGCATTCTTAAGCATGGCCTTTAACTTGTCAAAAGATTCCTGACACTTGTCAGACCAATGAAATTTGGTTTTCTTACTCAATAAACTCGTCAAAGGTTCAGCAATTTTAGAAAAAATTGGAACAAAATTTCCGATAATATCCAGCCATACCTAGAAATCGCATCAGTTGCTTTTTACAAATTGGAACTTGAAATTCAGAGATAGCTTTGACCTTAGCTTATATAGGTTTAACTTGACCTTGTCCCACAATATGTCCTAAAAATGTGACACAAGCATGGCAAAACTCACTTTTGCTCAAATTAATTGTCAGATTCGCATCACTGAGTCGATCGAAGAATTTTCGAATGGTTTCCAAATGATCTTCCCAGGTGTTGTTGTAGATAATGACGTCATCGATATAAGCGTCACAATTATCAAGACCAAATGTTATCATGTTCATCAGACGTTGAAACGTTGCAGGCGAATTTTTCATTCCAAACGGCATAACTTTATATTGATAAAGTCCATCTGGAGTTACAAATGTTGAAATTTCTTTTGCCCTTTCCGTCAGTGGAATTTGCCAGAATCCTTTTAAAAGGTCAAACTTGGTGACATATTCCGCATTTGCAATTTTATCAATGCAATCGTCCATTCTTGGGATTGGAAATGAATCAGTTTTGGTGACACTGTTGACTTTTCTATAGTCAGTACACATACGGAATGTATTATCTGGCTTGGGAACAAGAATACATGGTGAACTCCAGTTACTTTTACTTGGTTCTATGAAATCATTCTCCAGTAAATACTGAATTTCTTTCTTCAGATAGTTCTGTTTGAGAGGATTCATCCTATAAGGATGCTGTTTCACAGGCGCAGAATCTACAATGTCAACGTCATGATAAATTTTACTTGTTCGTGTTGGAACATCAGGAAACAAGTGCTCATAGTCATATAATAGCTGTTTTAGTTCATTTCTTTCCTGTTGTTGTAGATGTGAAAGTTTCTGGTCTAGGTTGTTCAATATTTCTGAATTCCGAAGATTGGTTATACCAGAGTCACTATAGTCTGATTGTACTCCATCGTTGATATCTTCACTGTGTGGGACAGGTACAACTAAATTAACTGAATAATTAGCTGAGCTATCTCTGTCAAAATATTCCTTTAACATATTTATATGACAAAGTTGTTTCTGTTTCCGTCTCCCAGGAGTGTTAATGATATAATTTAAGTCATTTACTTTCTTTTCAACGGTATAAGGACCATAAAATTTAGCCTGAAGAGGATTCTGAGGTATGGGAAAGAGAGCCAGAACTTTGTCACCAGGTTTAAAACTCCTTTCCTGTGAATTTCTGTCATACCTTAATTTCATTTTTGACTGAGTAGTGTGAAGATTAGTTCTTGCTACTTCACAGGCCTTTGACAACTTGTATTTGAAATCAGAGACATAATCAAGAAGATTAATCTTTGAATCTTCATTTGAAAGAAGTTTCTCTTTCAATAATTTCAATGGTCCACGGACAGTATGACCAAAAACTAGTTCAAAGGGACTAAAACCCAACGACTCTTGAACTGATTCCCTAACAGCAAACAACAACAAATGAACACCCTCATCCCAATCCTTTTCTGTATCAAAGCAATATGATCGAATCATATTCTTCAAAGTTTGATGAAATCTTTGCAAAGCACCTTGACTTTCAGGGTGATAGGCAGAAGATTTAAACTGTTGGATGCCTAATTCATGCATAACTTGTTGGAAAATTCCAGACATAAAATTTGACCCTTGATCTGACTGGACAGATTTGGGAAGGCCAACAAGTGTAAAAAACTTCACCAAAGCTTTCACAATAGTTTTAGTTTTTATATTTCTCAGAGGAATTGCCGCTGGAAATCTTGTAGATGTACACATGATGGTCAACAAGTATTGGTTGCCTAACTTGGTTTTAGGTAAAGGACCAACACAGTCTACTATTATTCTACTAAATGGTTCATCAAATGCAGGAATAGGTTGCAGATGAGCCTTAGGTATCTTCTGATTGGGTTTTCCTACCATTTGACAAGTGTGACAAGATCTGCATTATTTAGAAACATCACTTTTGAGTTTCGGCCAATAAAAATGATTCAAGATCTTGTGATAAGTCTTACGGACTCCTAAATGACCAGCCAAAGGAGTTTCATGGGCTAAATTAAGAATTTCCTGTCGATATGACTTAGGAACAACAATTTGATAGCTCACTGACCACTCGTCACCAGCGGGTACATCAGGTGGTCTCCATTTCCTCATAAGGACCCCATTTTTCACAAAGTAACACACTGGAACTTGTGTGGCTTCAGTTTCACTAATAGCCCTCTGAAACAAACAAGATATCTCGGGATCGTGCTCCTGTTCAACGACAAGGGATTGTCGTTTGTCACCCTGAGTAGGACAAAGAGAATGAGTTGCCAAAAGAGGATCACTGTGATCAATACCATTTGATTGATCAATACCTGAGGAAAAAGTGACCTCATCAAAAGACTGACCAATACATGTGTCAGCTAAAGGAATAATATCCTGATCAACATCACTCTCAAGAGCTCTTTTGCCATAGCTCTAGTAACTGCACAAGCAGGGTACAAATCAGGGATTTCAGTTTCGACAGGATCAACTTTCTGATCCAAACAAGGCTTGTCAGTTACAAGTGGATTAACCACAACCTTATCTCCAGCTAGGTCATTGCCTAGTAATAAAAGAACACCCTCTATGGGTAAAGAAGTCACTGCCCCAACAGTCACAGGTCCAGAAACTAAGTCTGATGCCAAATTTACACAATGAAGAGGAACATTTACAAAGCCGCACTCTACTCCCTGAACAAGAACACTTTCACTTGAAGAAGACTCCTCAGACAAAGGCAAAGTACCTGATAATAAAAGACTCTGAGAAGCTCCAGTGTCCCTTAATATTTTAATTGGGATAGGTTTGGCAGAATCACCAATAAGTGATATAGAACCTTCTGACATGAATGGTTCATAAGCCTCCAAAATAGAATCAGACTGGGGTTTGTTTGACCCAACAAATGTATTGCTTTCAATACAAGACCGTGACCTTGACCTCGTAGAAATAAGAGCATTTGGAAAAGCTCTGTCTTTTCTCTGTTGCTTATTTTTCAACTTGAAGCAATCAGAAATAACGTGCCCTTTCGTTTTACAATAAGTGCACGTAGGAAGAGATACGGATTTCTGATCAGTCTTATCAGATGTTTGATTCCTAACAGTTGTGCTGTTGTGAAATTTGGAAGTACTCGAATGAGATTGAAATGGCTTTTTACCAGAAAACTGCTGAGAGGACGACTTATTGCCAAATGAAATTTTGTGAGTCAAGGAATAATCATCAGCCATACGAGCAGCATTTTCCAAAGTTTCCACATTCTGCTCGTCAAGATAGGTTTTAACATCACTATGGATGCACCTCTTGAACTCTTCAATTAACTTTCTCATGCACTCTATCCCCTCCTGGATAGGTTTTGAAATGAAATTCTGAACATTAGATGCCATTGTAAATGCTTGTTGGTTTCACACACAAAAAATTTCTCTATTTAAAAATCTTTGCCAAAGACAAAAATTCTCCGAGACAAAATCAATATGAATTTCAAAGATAAATTTAATATCTCTAATATGCTTTAAAGAAATTCAGATCCCAGAAGACGAGCCCCCAATTTCTGTTACGACTCTATGGTCTAAGAAAAATGTAACAGAAAGAAAGTGAAACCAACAAATCAAGTAAAAATCAACAAGCAATTTATTACTAGATAATTAAAATGAAAAATCCAAAAAGTCACTTACAGTAATGTGTTTTGAAATCCTAATAATCCAATAAGAATGATTGTTCTAATCACAAGTCCTAAATATAGAATGTTCCGAATTCACGGCTGTGTCCTTGAATGTTATGATGTGCTAATGGTCTCCAAAGTCCTGATGTACTAGTAATCTTGATGTGCTGATGTCAAAATGAAGTATTCCAAAATCTCTGAATAAGTTCAGTTAAATTCCAAAATCATCAATTAAAATCCAAAATCCAAAAGTTTATGAGCACTGTTATAATCCAATGAATATTTAAAATAATTCCTCTCTTAGAATTTGGAATGAATTTTCACAACTGTAATAGCTCTTTACAAGACTGATGGTAATGTCAAAACTGAAAAAATGTCCACCAAACATGGTATATATAAAGATTGGTCACATGACAGAATGTTCTAGAACATGAGTCATCTTAATGGAATTTTTACTTGTAAACAAAAATCAACCTTGACCTTCAAATTGAGAAAACATATTGATCAAAACAACCTAATTCAAGGACACTAGTTAAACATGTTTTTCCTGATAACATTAAGATTTAAGCAAATATTAAAGTGAAGAAACATTTATAATTTCCTAAAATATTTATAATATTATATAAACATCATACATAACACACACACACACACACAAATATACACACACACACACACACACATATATATATATATATATATATATATATATCGAGTTTCCTTCTACCATTTTAGATGAAAATAAAAAGGATCTCTGAAAGAAGATGAGTTAAACTACTACTTCTATTCATTAGTTGTATATGAAACGATTATAAGTAAAAATTACAAATAGATCAGCTACTTTAAGTGTCTTGTATATATGTATATATACCTCGTACGTTAAAAATAACATGGCTTTTAAAGTGTTGGTATAAAGCAATTTGATATACAAATACTGTTGGTATATCAAATTGTGATCCGCCCATTGCGTATGAATACACATATAACAAAGGTTTTAACAGTAGGCTATTGCTTCTATGCTTTCTAGATCGGTGATGATTTTCCATTTATTAGTCATTATTAACATGAGAAAATAACCATGAAAATATTAATCACCGTTTTCCAAATTAATTAAACATGGTACACAATTTCATCGAAATCCACACTGTTTTCCCTTTAATCTCTCTCTCTCTCTCATGCATAAGGGACAAGGGACAAAATAGTGGAAATCTGTGAAGTGAGAGATAAAAAGAATTTGAGCTGGATGAAACCCTTTACTTGAACTTACACCAAGTAACCTAAAAGAACTTGGGTCGTTGTAATGGTATGTGTACACCTTCCATGGGATTTATCTACCGTGTTCACAATACTAATGATACAAAGTTGCAATAGCCTCTCGAGACCGTACGGTAAATGTCTTGGTTAGGAGGCACACACATATTGTAATCTATTAAATGCTTTGTCTTGTTTATGTTTTTTTAACGAATAATAAGGTTCTAACAACAATCATTTTTAAATATTTAAATGTCCGGAGGCCGTTCTCTCTAACTGTGTTGGTTGCTCGGGCAGTAGAATAATCGACCAACAGAGAAACATAGGGATGGACAATACAAAAAATATGTTTATGATAAGCCCCCCCCCCCCCTTCTCTCTCTCTCTGTTGGTTGGTCTGTCAGCATATCAGTTTTACCTCATTGTACCCTCTTTCTCTCTCTCTCTCTCTGGATCATCTTCGCAAGCTTCGGGCGAAAGTCCGTGGAAAAAACGAGCGTAGCAAAATTTAGCCTGTGTTATGCAACGATGTCTCTGGACCTATGAATGTTGGTAACATTTACAGACAATCCTCCGACCAATGGGAGAGAGAGAGAGAGAGAGAGAGAGAGAGAGATAGAGAGAGAATAAAAACAATTTTACAAAAGTAATGTTGATTAAAAGCATAACTATAACTTAGATCAACAATAAATGCATTTGAATGTTTGAATTACCCTTGTTGATTTTCGTTATTTCGCTTAGTCTATATATTCCCCACTCGTTTCAATACACTCGCCCGTGACGAATAGCTGCGCGTTCGGTGTTCAAATAGCTAACCATGCAGTTTTTTTTTTTGTGCCTTACTTTCATCATTTAAACCAACTTTCATGTTTAAATCACAAGTGTGTCTTGGATTTATTTAATCAATATGAATTAATATAGAAGCTCAAAAAATAAAGAAGCAAATTATCAATTTCCAAAGAGGATTGTTAAAAACTGCAATAGGTGCGGAACTACATTTTGTAGCTGACCCACTGGGCAGGGACGCGAAGAGTTCACTCCCTTAGTCAATACACCACTTTCTTGCAGTCGATCTTAGCTCCGTTGGAAGTACAAGTATGTGGATCTGCATCTCATATAAATACAATATATGTATAGTATGTATACGCTATATCTTTGATATACCACTCATATAAATTCGTCATTAAAAGGAGGAAACTCGGCAAGCCTCGTTTCCTTTTAATACAAAATTAAAAAATGTATACATCTCGTGGTATATCAATGATACAGCGTACACACTTTACACACACACACACACATATATATATATATATATATATATATATATAATGTAAAAACGAACTGTCAGTCCAAAAATAGTTTAAAAAAAACAAAAAAAAAAAAAAAACTTTAAACAGAGGCAAGGAGGCAAGTATTTAGTATTTAAGTTATTTTGCTGTTTCTTATAATTTTTTCTGTCCATATCTGTAAGGTAACAAATCAATTTCATTTTATTTTTGTCGCCAAACCTGTTGTATATTTGTTTGCATACTTCTCCCCTTAATTTTTTCGGGGGAGGGGGGATTTTTTTACAGATGGATGATCATTACTTAATAGAAGATCCACAAAAAATGTTACCCAAGTACTAATGGTGAATTCATAGTAACAATAATTATAACTTGTAAAAGAACAAATACAACAAGATCGTAATATTATATACCTTTCCGGTATTTTGTTTCCAACATCCTTAATGAGTCTCTGATCTCTGTTCTAATCCGCAGGTCGGCCGCATCAAATATTTCAACTAAGAGATCAGTTACTTCTGATATTTTTGTCTTATTAAAGAGAAGAACTCTGCAAAGAATAGTCTGAGCTAACTGCTTCCAATCGGAAGTAAGAAGATGTTGTCATTAGTCTCTGGGTTAGTCTTTCTATGCTGTTTTTGAGAAACTTTAAAACCTCACCAAATCTATTGTATCAGGAATTACAATAGTATTGTGGGGTTCTTTTCTGTTCTTTCTTTTCTTTAAAGCTGCGTTGACGCGGCAGATGCGTTCACTCTCGAACAATTCAAGAAACTGTTCGTCTCCTTCTCTTTATCGTGGTCGTTATTTCTATTGACAAGACCCTCTTTAACTATAATGCAGTGACCCAAAAGATGCACTATTTTTCAGCCTAATGTCAGAGCATCTTTTCGCTGCCCGAGACAAAGGGACTTCGTCGCATGGACTAAAGTGTCAAAATATTCTGTATGGATTAGACGATCAAGGGTGGTAATTGGGATTTGTTCTCTCGCCTTGAAGACCGTGCAAGCTAGGGTTTGGCAATTTGGACTCACTTTTTGAACTTCGTTTTTCTTTTGGTCTTTCCTCCTTCCTGAGGACTCCAATTTTAGAGTCGCATACACTTTTATGATGTTGTCTTTCTTTACAAGGGATGTTATTGTTGTCTTGCATCCTGGCTAGCAGGTCAGCTATAAGAGATTCGTATGATTACACGAGGGCACTGTTTTTAAAAGGCGCCGTTCTCGACGTACAAAATTGCTGACTCCCTCTGACTCTTCATTTTGTATTTTTCTTCTTTGTTCCCATCAAGTTTTGGATTGTATTCAAGGAGTCGTACTGGGCATTATTTAGTGTATTGCCACAGTGAAATTTTCGTAAAGAATGGAACTCCCATTGAATTTTGTCTTGCGGGTCATGGATGTTGTCTCACATTGATTCTCTGCTAGCTGTCACCAAGAGACAGTTGCCTTCTGTCTTCAATTATCACTTGTATAATGTGTTTAAAATTGTAAAAATTTCCTTCTCTTACTAGCATTTACAATTGAACGATTCTTTCTTTTTATCTTTTTTTCTGGAACAATTTTGGTCTGACCCTGAGCTGATCTTTACGAAACTCCAAAATGCGTAAGCGGATTTTGCTTTTGATCCCTTTTCCGCAAAAGGTGCAATTGTTCATGCGATGATACTTCTTTTTACATTCCTCTTAAGGCACATCTTTTCTGAATAGTCCAACTGAAAACAAGATAGTCACAAGCAGGTCGTAAAAAAGTTTTTTAATTACTCTATACCTTACATACTAATATGACGTCTTGATCCAAGGTCCGTGTACACGTATCGTTCAATAAATAAACCAATGAAACTATAGAAAGAAAGAACAACTAAATGAATAGAAGTTTTTGTTTGTAAAACACACATACCAAACCTACTAGTTTTGCTCTCATGCCCGTGACTCTTTGCTAATCTGTATATGTGCGTTTTGATTTTTCTTGTCTAGCACGTATATGTATGGTTATAAGGTCTGGATAGTCCTAATGTTTAAATAAGGGTCATGAACTAAGTAACAGGGGTATGATTATGTGAGGTGGTAAGGAATAATAGTACACCTAATGGAAAATACGTGATGTCTGTTGCATGTTGGACTTCTTTTTCATACCCAGTAATTGCTGATATGGTTGTAGTAAAGGGATATTAATGGTTTCAAAGTTATGACCCAGAGGCTAAGACCTGGGAAAGGGGATTGGGGTTAAGGATAGACAGAGGGGCCAATGTCAATTTAACATCTGGTTTCGTCTCTGCCCAGTAAGTGTAAATATGGCTATAGTGTGCGGATCTCGATGGTTTCCAAGTTATGATCCAGGGGACAAGTCCTTGGACGGTACGGATAGACAGATGGGAAAAATTTCAGCTGCACGTCGTATTTTGTCTTTCCATGCTGGATAAGTGGAAATGTGATTGTTTTCATAGTGATCTCAATAGTTTCTAAGTCATGACACATGGACTAAGATCCTGCTGGTAAGGTTCGACACAAGATACAATATTAGTTGCGTATCTGACCTTTTATTTTCATGTTCAGTTTGTGCGCATATGGCTATAGGGTTTCTAGGTTATGCAAGGCATACCGTTTCTAAGTTATGACCCAAGCATTAAATTCCTTGGGGTAAAGTACGAGCCAGAGGCCTATATCAGTAGCAAATCTGAATTTGACTTAGTTTGTACAGTAAGTGCATTTATGTCTAAAGAGTGGGGATCCATATAGTTTAAAAATTTTAACCAAAGACCAAGTCTCTGGGATTAAGAATAGACCCAGGACCAATGTCACCTGCATACTTGAATCCGTCTTTGATGTCTAAAATATCGAGTCAATTGCTGAAACTTAAATACTCCCAAATTTCATCAAAATTTACTGTACCAGCAGTTGCACTTTTTAACCTTTTGACCCCTTCGACTTCTCCACTGGGGTGGGGGCGGTGGTTGGGGATGGGTGGTGAGGCGGTCTTAACATCATGTGGGAACTATTCTTCCAGGTTTCAAGAATGGTATTCTAAAACTGTGGGAGATAGCATGACGGATAGATGGACAAAAGGATTGATATAGGCTTTCACAATACCGTGGGACATTGAAAAAAATAAAATAGAATGAAAACAATAATCTTCAAACAAACACAATTGCTTCAGCGCAACACATAGAAAGCATAAATTTAATCTGTTACCACGTTGGACCTTTATGTTTAGAGCTTTGATCACATGTATCGCTCAACTGGCTATGTCATTCCTAAATGAAGCACTACATGACATGACCTATCTGAGCCTACTTGCTAAGGTGACTGTTCGACCAAGGGTCTATTAAAAAAGCAGTAGAAATGAATGGATATAATTCACCATTTCTTTAAGTACGGACACAGGTAATGTGGGAATAAATGCAATCCAAATTACAATTGGCTTACTTTCATTTTCTAACTTGTCTCCAGTGTCTACTTTTCCACCTTCATTATTTGCTTCTCCCATCAGTTCTCTTAGCTAGATTCATATCTTCTTCTTTTAACATTTTCACACATGGAAACATTTGCTTTAGTTTCCTAGAACAGCGGAAAGA
Organism: Margaritifera margaritifera; assembly: GCA_029931535.1. Classification (NCBI taxonomy): domain Eukaryota; kingdom Metazoa; phylum Mollusca; class Bivalvia; order Unionida; family Margaritiferidae; genus Margaritifera; species Margaritifera margaritifera. The sequence continues at coordinate 1,302,161 of JAQPZY010001133.1, forward strand.
TCTTATATAGTTTAAACAATATATCCTCTCTTTAAAGCAACATAAAAATTTAGTCACATAAAATATTGCATAACATTTCATTTTAACATGATATTATCATGTGTAAACATGATATGAAAAAATGTAAGGGGCACTATCCAGCCACTAGAAAAACGCGAAAAATCATTAGCATGAAAAGCAATCTGCAATTTTTTGTTTCCGGTATAAAACGGTCCTTAACGTAAACATTAACATCAATGATGTCCACACGCCAGCTATGTGCACTTTGGAGTCCACTGCAATCGCCCTTTTAACAACAAATGCAAGTCATTACCTTCATATAGACGTTACAATCTGATAGTGTTACTCTTTATTTCAAGCTGATAGTGTTAATCTCTATTTACAAGCTGATAGTGTTACTCTCTATTTACGAGCTGCTAGTGTTAAACTCTATTTACAAGCTGATAGTGTTACACTCTATTTACAAGCTGATAGTGTTACTCTCTATTTACAAGCTGATAGTGTTACACTCTGTTTACAAGCTGATAGTGTTACTCTCTATTTACAAGCTGATAGTGTTACATTCTATACAAGCTGATAGTGTTACACTCTATTTACAAGCTGATAGTGTTACACTCTATTTACAAGCTGTTACTCTCTATTTACCACTGATAGTGTTACAAACTATTTACAAGCTGATAGTGTAACTCTCTATTTACAAGCTGATGGTGTTACTCTCTATTAACAAGCTGATAGTGTTACTCTCTATTTACAAGCTGATAGTGTTACACTCTATTTACTCTATATTTACAAGCTGATAGTGTTACACTCTATTTACAAGCTGATAGTGTCACACTCTATTTACAAGCTGTTAGTGTTACACTCTATTTACAAGCTGATAGTGTTTCTCTCTATTTACAAGCTGATAGTGTTGCACTCTATTTACAAGCTGATAGTGTTACTCTTTATTTACAAGCTGATAGTGTTACACTCTATTTACAAGCTGATAGTGTTACTCTCTATTTACAAGCTGATAGTGTTACATTCTATACAAGCTGATAGTGTTACACTCTATTTACAAGCTGATAGTGTTACACTCTATTTACAAGCTGTTACTCTCTATTTACCACTGATAGTGTTACACTCTATTTACAAGCTGATAGTGTAACTCTCTATTTACAAGCTGACGGTGTTACTCTCTATTAACAAGCTGATAGTGTTACTCTCTATTTACAAGCTGATAGTGTTACACTCTATTTACTCTATATTTACAAGCTGATAGTGTTACACTCTATTTACAAGCTGATAGTGTCACACTCTATTTACAAGCTGATAGTGTTACGCTCTATTTACAAGCTGATAGTGTTTCTCTCTATTTACAAGCTGATAGTGTTGCACTCTATTTACAAGCTGATAGTGTTACTCTTTATTTACAAGCTGATAGTGTTACTCTTTATTTACAAGCTGATAGTGTTACTCTCTATTTACAAGCTGATAGTGTTACACTCTATTTACAAGCTGATAGTGTTACTCTCTATTTACAAGCTGATAGTGTTACTCTCTATTTACCATAGTATATGCCGTTTAGGTATCTAAAAGTACCTAGGTTGAATTATAGCAAATGAATATAATCAATCAAATTTGACAAGTAGATCTCTTTTACTTTTATGGGATGTGGAATTGTTTCAAAAGGAAAGATTCTTAAGAAATGTGTTGTACCAGCGTAAGAGGCTGATGCAAATTATTGTCTTACCAAATAAAACTTTTAACTGAAACGCTCAAAAAATGAATGAAATTCTTCAGTACTTTGAAAGAAAAATACAAATCTCGAAGAGATTCTCCAGTGCTTTGTGGAAACAGCAACATTACGATGGTAAAGCATGCAGAAAATATAAAGATGTAACCACATATCAGTTGATCGGATTGTGCCGAGCATGTACAATTTGATCCTGAATGGAAATACCAGTACTCCCTGGCATATGGTTTGGTGTATACTGCTCGTATATTGTTAAATGCAACACAGCAAATTCCTACACGGAGCTGTCTGCAATCCGATGGATTGGAGGCATCGGGGTAGAGAAAGAACAAGGAGTCAAAGTCACGGCTGCAGAGTGTTATACAAGTATACTTTGATCCCTGGATATATTTATTCGGGTCGAAAACTCTAATGATTACATAGCTTTAGCATCAGATAGTGGTGGAGCTGACATTGAATTAAAATGTAAAATGAAAACAAAGCATTTAATGTTTGTTGGAGTACAATATCTGATTTTTATTTTGCTCTAGATTTGTTCAGTTTAGGATTAACCTTCAAACAGTTGCTTAAACAAGATAATATACAGCTCAAACCAAAATATAAGAATTTTCAAAATGAATAATGTCTGTGTGAACGAAATACTTTCTTGTTGATACAATATAATAATTTGGTCAAACAATATTCTATCTTGTTTAAACGAACTAACATTTTCTTAAATTGAATATATCATGTTCCTAAAAGATACTATGCTGGGAAGGTGAACTATATTTTATTTGAAAAGGATACTATCTTGTTTAAACATCACAATATTTTATTTCAAAAAGGTAATATGCTGTTAACAAGAAAAAATGTATTGTTTAAATAAAGGAAATCATATTCTTTTCACACAATACATTCTCTGGTTTAAACAAAATATAGTATTCAAAATACAATTATCTTGGTTAATCAAGAGAAATTTTTATAAACAAGATAATATATTGTTTTAAAAGATATTGTTATACATCCTCTTCTATGACTCGGAAGATATTACATTCATTATGTGTGTCAGTCCGAACAGAAGGGAAAACAAAAGGAGAAGAACAAAGATAGTATATTTTCCGACTCATAGAAGCGGGGAAAGAAAATATTGTTCCATTTTTGAAACAATATAATATTCTCTTAAACAAAATGTTATACTATTTAAGCAAGATCTTATTTTGCTTAAACAAAACATGATTATGGTTAGACAATATATTATCCTGTTTAAAAATATATTTCTTAAATAAAATACTATCTTCTGTGGAACAAATATTATATTGATTCAACAAGATCTAATTTCAGTTAAACCATATGTACTCTTGTTAAGTCAACACACAAATTTGTTCAAATAAAATATTATTTGGTTTAAACAACAACACATATAGTTCAAACGAAAACAATTGTGTTGAAATAGGATCATGTTTAAAAAATGCAATATCTTGGGAAAATTAATATATCTTGTTCAGAGAGAATAATATCTTGTTTAAACATCACAATATGTTATTTCAGAAAGCAAATATGTTTTTAGAACAAAATAAGATGTTTTTTAAAGAATGAAAATTATATCTCTTTAAAACAATATATTCTTGGGCTTAAACGAAATAATATGTTGTTAAAAACATGTTATCTTGTTTAAAGAGGAAAAGGTTTTTTAAAACAAAAACAAAAATATACATTGTTAAAAATATGTTATCTTGTTTAAAGAGGAAAAGGTTTTTAAAACAAAAATATACATTGTTAAAAATGTTATCTTGTTTAAAGAGGAAAAAGGTTTTTTAAAACAAAAATATACATTGTTGAAAAAATGTTATCTTGTTTAAAGAGGAAAAGGTTTTTTAAAACAAAAATATACATTGTTAAAAATATGTTATCTTGTTTAAAGAGGAAAAGGTTTTTAAAACAAAAATATACATTGTTGAAAAAATGTTATCTTGTTTAAAGAGGAAAAGGTTTTTTAAAACAAAAATATACATTGTTGAAAAAATGGTATCTTGTTTAAAGAGGAAAAGGTTTTTAAAACAAAAATATACATTGTTAAAAATATGTTATCTTGTTTAAAGAGGAAAAGGTTTTTTAAACAAAAATATACATTGTTGAAAAAATGTTATCTTGTTTAAAGAGGAAAAGGTTTTTTAAAACAAAAATATACATTGTTGAAAAAATGGTATCTTGTTTAAAGAGGAAAAGGTTTTTTAAAACAAAAATATACATTGTTAAAAATATGTTATACACCCTCTTCTATGAGTCGGAAATATAGCATGCATCGTGTTTGTCCGTACGAACGGAAAGGCAAAAAGAGCGATAAACATTAGTAATATTATATTTATCGATTCACATGAGCAGGGATATACCAAGGATATTTGCTTGCTCCGAGTCAATAACGGATATATTTTATCGAGTGGGTGAAAATACTTAAGTTTTTCACCCACGAGATGAAATCTATCCGTTATTCACTCGGAGCAAGCACATGTTTTTTTTTTCATTTTATGCTCAAACGTATTGTCAGGCAATTTGTATAAACAGACTGAAGTAGTAGATTTCTTACTGTATCCGGCGTAATAATGTCAGCGGTTTACCGTTTATGTTCTGCTCTGTTTTGTGTGTTTTCTCACATAATATATCAGCAGTAACATAATGCTCCTTCCCAATTCAAGATAAAACAGTAGATAAAAACAAAATGAAAAAGAATATATTTGCCAATTTCTGGATTTGAGCCCGGTTCGTCTGGAGGCCATATATACGTTTACACCACGTAAGCGTTTTAAAACAACTTGAAATTTCTTAGTCATAATGTTATCAATGTCTATTGACAGCCAGTGAAAATATGATCAAATATGATATTTTTCACTCCAGTGAAATATCACAATTATTTTACTCTGAAAATCCGTAAATTCACGGCCTAGCATGAAATAAAAAATCTTAATGTTTTTTAAAGCAATATATTATCTTCTAAAAATGTTGTCCTGTTTAGGCAGAATCTTTTTTTAAATAATTTTTTTAAAACAAGACACGATTTTGTTTAACCAAGTTATTATCCTGCTTAAAATAATATTGTTGAAACAAAATACTATCTTGTGTGAAACAAATATTCTTTTTATTCAACACGATTTTATTTATTTTAAACAATATATAACTTTGCTAAATTATCATACACATTTATTCAGATAAAATATTGTTTGGTTTTCAACAAGATAACATTTACGTTAAAATAATATTATCTTGTGTAAACGTGACTTCAACATATGCAAATCGCACTATTCAGCAACCAGAAAAAAGTGATCAACTGAGAAGAAACATTGTCAAGAAAATTAATCTGCAAATGTTTGTTAATGACATACAACGGTCCTTATCGTAAACATTAATATAAATGATGTCCACACGACAGATATGTGCACTTCGGAGTAGGGCTTTCAAAAACCACGGAAAACTTCACCCGGGTACCCGTTGCGCCGTTTAACGGGTAACCGGGTACTCGTTAGAACATGAAAGACATGTACAACCCCTATAATAACTGTGTTTTGTTAGACACACATGCAGCGCCTCTAAAATGGCAATAGCAAACAGGGCTACAGCGACTGCGTGGTCACGTGGTATCACTGGTACATACCAGTGACACCACGTGACCACGCAGTCGCTGAAGTGATATGTTAACACGAGTAGTCTACACATTAGTGTTGTTTTGAACTGTGAAGCTGTTCGCAGAGCCCAGCGTGCAGCAGCCATTTAGTAGTGGGCCGCTGATGCATAACGGGTGGTCCTACTCCTAAATATAGACTGGAGCTGCAACTCAGACCAGCGTACTGCTGATGATATATGATATTTTGATAGTGTTGTCGACAAATTATTTTTGTGAACGGGTACTCGTCATTAATTTTCAATGCCCGTATCCCGGGTACCCGTTGACAGCCCTACTTCGGAGTCCACTGCAATCGCCGTTTTAACAACATGTGCAAGTCATTGCCTCCATATAGTCGTTTTCAAGGTGGGAGTGTTACTCTTGTTTACCATAGTATTTGCCATTTACGTACCTAAACGTATCAATGTTGAACAAAGGCAAAGGTATAGGATCAATAAAGTTTGACAAGTTCATCCCTTTGAGTTATATAGGATGTGGAATTGTTTCGAAAGAAAATAATGCTTAAATTGGCCATCTTTTTATCTGTCTCTGTATAGGGTATCCGAGAACCGTTTGATGGAATCAAATTAAAGTTGGTAAGATTACTGACGTTGATACAAGGAAGAATTTTGGGGACTGCACAATCGCCGCCAGTCAATGTGAAACATATTCTTTTAGAGAATTGTAGGTAAAACTGTTACCGTGGTATACTTTGATTAACTAGCCCCTTATATAAATGAAAAATCTTTAAAAGGGTAGTATAACACCAGTCATATAGTATAATACCAGTTATATAGTATAATACCAGTCATATAGTATAATACCAGTCATATAGTATAATACCAGTCATGCCTATAAGGATAGTATAATATATGTCATATAGTATAATACCAGTCATAGAGTGTTACACCAGTCATATAGTATAATACCAGTCATATAGTATAATACCAGTCATATAGTATAACACCAGTCATATAGTATAATACAAGTCATATAGTATAATACCAGTCATATAGTATAATCAGTCATATAGTATAATACCAGTCATATAGTATAATAGCAGTCATACCTATAAGGATAGTATAATACATGTCATATAGTATAATACCAGTCATATAGTATAATAGCAGTCATACCTATAAGGATAGTATAATACATGTCATATAGTATAACACCAGTCATATAGTATAATACCAGTCATATAGTATAATACCAGTCATATAGTATAATACCAGTCATATAGTATAACACCAGTCATATAGTATAATACCAGTCATATAGTATAAAACCAGTCATATAGTATAACACCAGTCATATAGTATAATACCAGTCATATAGTATAATACCAGTCATATAGTATAATACCAGTCATACCTATAAGGATAGTATAATACATGTCATATAGTATAATACCAGTCATACCTATAAGGATAGTATAATACCAGTCATACCTATAAGGATAGTATAATACCAGTCGTATAGTATAATACAATATATATAGTATAATACCAGTCATATCTACAAGGATAGTATAATACCAGTCATATAGTATAATACCAGTCATACCTATAAGGATAGTATAATACCAGTCATATAGTATAATACCAGTCATGTAGTATAATACCAGTCATACCTATAAGGATAGTATAATTCCAGTCATATAGTATAATACCAGTCATATATTATAACACCAGTCATATTGTATAATACCAGTCATATAGTATAATACCAGTCATATAGTATAATACCTGTCATACATATAAGGATAGTATAATACCAGTCATATAGTATAATACCAGTCATATAGTATAATACCAGTCATACCTATAAGGATAGTATAATACCAGTCATACCTATAAGGATAGTATAATACCAGTCATATAGTATAATACCAGTCATACCTATAAGGATAGTATAATACCAGTCGTATAGTATAATACGATATATATAGTATAATACCAGTCATATAGTATAATACCAGTCATACCTATAGTACCTTTGCACAAAATTACACTCACTCTAAAAATGGCGCCAATCGGAAAAAGAATTTCCTTTGAATTTGAGTTCGTCTGCCACACATAATTCTCATAGCTGAAAATTAAATCTATTTACTTGCCCAAAAGAATTGGACAATATCTGCAGTTCTCATATTGAATTGGGGAATCGTTTTTTTCTTTTCTTTAGAAGACTGGAAGGATATACCTACTGACCTTGTTGAAATAGAGTTTAATTTCTTTCGTGCCTATCGTCATGAGAATGTATTGTGTAATTATGTGTAAATTTTGACAGTGACAGGGACATACAAATAGATTATTAAAATAGATGATTAAAATGGATGATTAGGTCAAAAGCCTACAGATAGCCGGAAAGACCAATTGAAGATCAATATCATTTTATTCTACGTTTTACCCAGCACTTATCATAGAGAAAGATATATAGTTTGATCATTCATGTTCAGATTGTTTCAACTTTGAAAGACAACTAATGAAAAGTGTTTATGTACATGCACACACACACATACACACACACTCTCTCTCTCTCTCTCTCTCTCTCTCTCTCTCTCTCTCTCTCTCTCTCTATATATATATATATATATATATATATATATATATATATATATATTTTAGGGATGAAACAATTAATCGATATATCGATATATCGATACTTTTTATATATCGATACCCATATCGATATAAGAGGGGAAGAATCGATACAAAACGATACTTACTCTATGCAAGTAACTTTAATCTTCAGCATTCGTGAATAATTGTTAGTCATTTGCCTTTTCATTCTTTAAATTCAGAATTCATCTGAGACAGCCGTACCAAGTACATGCACTCATTTCTGTCATTCAAAATAAAAGCAATTGACAACAACCACTAGTCTTCTACAAATTAACACAAGGTGACTAACTCACGTGGTTCGAAATCTGCCCCCTTCTCCCGCCCAGTTCCATGCCAATTACTTTATCTCGTCTGCATCTTCAGCCACTGATAACATATATCAACGGAGAGAAGACATTGCAGATTTCTTCCCCATGTATGATTTAAGCACTTTACTGATCATTTAATAACCACTTTTACGAGAAATTTATCTGTTGCGTCGCATATTGTGTACTTGGATCAATTGAAGGCTATACATCCGGTGTGTCACGCAGTGGTACATGCAGTTCTGATTAGTGGCTATTGTTTGTTAAGGTCGCGCTCTCCAGTTTCGTAATTTGAATAGGGTTAGAAATTTAAAGAAAAAGAATTACCCAGGGTTTCCTCACTGGCTGTTCTGGCTATTTAAAAAAGACCTTGTATATCTTAGGCATTGTTAAAAGAACGTTAAATTCCCTTTATTTTGGTGTATGATTGATGGGTGAAATTTGGGTTATAGAGTATACAGCTTGGTCTTACTTAAGATGTGCACCTCTCAAAAAACTGCTAGCTAGGCTTAGTCATTTTCACTTTCTGGACTTCAAAGGTAAAATATAAAAAAAGAGCCCATGACTTTTTTTACTTTTGAGATATTTTGTAATTTATTCATAGTACCTTCAGAGGCTGGTATTGTCTGCTCTGGCAAATTTCGTTTCCCTATTTTAATAACTCCTGAAAATAGTGCACTTTTGACTAATTCAGGCTGATTTTTCGAGTACTTTAGAGCGGCCATTTTGTCTGCCGTGTGCTTCGATCATGTCCAGTGTCCACAAGTACAATATGTAAAGAAATTTCGGCCACAGTACATGAGAGTAACATAGAGGTATGCCAACATTCTCTCCATTGTGCATGTTGCAAATGCAAAATACTTCATCTTACACCTGTCACTCTCTCAGAAGCATGTATTATCTGTAGAGCGGTCCCATTAAGACAACATATGCATTATTATTATATGATTTAATTTTGGTTGTATAGCTGAAACATTTAAGCCGCAAGCATATAAACAGTCCTTTTGAATAATTCTCATGTATTTTCCCACAGAACAGTATTCATTTGTAGCAAAGTCCCACACAACCCCAGCCCCCCTTCTCCAACCCATGATGAAAAAGTGGGCTATTTTAAAACTGCACCTTGCATTTTCTCAACAATAGCAACCAATGTTTTGGTAAAAGACATTAAGATGAAACTTGCCACAATTATTCATGAGATGTCACTAATACAATTTACAGACTGAACAGGGATGGAAGAGTTCAGGTTCACAGAGGTCAAAGGTCAAAGGGTACAAAGTTTGCTAATTCTTCTAACACTAGTATATGGAAGAAAGCGAATCTGCTTTATTATCATTATTTTCCAGAATTTTATTACAACCGAATGAAAAGAAACATTTTTGCTATATTTTTCTTAGACTTAATACAACAGTTTTAAATTTAAGTTGACTTTACTCCTATGTTCTAAGACTTCTAATTTTCCCATAATTGAGGTCATTGCACACAAAAATACTGCCACAAGGCATATTGTGTAAGCAAGAGCAAAATAGGCATAATTAGCTTATTTTTATGCATAACATCAATGTTAATATACCATTTTGTTGAGAAATGCATACATAATTATATGAGAAAGAGAAAAGCAATTGCACAAATTTTCATATTTATTTTAAGGTGGCGCTCTCCAGTTTCGTACTTTGCATAGGGTTAGAAATTGAAAGAAAAAGAATTACCCAGGGTTTCCTCACTGGCTGTTCTGGCTATTTAAAAAAGACCTTGTATACCTTAGGCATTGTTAAAAGAACTTTGAATTCCCTTTATTTTGGTGTATGATTGATGGGTGAAATTTGGGTTATAGAGTATACAGCTTGGTCTTACTTAAGATGTGCACCTCTCAAAAAACTGCTAGCTCCGCTTAGTCATTTTCACTTCCTCCACTTCAAAGGTAAATTTAAAAAAAAAGAGCCCATAACTTTTTTTACTTTTGAGATATTTTGTAATTTTTTCATAGTACCTTCAGTGGCTGGTATTGTCTGCTCTGGCAAAATTTGTGTCCCTATTTTAATAACTCCTGAAAATAGTGCACTTTTGACTAATTCAGGCTGATTTTTCGAGTACTTTAGAGCGGCCATTTTGTCTGCCGTGTGCTTCGATCATGTCCAGTGTCCACAAGTACAATATGTAAAGAAATTTCAGCCACAGTACATGAAAGTAACATAGAGGTATGCCAACATTCTCTCCATTGTGCATGTAGCAAATGCAAAATACTTTATCTTACACCTGTCACTCTCTCAGAAGCATGTATTATCTGTAGAGCAGTCCCATTAAGACAACATATGCATTAATATTATATGATTTAATTTTGGTTGTATAGCTGAAACATTTAAACCGCAAGCATATAAACAGTCCTTTTTGAATAATTCTCATGTATTTTCCCACAGAACAGTATTCATTTGTAGCAAAGTCCCACACAAGCCAAGCCCCCCCCCCCCCCCCCATGATGAAAAGTGGGCTATTTTAAAACTACACCTTGCATTTTGTCAACAATAGCAACCAATGTTTTGGTAAAAGACATTAACATGAAACTTGACACAATTATTCATGCGATGTCACTAATAAAATTTACAGACTGAACAGGGATGGAAGAGTTTAGGTTCACAGAGGTCAAAGGTCAAAGGGTACAAAGTTTGCTAATTCTTCTAACACTAGCATATGGAAGAAAGCGAATCTGCTTTATTATCATTATTTTCCAGAATTTTATTACAACCGAATGAAAAGAAACATTTTTGCTATATTTTTCTTAGACTTAATACAACAGTTTTAAATTTAAGTTGACTTTACTCCTATGTTCTAAGACTTCTAATTTTCCCATAATTGAGGTCATTGCACACAAAATACTGCCACAAGGCATATTGTGTAAGCAAGAGCAAAATAGGCATAATTAGCTTATTTTTATGCATAACATCAATGTTAATATACCATTTTGTTGAGAAATGCATACATAATTATATGAGAAAGAGAAAAGCAATTGCACAAATTTTCATATTTATTTTCAGGTGGCGCTCTCCAGTTTCGTACTATGCATAGGGTTAGAAATTGAAAGAAAAAGAATTACCCAGGGTTTCCTCACTGGCTGTTCTGGCTATTTAAAAAAGACCTTGTATATCTTAGGCATTGTTAAAAGAACGTTGAATTCCCTTTATTTTGGTGTATGATTGATGGGTGAAATTTGGGTTATAGAGTATACAGCTTGGTCTTACTTAAGATGTGTACCTCTCAAAAAACTGTTAGCTCCGCTTAGTCATTTTCACTTCCTGGACTTCATAGGTAAATAAAAAAAAAAAGAGCCCATAACTATTTTTTTACTTTGAGATATTTTGTAATTTATTCATAGTACTTTCAGAGGCTGGTATTGTCTGCTCTGGCAAAATTCGTTTCCCTATTTTAATAACTCCTGAAAATAGTGCACTTTTGACTAATTCAGGCTGATTTTTCGAGTACTTTAGAGCGGCCATTTTGTCTGCCGTGTGCTTCGATCATGTCCAGTGTCCACAAGTACAATATGTAAAAAAATTTCAGCCACAGTACATGAAAGTAACATAGAGGTATGCCAACATTCTCTCCATTGTGCATGTTGCAAATGCAAAATACTTCATCTTACACCTGTCACTCTCTCAGAAGCATGTATTATCTGTAGAGCGCCCCCATTAAGACAACATATGCATTATTATTATACGATTTAATTTTGGTTGTATAGCTGAAACATTTAAACCGCAAGCATATAAACAAACCTTTTGAATAATTCTCATGTATTTTCCCACAGAACAGTATTCATTTGTAGCAAAGTCCCACACAACCCCAGCCCCCCTTCTCCAACCCATGATGAAAAAGTGGGCTATTTTAAAACTACACCTTGCATTTTCTCAACAATAGCAACCAATGTTTTGGTAAAAGACATTAACATGTAACTTGCCACAATTATTCATGAGATGTCACTAATAAAATTTACAGACTGAACAGGGATGGAAGAGTTTAGGTTCACAGAGGTCAAAGGTCAAAGGGTACAAAGTTTGCTAATTCTTCTAACACTAGCATATGGAAGAAAGCGAATCTGATTTATTATCATTATTTTCCAGAATTTTATTACAACCGAATGAAAAGAAACATTTTTGCTATATTTTTCTTAGACTTAATACAACAGTTTTAAATTTAAGTTGACTTTACTCCTATGTTCTAAGACTTCTAATTTTCCCATAATTGAGGTCATTGCACACAAAATACTGCCACAAGGCATATTGTGTAAGCAAGAGCAAAATAGGCATAATTAGCTTATTTTTATGCATAACATCAATGTTAATATACCATTTTGTTGAGAAATGCATACATAATTATATGAGAAAGAGAAACGCAATTGCACAAATTTTCATATTTATTTTAAGGTGGCGCTCTCCAGTTTCGTACTTTGCATAGGGTTAGAAATTGAAAGAAAAAGAATTACCCAGGGTTTCCTCACTGGCTGTTCTGGCTATTTAAAAAAGACCTTGTATATCTTAGGCATTGTTAAAAGAACGTTGAATTCCCTTTATTTTGGTGTATGATTGATGGGTGAAATTTGTTTTATAGAGTATACAGCTTGGTCTTACTTAAGATGTGCACCTCTCAAAAAACTGCTAGCTCCGCTTAGTCATTTTCACTTCCTCCACTTCAAAGGTAAATACAAAAAAAAAAGAGCCCATGACTTTCTTTACTTTTGAGATATTTTGTAATTTATTCATAGTACCTTCAGAGGCTGGTATTGTCTGCTCTGGCAAAATTCGTTTCCCTATTTTAATAACTCCTGAAAATAGTGCACTTTTGACTAATTCAGGCTGATTTTTCGAGTACTTAAGAGCGGCCATTTTGTCTGCCGTGTGCTTAGATCATGTCCAGTGTCCACAAGTACAATATGTAAAGAAATTTCAGCCACAGTACATGAAAGTAACATAGAGGTATGCCAACATTCTCTCCATTGTGCATGTTGCAAATGCAAAATACTTCATCTTACACCTGTCACTCTCTCAGAAGCATGTATTATCTGTAGAGCGCCCCCATTAAGACAACATATGCATTATTATTATATGATTTAATTTTGGTTGTATAGCTGAAATATTTAAGCCGCAAGCATATAAACAGTCCTTTTGAATAATTCTCATGTATTTTCCCACAGAAGAGTATTCATTTGTAGTAAAGTCCCACACAAGCCCAGCCCCCCTTCTCCAACCCATGATGAAAAAGTGGGCTATTTTAAAACTACACCTTGCATTTTCTCAACAATAGCAACCAATGTTTTGGTAAAAGACATTAACATGTAACTTGCCACAATTATTCATGAGATGTCACTAATAAAATTTACAGACTGAACAGGGATGGAAGAGTTTAGGTTCACAGAGGTCAAAGGTCAAAGGGTACAAAGTTTGCTAATTCTTCTAACACTAGTATATGGAAGAAAGCGAATCTGCTTTATTATCATTATTTCCCAGAATTGTATTACAACCGAATGAAAAGAAACATTTTTGCTATATTTTTCTTAGACTTAATACAACAGTTTTAAATTTAAGTTGACTTTACTCCTATGTTCTAAGACTTCTAATTTTCCCATAATTGAGGTCATTGCACACAAAATACTGCCACAAGGCATATTGTGTAAGCAAGAGCAAAATAGGCATAATTAGCTTATTTTTATGCATAACATCAATGTTAATATACCATTTTGTTGAAAAATGCATACATAATTATATGAGAAAGAGAAAAGCAATTGCACAAATTTTCATATTTATTTTAAGGTGGCGCTCTCCAGTTTCGTACTTTGCATAGGGTTAGAAATTGAAAGAAAAAGAATTACCCAGGGTTTCCTCACTGGCTGTTCTGGCTATTTAAAAAAGACCTTGTATATCTAAGGCATTGTTAAAAGAACTTTGAATTCCCTTTATTTTGGTGTATGATTGATGGGTGAAATTTGTTTTATAGAGTATACAGCTTGGTCTTACTTAAGATGTGCACCTCTCAAAAAACTGCTAGCTCCGCTTAGTCATTTTCACTTCCTCCACTTCAAAGGTAAATAAAACAAAAAGAGAGCCGATAACTTTTTTTACTTTTGAGATATTTTGTAATTTATTCATAGTACCTTCAGAGGCTGGTATTGTCTGCTCTGGCAAAATTCGTTTCCCTATTTTAATAACTCCTGAAAATAGTGCACTTTTGACTAATTCAGGCTGATTTTTCGAGTACTTTAGAGCGGCCATTTTGTCTGCCGTGTGCTTAGATTATGTCCAGTGTCCACAAGTACAATATGTAAAGAAATTTCAGCCACAGTACATGAAAGTATCATAGAGGTATGCCAACATTCTCTCCATTGTGCATGTTGCAAATGCAAAATACTTCATCTTACACCTGTCACTCTCTCAGAAGCATGTATTATCTGTAGAGCAGTCCCATTAAGACAACATATGCATTAATATTATATGATTTAATTTTGGTTGTATAGCTGAAACATTTAAACCGCAAGCATATAAACAGTCCTTTTGAATAATTCTCATGTATTTTTCCACAGAAGAGTATTCATTTGTAGTAAAGTCCCACACAAGCCCAGCCCCCCCCCCCTCCCCCCGATGAAAAGTGGGCTATTTTAAAACTACACCTTGCATTTTCTCAACAATAGCAACCAATGTTTTGGTAAAAGACATTAACATGTAACTTGCCACAATTATTCATGAGATGTCACTAATAAAATTTACAGACTGAACAGGGATGGAAGAGTTCAGGTTCACAGAGGTCAAAGGTCAAAGGGTACAAAGTTTGCTAATTCTTCTAACACTAGCATATGGAAGAAAGCGAATCTGCTTTATTATCATTATTTTCCAGAATTTTATTACAACCGAATGAAAAGAAACATTTTTGCTATATTTTTCTTAGACTTAATACAACAGTTTTAAATTTAAGTTGACTTTACTCCTATGTTCTAAGACTTCTAATTTTCCCATAATTGAGGTCATTGCACACAAAATACTGCCACAAGGCATATTGTGTAAGCAAGAGCAAAATAGGCATAATTAGCTTATTTTTATGCATAACATCAATGTTAATATACCATTTTGTTGAGAAATGCATACATAATTATATGAGAAAGAGAAAAGCAATTGCACAAATTTTCATATTTATTTTAAGGTGGCGCTCTCCAGTTTCGTACTTTGCATAGGGTTAGAAATTGAAAGAAAAAGAATTACCCAGGGTTTCCTCACTGGCTGTTCTGGCTATTTAAAAAAGACCTTGTATATCTTAGGCATTGTTAAAAGAACGTTGAATTCCCTTTATTTTGGTGTATGATTGATGGGTGAAATTTGTTTTATAGAGTATACAGCTTGGTCTTACTTAAGATGTGCACCTCTCAAAAAACTGCTAGCTCCGCTTAGTCATTTTCACTTCCTCCACTTCAAAGGTAAATAAAAAAAAAAAAGAGCCCATGACTTTCTTTACTTTTGAGATATTTTGTAATTTATTCATAGTACCTTCAGAGGCTGGTATTGTCTGCTCTGGCAAAATTCGTTTCCCTATTTTAATAACTCCTGAAAATAGTGCACTTTTGACTAATTCAGGCTGATTTTTCGAGTACTTTAGAGCGGCCATTTTGTCTGCCGTGTGCTTCGATCATGTCCAGTGTCCACAAGTACAATATGTAAAGAAATTTCAGCCACAGTACATGAAAGTAACATAGAGGTATGCCAACATTCTCTCCATTGTGCATGTTGCAAATGCAAAATACTTCATCTTACACCTGTCACTCTCTCAGAAGCATGTATTATCTGTAGAGCGCCCCCTAAAGTCCAGGGTAAAACAATAACCACTAATCATAACTAACTGTAGCGTGATCACTGCGTGACATACCGGAAATATTGGCATCGGAAACTCTATCCAAATAGATACAAAGCAGCATCGAAACTGAACACAAAAGTGACTATTAGATGATAGGTGTAAAGTAATTAAATCGTACATGTGGAATAAGTTTGGAATATCTCCTGTTACATTGATATATGTAAATCAGCGACAGAACCTGCCGATCGGATACAAAATTTTTTTAAAATTTAAAAAAAAAAAAAAAATAGCACAGAATCAGCAAGGGGGCAGACTCCAAACCGCACTAGTTATAGCCACCTCCTCAATTTGTAGAAAGGGAGTGAGTGTTGTCAATAACTTCCTTTTACACTGACAGAAACAAATGTATGTGGCCGCAGCAGTTGATTTGCATTTGCACGAAGTACAATGTGAAGGATTTGTCTATTAGTCATCTCCGCTCCCGCACTCGGACTTGTTCTAGATAAGAATTTCCTTGCACAAGGAAATTGAACTGTTTCTTCTGTTTTGAAGATAACACCGTAATCTCTTAAAAATTTAAGTGAAGACATGAAACTGGCAACAAGATGTTTTAAAAACATTCATTCAATGTAAAACAAAGGGCGTGGTTACCAGGATGAGTCATGCATATGATCGAATGGAGCAGCTTGAAATGACCTAAAAGGGTGAATACAAATCACTAACAGCTAGTCTGTTTAGAAGTATTTTTAAAAAATCTTGTCAGGGATGAGAATGGCATATGAACAGATGATAAGTCTATGTTTATTTGTAATCTGTATACTTGAAATACACCCAATATGTCTACACATAAAAAATGGCACCACCCTTCCATTGACAGACATTCTAAAGATAACAAGACCATCAAGTTGATATGTGTATCGATAATGTATCATATCGTAGGCTGTGTATCAAGAATCGTATCGATGCGTGGCAGAAGTGCATCGTTTCACCCCTAATATATATATATATATATATATATATATATATATATATATATATAGAGAGAGAGAGAGAGAGAGAGAGAGAGAGAGAGAGAGAGAGAGAGAGAGAATATATATGTATAGTACGTATGCTGCATCTCTTATATACCATGGATTGTATACATTTTTCATTAAAAGGAAACGAGGCTTGCCCAGTTTCCTTTCAATGAAAAATTTATACAACGAGTGGTATATCAAGGTACAGAGTACATACCATATATATACTTTATTTATGCCACTAAATAAAAGCAGATATATGTATGTATGTATGTATGTATATATATATATATATATATATAGAGAGAGAGAGAGAGAGAGAGAGAGAGAGAGAGAGAGAAAGAGAGATAGAGAAAGAGAGAGAGAAAGAAAGAAAGAGTATATGTATAGTACTACAACTATGCAGCCATCTTTACAATCGATTGCCCCAGAGGTTTTGGGAAAAAAGGTTACGTCTGTCGGACTATGGCCAATTTATCTCTCAGGGGCTTGTTTACAAATGAAATTAAGGGCATCGGTCAATGGATAGAGGGCTGGGGGTCCCAATGTAAAACTAGAACATGAGTACATTTTACCCACCCCTTAATCTGTGCAGTACTAATGTTACAAAAATTCGGAAGATAAAAGAGTCACAAAATAGGATTCATTAGATAAACGATAAAGGCCTTTAAAAAAATCAATTAAAACTATTTTATTTTATAGATTATTCTTGTTATAAAATGGAATACTAAAACAGAAAATGTTACAAACGCATGCTCAAATTAAACATTGGTTTTAATATTAAAGTAATTTCACAATTACTTTCAGTATTACTTTTCAGCAAATGATTTCCTAGTAAATCTGTATTCAGTCATAAAAAAGACATAATTAGGCAAGGGCATAAAATAGTGCACGACTGTAAGGAAACAACAATCAAAAACATTTTTTTTTTAAAATACTAAGCAGTTAAGGAGAAAAATTGGGGTTTCCTATCAAAGGTAAGCCATTTACAAAAATGAGCATTTTCTTTTATAATAAAATCACTTTATAATTTGTCCAAATTAGCAAATGACTTTCCAACATAAACTAGAAACTTGTTTATTAGACAAGAAAGCTCCCACTCATCGTCATTAACTGAAAGAAGTGTATGTTCGATGAAGGGAATGTGTAATACAATCAATTGTTCTGGCGGAGGTATATTAGCAGAAGTATAGAGAGGACACGAATATCCTAAGTCGGTATTTGAGCTCAATCTCTGATCTTAACCTTGGGTACACGGGCCTGAGTCTGGTACACGACAGATCGTCTATCAGAGATGCACATTTGTGCAAAGTTTCATTAAAATCCCACAACCCATTCAAACCTTATAGAGCGGACACTAAAATCCCTTTGTTGACCTTTGAACCCTGTTTGTGACTTTGCCCTTGGGGCGATGGACCATGGTGTGGTAAGCCACACATTGTCTAATTTTAAGATACACATTTACGCAAAGTTTCATCAAAATCCCCAGCTTGTTCAAACGTTATGGAGCGGACATGAAAATCTCTATGTTGATCTTTGAACCTCGTTTCTGACATTGAGATTGGAACCATGAGCCTTGGTGTGGTACACAACGCACCATTTAGTGAATGTACATATTTGTGCAAAGTTTCATTGAAAAGTTATGGAACTGACAAGAAAATCCCTATGTTGACCTTTGAACCCCGTATGTAACCCCGACCGAGGGTCTGGGTTTGGTACGCGACACATTGTCTAGCCTAGATACATATATGTGCAAAGCTTAATCGAAATCTCTCAACCCATTGAAGACTTATGGACCGGACACGAAATCTCTCAACCCATTGAAGACTTATGGACCGGACACGAAATCTTTCAACCCACTGAAGACTTATGGACCGGACACGAAATGCGGGGCAGAGTGACGGGCGGAAAGTCAAACACTATATGCCAACCACGTAGAGGTGTAAGTATACAAGTATCTTCTAATATCAGAGTCGACTTGCCATACTCAGAACTAGTATTTCTATTGCGTGTTTGAATTAATGGACTATCAAGACGGCAAGTTTCTTACATAATAACATTATTGTTGATTATGTCTTTGTAACAAGTGCATATAATAACGAATAGTTTCAAAATACCTTTCTATCTCTAAAATGTTGAATATTTTTATATTATATTTTAAAATAAACGGTATCTATTATTGCAGCAAAATACAAGATAAAACTTTAAAACATTTACTCATTTTTTGCTCCCAATTACTGATCACATCATAAGCTACTAGCAGTGGGTTCGATATTTGATATTGAACATCGAATATTGAAACCGCTGCTAACTTCAAACACATCGACTGAACTAGTTTTTATCAAAGGTCGGTATTATGCAGTGTAGCGAGCATGCGCCCTTACTTTTTCCATAGTTGTTGTAAGATTTATTATACAAGACCTAAACCATAGCAAATGGGACTGACACAATACAACTTATTTTAACTGTTCAAAGTGACCGAATTTGTCAGAATTTATCGATTTATATAGCGTTGTCTCCAAACATAATTTTAATCTCTCAATTTTAATTCTTCTAATATTATTATTTTTTTTTAAATGGCGATAATTACATTGAATCGAAAATTGCTACTGACCTGTGTTCGTTTTCGACATACGGAAGAAAAAAAAAATTCCGAAAATTGGGTAAAATGTTATTAAGTACATTGTGTCTCATTCTCCCGGTTCATGTCACTTTTGCCCAAGAAACAAATATCAATCAAAATGGTAAAACGAGGTTTGCTTCGTATTTGAGACTGATGTTGCTATAAATACAGACACGATGGAGATTACATTTGTGTGATTTTTTTAAAAGGAAAATAATAATAGATTTGAGAAATGTGTTTAATTTGTGCCAGTTGTATTAGAGGCTAGTACCTACAACATTTATTACATAATGAAATTTAAGTCACTACGCCTTTTGGATGGAATCGCTTAACTTTGAACAGTCGACTACAATGAACAGTCGACTACAATACTCTAGAACGTGCTGACATGAAAATCGATCATCGGCCACAGGGATGCGAAGCAATTTTTCAAAAATAACTTTGCTAAGCAGATCCTGAAGCTGAATCTGCAAGTCAAATAGACCTTAATACTTGTAATCGCGACGAAACCTTCTCAAGTGCAAAATAATTTAAAAGTCACTGTGACTAAAGCTTGAGCTATTGGTAAAAATTTTATAATTTTAGTTCATGGGTGTTTCACTCACTAGGTCACTTTTATATTACACCCATTGTTAACATCATATGCACAGGTCACGTGTGCAAGGATGTGTATTATGCAAATGACATGCTTTGTATGAGAACCACGTGGGTGTCCGAAATCACACTACAAGAATTTCACACATTCGTCTCTGCACGGACATTATTGTTGAATTGAAAACAAAAATCAGAAATGTAGAGCACAAGAACAGCAATAGTAAGATAAAAGAAAACAAATAACAAAATACAACAGCAGCTGCAGCAGCAATGCTTCTTTAAAAATATATCGAAATAAAATACGTTGAATTTGCTAAAATATGTTTAATTCATAGACAAATATTCATGATGCTTGTGGTTGTGATGATGATGATGGTTATTATTATTATTATTATTATTGATAATGATAATAATGAGGAAAGTCATTTATAATTGTATGACACTGGACAGAAACTTTTTAAAAAGTAAAATGTTAATTACGTTATGGATTGCTTAAAATTTTCTTCATTTTTCGTTAAGATTTTGTAAAAGTAAAAGAAGCTATTTCATTGACGCCTTGTGCTTAATGACTTTCAGTGACGTATATTATTTGGTTGAATGTAAAACTTGTAATTCATATATTTTTCTATCACAAGCAACTGTCCCGTGTTCTCTGTTACATTACAGTACACTGTACAGACATGAACTCGTTTCTGTCAGAAAAAGTTGCTAGAAGGAGAGTGGGCATTATCAATAGTGTTCCTTTCTTTTTTTACTGGTCGAAGCAAATCCATGTAACTGAATAGCAAGCTTTAAATCTTCAGGGGTATAATAGATATACTAATTATCAAATGAATTCACTATTATTTTTGTTTTCGAAAAATATTTTGTATTAGAATACAACAAGTGTCCGATGAGACCTGACAGCATGTCCGGATTAACCCGAAACTGTCCGATCTGACACGATGAAGTATCAATCCAGTACGGTGAAATATCACGTGATAAACGGTTTATAAATATCACAACTACTTTCAGTTATATAAATGACATACTGCGAAAAGATAAGAACCCGAAAATACAAACAAATAAGTCTATTCAATCCTGATTATTGAATGCTCTGCACCTTAACTGTCATCAAGAAACTTCTAGACTAAAATTATTGATCGCTTTGGACACTTTTACAATGGTGGCCAGGTACTAAACTGGGTCAAGAAAATAGAACGTCGGGTCTAATCGTCACAATATTGGGTAGTACACATTTTATTTTCAACATGCGTAGCTTTCATTGTGACATCAGAGAGCGACATTCAGTCCGGTTTGTACTGGATCACACCTATAGGTTGACCTCGTCCAAAAATGTCCAGGCACCTTAAGATTGAGTTTTGCCGTATGTGTTTCTCGGGGCGTGTAAATAATGATCTGCCTAAAGAATATGCATGCATTAGGATCCAAATAAAGTGAATAATCGCGATTTAAAGGTGTGTGTAATCAAAGTCTAAAAAACGACACCTGTTACTGAAATACTCCTCACTGAACGCATACATGATCTGTATGACAGTTACTATACCTAACACCAATGCTGGAAAATCAGTAGATCTAGCACTCATCCAAAGAAAACTATCTATCATAAAAATTAAGTAAAGAAAATCTGAATGCATCCAACAATTTAAATTGCAAGAAAAAAATCGAAAATAAATATGATTTATACAAATATTGAAAATGGACGGTTAGTGTTCGCTAGTTGCAGCTGTTAGTACGAGAGAGAGAGAGAGAGAGGGAGAGAGGGAGAGAGAGAGAGAGAGAGAGAGAGAGAGAGAGAGAGAGAGAGAGAGAGTGTGTGTGTGTGTTTGTCAAACTGACCTTTGATACAATGTTACAATGTATCAGTCAACAAATTCCCTTTCACGTAAACAGTGCATTTTATCCACACTGAATGGCATTGTTTTATCCTTCACTCGGAATTTAATGAAACACAAGCGACTCCAAAATGAATCTATATCCTGTTTTCGAGGTATTATCCAAGACCGATGGACAACAATACTCTGGCAACAATCATGACACTCACAGCACTTTCAAATTTACCCGCCACCATGACAGCATCATGGAGGCAATCCCAACGATACTAAAGCATGCCCTCGCAAGCTTCGAATTTTATAATAGGGGTTGTTCTGAACTTACGTTTCCGTTAAGGGTGAAATCCAAGACTATCCGATTAGTCCGTCCGGATACTTTATAGGTTTTCGAAATTGGCCAACAAGTGTCGATTTTTCTCCAATATGTCATGAATTGAACGAGGTCTGCTGATATGTTTTGAAAATTGATCCATTCTTGATTACAGCTGGCGTAAGTTTTACATTATGATACGAAAATAGCACAAGATGGCAGGGTTGGAAATACCGAGGGGTGAGGACTCGTTTCCTCCCTTATTCTATATTGTTACAGGTTTGGACCCCCAAGCCCTGTATCCATTGACCGATACTCTTAATTTCATTTGTAACGGGCCCCTGTGCCATGCTCAGTCAACGCAAACTTTTGTAATTTGGAAAAATATAGTCAAAGGTGAGAAGGGTGCTAAAGCCATGCTATCTTTAAGAGACAAGACAAACCAATGTATATGATAAGCTGCATAAGTATGACGATGACCTCCATACCGGTAAAATAAAAAAGAAAGTAAGTACATATATACTGTAAACACCATGAAAGATACATACCACTATAATGGCTACAATTAAAATTAAGGAAGACGAAACACAGTGAGAAAATTCTCTGAATCATAAAAATGCCCTGTAAGTAGAGTATATATATATATATATATATATATATATATATATATATATATATATATATATATATATATTTATTTATTTATTTATTTTTAAAAAAAATGTATGTGCCAAATATTCCACAATAATGCAGTCTGATTGGAACTGTCTTTACCCAAAAATTGTTTCATTCAGTTTTGGATCGTATTTAGCATGTCAGGAATTTGACTAACATTGATAAAGAATATGTACTATATAAATAATTGTTATTATTATTATTATTATTATTATTATTATTGCAATACAACAAAAATAAGTCCTAAAAATTAAATTAAAAATAAGGTACATATATAAATTATTTATATTGTTATTAAAATAATTTTTGATTTCAAAATCTGATTAAATTTCTTAATTTTTAAAATTATGATAAAAATATCGACAAATAATGTGAAAATATTATTTATGATTTTACTTGTATTTATTTTTTTTTTACATTTATATAGAGCTATCTGAATTTTTTAATTATTACTTAAGGTCCACATGAATAGGTTCATAGTTGTACTACTACTACTACAATAATAATAATAATAATAATAATAATAATAATAATAATAATAATATAATAATAATAATCATGTCTAAATTAGTTCTTTTTGAAATGTTGTGAAAGCAACAACATTTTAAATACCCCTAAAGA
Organism: Margaritifera margaritifera; assembly: GCA_029931535.1. Classification (NCBI taxonomy): domain Eukaryota; kingdom Metazoa; phylum Mollusca; class Bivalvia; order Unionida; family Margaritiferidae; genus Margaritifera; species Margaritifera margaritifera. The sequence continues at coordinate 1,325,954 of JAQPZY010001133.1, forward strand.
CACTTTTGTTCAGACGGCATTATGGTGGAATGTTTGGTATATAGTAAAAAAAAAAGGATATTTAAAAAATCTCTACTCAACTTACAGGCCATTATTACAATTCAGAGAATTGAGTCACTGGTTTCATCTCCTTTCATTTTAATTATAGGTGTTATATTGGTAGGTATCTTTTATGATGTAATTTGTGTATACACAGTGTTTCAACTTGAGCGCGGGATCATGCTCCTGGGTCCACTTTTCAGCAGGAAAAATCGAAAACTACGCATACAACTTTTTTTGTGAATGTCCATCCACGTCAATGTTGGCGCTAGCAATAGCCAAAGTTGCTAAAGGTGATAAAACTGTAAGATGGCAATTGATAGCCATTTTTAAACAATATACCTGGCAATGAAAACATTCAAAGTTTGTGGTAGTCGGTCTAGTTGCAGTGTAAAGTCTTTGATGGCCGCTAGTGTGCGTATTTTCGAAGTGCAAGTCACCCCTATGGCAATGAAGATTTAATTTATTTTGAGGTTGAAATAATGACAAAAGAGACTAAATTTATGTAAATACACAATTTGTCATTTAATCGATGATTTACTAATTTGAAGAAAAAAATGTAATTAAGAAAAAATGGGTATTTATAATAATAAATGCTGGCAGATAATGAGTGAACATTAAAGTTACATGGAAATGAGAGCAAGATCCGGAACGGAAAATTACATTGTGCAGCTCATTTGAGGTTAAGTAGATATTCAAACATGTTAATGTTTTCATGAGTTACTTGAGCATATGATAAAATGTTTATTACAATAATGTAAGTGTCCATGGAAATTATGATAGTACAGTGCAGACGACAAAGTTAAGGTGGTAAAACTGTCAAAGCAAAAAGATTATCTCATTTGCTTTTTGCACTACTAGTACATTATGTACTGCTATTTTCATTTGTCCCTTTAACATATTGTGTCCCCCCAGATTGGAAGGATGAGGGACAGTTTCCCCTGCCCTTGGGATCCTAGATGCATTGTATACAGTATATATGTACTGACTATTTCTTTTTACCTGCCCGAGGGTCCGCGTGATACCCCTCCAACTCATCGTGTACATTAAGCTGCTCCGTAACCAAAAAAATAGCATGGATTCCACATTGTAATTGCTTTATTGCGACTATATTTTCCAATGTACAAAAGTTTACTTGGATGGACAAAGGTATGGTTTGAAATCTGTAAATTCTGTAGTAAATAAATAATTCTCAACTAGATTGTAATTGTGTCACGTAAATACGTTTGAGATAGAAGGTCGGGTACAATTCATAATGGATAGAAAGCTGACTATGGTTGTTTTAAAATGGCATTGTGAATAGTAACTGGTGTTGCATTTAACAATATATTTCTGCAAATGTCCTGAAAAAAAGCTAAAGAGACCTCTTTTGACATTGGCTTCAATAATTTTATACTGTTATTTTCCCCATTAATGTGGTCACTACCAGGGCCTGTTGTAGAACTGAACATTTAGAGGAGAAATTCTCTCCTCTATTTTGTAAATGGGTGAGGAGGGGTTAAATGAAGAAATAAAGGTGTGATGTGCCAATATGATGCAATTGCATGACAATCAAGCAATCGTGCGTCTTAGAATACACTCTGAACTGTGTATTTCATTCACCTTTTCAAGGTTTTCGTAAGTTAATTTGTGGCACCTGAGAAAGAGTGGCTGAAAGTTGACATAACCATGTAGGGGTGACATCCCTTGAATAATCACACGCTACTGTCGTCTGTGACTAATTTGCAAACATATTTTTTTATTCAGTAATAAATAAAACAGTGTTCAAGAGAAAAGAAAACTTGTTCTAATACTAAAGAAAATGTTTAAGACAAATCACTGAAATAATTATTGACCGGAAATCAGCTGGAATTTTGGAGCCTGCACGCCCCTTCAAAACAATTTGACGACATGGCATCAGTTTTAACATGATGAGGTTCTTGGCCCTTTGAAGGTGAGATGAATGTATAGTGTCTACGTTAAAGGGGAAAAGAACGTTGTGAAATTGTTAAAGCTCCTGTACTCTGAACTCTTAGTGAAGCCATTTGCATTAATACATTTCTAGATGTAGTACAAGGTACCATTTGCGATGCCAGTTGAAAGCAACAATAGATGTAATATTACCGCATTACAGGAATTTGTATCAGAAAACCAATGGTTCCTCTTGATGGCTATTGGCCTTACCTATATTAACCTATGCAAAGTCTTATAAGGCCAAGTAAAAAAAGTATGTGTTTCCTATAACAGGCTTTAAGTTGTGTCAGAAGGTAATTTGTTTTTATTTCAAATTTTTTTTAATGTATGAATTCGTATATTCACGATTAGTTCTGATCGTCAAACTGAAGAACTACAAAGTACTTCGAGTGGCCAACACTAAATACCGAAATGACAAAAAATCCGGAACAGACCAGAAAGTAGTTGTATGTGGATGTTGGGGGTCAAATGGGTCACTTGGGGGTCAATGGGAATTTAACATGGTGATGGCACTTGGGGGTCACTTTTGGGTCATACGGGAATTTAGCATTGTGGGCCTCTACGGGGTCAAACGGGAATCGAACAGGTGTGTGGGGTACTTGGGGGTCAAACGGGAAAGGAACGGGAAAAGGAAACAAAGTGAGAGAGAGAGAGAGAGAAGTAGGGCAATCATTGGGAAAATTAATCTTTCCTTGAAAAATGGGTGGCCCTGAAAAGGGCCGTTGGTTTTTTTCTTTGGTTTAACATTGGCATCTCCTGGAGGGTTGTCTTCTTTTTCGGAGACTTCTACGGACTTCCGGACCGTAGATCAAGACCCTCTTCAGGCAGCCTTGTCTCTCCACATAAATCCGACGTTTCCAGATGGCGGTCTCTGTGATTTTAGTGATGGCCCATGAAGCTTTGACATACATGGGGAATGCTGGGTTAAACAACATCCCCGAGATGATAGTCGATGATTCCACACTTGTCCACATCTTGTTTTTTTCTTGGAGTGATCTTGGAGAAAAAAAACCGGTGAAGCTCTACGAGACAAGCGGTCGTGTATATACCCTACGATCGGATTGAAATGAATCGAAATCAACTACCAATCCAAACACGCGTTACAAGCGGGTCGGTTTTTCTTCCAATGGAAAGAGAGTAGGGGTGTGACGTCATTTGGGGTTCAAAGGCATCACAGCGTTCGTAGGGATTTTACTTTTTGGACAGCCTAAGTATGACGGGGACTGGAAATACAATGTATTGTAGTGAGCCTGCAACGAATTGTGTGTTGAACTTCCAACCGGAAGATTTTAATTTAGATTTTCTGTCTCAAGAATTTGAGCCTGAAATCACTACGACTGCTGCTGTACCACTTCACTCTTTGCTGCCGGTCATGGAGGATTTTAAAAAGAAGCAACAAGAATAAATGGAAAAAATTGTTCAGCGACAGAAAGAAGCGGAAGAAGTGTTTCTTCAACAAGAAGAGGAAAGAAGAAAACGAGAAGAAGAAATAAGAAAGTTAGAAGAGGAGAAGAGTGAAGAACCGCAAGAAGAGAGCGAGGAAGATAAAACGGTGAGTCTACTACTCCAAGACATTTTACGTGAGTTAAAGCATCTAAGAAAGTTATATGAGTATTCTTTAACACAACCCAAGAGAAAAAGACCATCACGGGCGAAACATACGAAAACCACCACTACTAGTGAGATGCTACCACCACCACCACCACCAGTCACTACTACTACTACTACCACCAAAGCAGCAGCATGTCAACTCCATAAGTTTGTTTTAACAAAAACAAACACACCAAACGGTCCTTTTCAGGGCCACCCAGATCTCTAGAAAAGAAATCACATTGCCAAAAAATCAAGTAAAACTTTAAATCCCATTCCTTGGTTTTTGTGTAAGAGTGCGTGCGTGCGTGCATCCATACTCTAAAATAACAACAACAAAAAAACAAAACACAAAGACACTTACTTTTTTTCCATTCTGTTCTATTCTCATTTTTTTTTGCAATCAACATCACACCACACTCCAAAAAAAAGTTCATTGTTCACTGTCTGCTGTCTCTCTTGTTCTTCTTGAATTTCTTCACAGGAATCAAGGATTCTTTTTCTTCCTCACTGTCATCTAGTCGTCTAGCTTTCTTGCTTTTCTTGACGATAGGTTCTTCTTCTTCTTCTTCTAGGTTTGAAGATCCCTCGGCTTCCTCCCTTTCTGATAGATTTTCTTCTTCTTTCTGAGGGCACTCCGAAGATCAATGTCCTTTTCCTTTACAATGATAACAGGTATCTTTCCCTTTATCTCTGTATTGGTTTTGACTTGTGGACATTCTGGAGCCCAATGTCCTTTCTCTTGGCAGATATAACAAGTATCTTGACTTTTATCTCGAGAGGTAGAGGAGGAGTAGTCCTTACTCTTACTGGTAGTATACTTTCTAAGGACTGTCTGCAAATCACTCACCAAAAAAGCAATCTGTCTTCTTGACTCTTCCATCTTTACTGTTTGAAAGTTCAATCACAAAGACTGATTCTGAAGGTAAGAAGGTCTCTCTATATATAGTCTCCTGTGTGAAACTGAATCAGATTCAAATCAGACTTCAAAATGAAAAGATCACGCCCAATCTATGAGAAAACAGAAGAAGAAACAAAGAGGGCACGACGACAAAGATTTTCCGTGCCACCTGAAACACCGCTGGCTGAACTGCTAGCTCAAGTCCATGCTAGCGACTTCGAAGAAGAGATGAGTGAACCTGAAACCTTATCACCTTCTAACCCACCCAAAACCCAACCCCAAAAAACCACCACCATCACCAACACCTCTGACTAAGAAAGTCCTACCGTAGCTCCCGAAAATTACTATCGGATTCGAGAGACGCAAAAAATAACCTTTCGAAAATTTAAAACCAGAGCCTACACTCACACGGTTCACTTCAAAGACTTCAAGTCCGAAGTACCTCCCGAGAAAGCGGCGGGGTTCATTAGCGATTATTGGGGATCTGTGTTACAGAACTTGAAACGACAATGCGGAGCCAAAGAAGACGATCGATTGAGACTGGCCATCCATCACGACAATTTGAAGTCGCCTGTCTGGATCGAGTTCAGCACCCCGGCAGAATTAACACCAGACAAAGTCATGTCCAAAATCGAACACGTTCAACAATCCAACGACAAGTATACCATCACAGATGGAAAGGCTATACTTTACATGACTCACGTTGCTCCTCCTCGAGGGAGCGGACGAAGTAGGAAAGTGTTACTGGTGGACGACCTTCGAAGTACAAAACGCAGTGTCGTCCAAATTGACAATTTACAAGACCAGATGTGTTTGGCTCGGGCGATCGTGGTGGGGCGAACGTATGCCAACAAGAACGAGAGCAAAGAATGGAAAAAAGCCTGGGAAAACATTCGACAATCGGACAGAGTCAAACAACGAAACGAAGCAGAACTCCTGTTACGACAAGCTGGTATCCCCAAAGAGACCGTGTGTGGTATTTCTCAAATGCAACAACTTCAAGACGTCTTGCCTCCAGGCTACACTTTGAAAGTACACCCTCAAGAAGTGCGCGGAACTCTGCTGTTTCGAGGCCCCGATTTCCCCGAAGGAAAAACATTCACCTCTACCACCATCAAGAACATTTCGATGCCATCACCAGTATCACAGGATTTCTAGAATACTCTTACTACTGCGAGAAATGTGACAAAGGATTTAACAATCGGGAGCAACACATTCATTGCGGAGAGAGATGTCTGGGCTGTTTAGCGGACAAACCATGCCTTCCTGAACAACACCACGTGGGAATTGTCGACGCACTTTTGTCAGTCCCTCTTGTTACCAACAGCATCGCAAGACACAAGGACACCAACAAAAATGTGCTTGCGACTTATTGAAATTGTGCTCCACGTGTCGACAGCAGATTCGAACCAACAACCCCAAGGCACACATTTGTGCTGGAAAGAAAAGATGTCCTATTTGTTACCAGATCGTGGATTTTGATCATCAATGTTTCATTCAAAAGTACGACAAGACAGAGAAGAAAGATTTAAAGAAGAACAAGAACCAAGTGGATTTCATCTTTTTTGATTTTGAATGCATGCAAGAAACAGGCATTCACATTCCCAATTTTTGCGTGGCTCATCGGGCTTGTGAGAAGTGCATTCAAGAAACGATCCATTTTCACTGTCCTCATTGTAGTAGGATTCCAAGAGGACAAAAAAAAAATCTTTCGGGGTCCTAACACTCTATCCGAGTTTGCTGAATGACTTTTAGACCCCACCGACGACACTTGGAGCGAAGAGGACATTCAACGTTACGGAGACTGTCATCGGTATGCGACCGTCATAGCTCACAATTTCTCGGGACACGATGGACAGTTTTTGTTAAATTATTATTTGCGACAAGGTACCGAACGCCCTGAAGTCACCATGAACGGAAACAAACTCATCTACATGAAAGTGGGCCAAGTCAAATTCAAAGATTCCATGAGTTATTTGGCCATGCCTTTGAGTCGAATGCCAAAAACATTTGGCATGACAGAAATGGCCAAAGGCTATTTTCCTCACTTCTTCAACACGGAAGCTAATCAACATGCCGTCCTATCTTATTTGCCTGACCTCCATGATTACGACCCCGACGGAATGAGCCCCGAACAGCGAGAAGCCTTTCACGCTTGGTACCGCGCTCACCAGTATGATCCATTTGAATTCAAAAGGAAATAATGAAGTACTGTCGATCCGATGTGGACATTTTACGGCGTTGCTGTGGAAAGTTTCGAGAGTTATTTTGTAGATCACGGAGACGTCGATCCTTTGAAAGATGCGTGCACCCTACCCAAAGCCTGTTCCTTAGTGTACACCCAAAATTTCATGCCCGAGAACGAACTAGCCATCATCGACTCCAACACGTCTCTCTTTGCCAGTCGTCAATATTCGGCCAAAGCTTTACGTTGGCTCCATTACTTGTGCCAAAAAGAAGACAAATGGATACAACATGCCAGAAACGGAGGAGGGGAAAAGAAGATTGGATCTTATTCCGTGGATGGTTGGGATTTAGAAAACCTGCACACAGTGTACGAATTTCAGGGTTGCTTGTTTCACGGATGTCCTACCTGTTATCCTGATCGAGATATGAAAAGTCCTTATTCAGACTCTACCATGGAACAGTTGTACGAACGCACTTACCAACGACGACTCAAGTTAGAAAGTCAAGGATACCAAGTGGTTGAAATGTGGGAGCACGACTACGATCGACGTTTGAAAACCGATCCTGAATTTAAGAGCATCACCGAAAGTTACGACGTGGCCGACATCGAACCTTTGGATCCGCGCCTCAGTTTATTTGGAGGACGAACCAATGCCACTCGCTTGCTGTACAACGTAGACGAATCCAAAGGAGAAGAAATCAAATACATCAACGTGTGTTCGTTGTATCCTTGGGTGTGTAAATACAAACGATTTCCAACCGGACACCCAGAAATTTTGACAGAACACATCGACGTGCAACACATTCGTCAATACGAAGGATTGATCAAATGTAAAGTCTTACCCCCGACCGACTTGTACCACCCCATCTTACCTCACCATTGCCAAGGAAAACTGATGTTTCCTTTATGCCGGACGTGTGCCGAAACATGCAACCAAGATCACCCCTGTCACCACACGAAGGAAGAATGGTCTTTGACAGGAACGTGGGTCAGCGCCGAATTCTTTCGAGCTCTGGATCGTGGATACCGTTTGTTGAAAGTGTACGAAATCTGGCACTTTCCAACCACGGCACAATACCAAAAGGACGACGCCACGAATCATCCAGGCATTTTCTCGGGGTACGTCAACCAATTTTTAAAACTGAAACAAGAAGCCAGCGGCTATCCTTCGTGGTGCAAGACTCCCGAAGACCAAGTCCGATTCAAAGAAGAGTACCGTGACGTCTAAGGCATCACTTTGGAAGACGTCGAAAAGAACGAAGGAAAAAGATCGTTTGCCAAAGTCATGCTCAATTGTTTGTGGGGAAAAATGGCCCAACGACCCACCTTAACCAAGACGGAATACGTGACCGATCCTTATCGCTACTATCAACTGGTGGACGACAAAAGTGTACTAGTCAAATACGTCGAAATCGTCCGTGATGATTTGATCTTAGTCAATTTCGAAGAAGAACCCAAGTTTGTAAAACCTGACAAGTTTAGCAACGTAGTCATTGCCGCCTACGTGACAGCCCATGCTCGTTTGAAGTTGTACGACGAAGCTTTAGAAGTCTTGGGAGATCGTGTCCTGTACTTTGACACCGACAGTTGCATGTACATCCATCGACCTTGTTGCCCACACCCTACCATCCAAGGAGATCGTTTAGGAGCCTGGACAGAAGAGCACCCTCAAGACACCATCCTGAGTTGCCAGCGGTGGCCCTAAAAATTACGGCTACCGATACCGAGACCAAGAAGGTCAACTTCACACCCAATGCAAAGTCAAAGGATTGACCCTCAACTATCGAACCAGCCAAGTGGTCAATTTTGAGGTTTTGAAAAATGCTTTGCTGTCTGGACAAGTGGAAGACTTTCGAGTGAAAACGTTAGAACCTCACAAGATCGTACGGTTACCTAATCACCAAATTGTCACTTGTCCTTTACAAAAAGTGTACCAAATCGTGTACCAGAAACGAGTGAGACTTGCAGACCACACCACTTTGCCTTACGGACACGCCGATCTGCAGTAGAAAAAAAGGGACCCCCTTGAACAGAAAAGACAACACCAAGATTGACGATGACTTCAACACCGTGTGATGAACCCACTGCAGACCTCAAGTTGAAAGAATACAAATTTTCCGTGGTCTTGCCTGACTATTGTGATTGTGCCAGTCGATTCAACACGTTCAAAAAATGGCCTAAATGGCATGGATTACCTATTTCCAATTCTTTAGTCAGAGCAGGATTTGTCTACTTTGGACAGGGAAACAAAGTAAAAATTCAGCTATCCTGGAACATATCAGATGGTCTCAAAACTGTGCTTACCTTTCTTTGTCGTTTCCACCGATTACATTGCAGTACTTTGCGGATGGTACAGTCGACAGGTATAAAAAAGGAACCCCTTCCAAGCCTAACCATTCATTCTGACTTTCAACATTGACCGAGCAAGAAGAAAAAAAAGATGAGTGCTTTTGTCATCCTCCCACCAAAGATGAATAAGAATACTCATCCACCCACCCACCAAGGGAGAAATCTAGTGTGAACTCCAAGTGCCATCACGACTTGGAGTGTGATGCGGTGCCATGCGACGAGACGGATTCCGTACGCGTTGACAGCAGCGATTCACACGATGAGACGGATGCCGTACGCTTGGACATCACCGATGCAGCACCTCACCGTCCCTTTTACGATGCAGGAACACCTGTCCTTTTTATTAATCGTACACATAATTGTCATACCTACAGGAGTAAAGAATTGACGATACCTGTGGCTTTGCCTGGTTATTCCAAGTTTGAAAAGCGACTAAAGACGTTCCAAGACAAGTGGCCTAAATATCTACTACAAGCAACTACTGCCAAAGCTTTAGCCAGATCTGGATTTATCTACTTGGGAGAAGGAGATAAAGTTCAGTGTTTCAGTTGCGGTGTGAGACTTCACCAATGGGAGCCTACCGACTCAGCTTACATTGAACATGCCAGATGGTCTCCGCACTGTCAGTTCTTACCTTTAGTGGCCTTAGAAGAGTACGGGTACGATGAGCCAGATGCCAAGAAGAAGTAACATGTCGGATGATACTTTACAAGAATACATTCGTGGTTTACCTTTGGAGCTGCGAGAACGCATTTACCAGTATTTACCTAGCTTAGAAGACCGCATTCGTGGTTTACCTTTGGAGCTGCGAGAAGGCATTTACCAAGAATGGGTTCAGATACAAGTGAAACGTAAAGAACAGTTACATCCTTTACGACACAGACAATTTAGCCATTGGTATCTGAATGCTGTAAGAATACTGATTAGTGCCAAGTTGTTCAAATGGTCAGACATTGATAGAAATGGAAATTGGGCTTGTAAGGAATTGGATGGCACCACCTACCGTGTGGGAGTGATTCATAGAATTCGATGGAACGAAGTGAAGGAAACAACCAACTTACAGGAATACCAAAAACGTTTACGAGAAGTGTCACCTCAAGACGAAACGCCTTTACGTCAAGTGAGGTTGTGTAGTACGATCCTCACTGAACATCTTGGACAACCTTTACCCACCGATTCCATTTGGCTAAAGTGTGACTGTTTTGTCACCAAGAAGACTAGTTTAGAAGACCGCATTCGTGACTTGCCTTCGAAGCTGCATTTACAAAGAGTTGGTCCAGATCCAAGTGAAACGCAAACTCAAAGTCATTCCTCGATTTTTAAAACTATTGCTACTTCCACCGTATCAGAAGCCTGATTCTGGAGAGAAACTATCACCGCTATCGTGAAGAACACAAAAGAGAGTTACTTCTTTCCAAGTCAGAAACTTTACCAGAGTACATTCGTGGTTTGCCTTTGGAGGTGCGAGTACGCATTTACCGAGAGTTTGTCAAGATACAAGTGAAACGCAAACTCAAAGTCATTTCTCGATTTTTAAGGTATGCTTACTTCCAAACTGTCAGAAGAAAGATTCTGGAGAAAACCTTTCATTGTAGAATCCCGGGAATAGTCTATCACAAAAGAACCTGGATATAAAAACCCACCACAAAAGATACCCACCTTGGGAATCTCACCCTATAAAAACCCACCATGCCTGATCTGTGGTCTTCACTTGTGAAACGTATTCCGTGAAAGGAAGTCAACGATCGTGTTCAGACCTTAGAGGATTATAAACACTTGATACAAGAACTGTTTCCATTGAATTTTGGACGCTATGTGGTGTGTGTCTTAGTGACTACCTTTCTTAGATTTCGTTTTCCAGGACATTCGTTGTGGAGTATTTTTGAGGATCAGTGTTTGTCTTGGATTATTTTGGAGGACCCGTGGTTGTTTTGGACTACATTGATAAACCATCAACAAAAAAAAACATGACCATTCATGCTTTATCGGTACACGAAAGACAAATTGTACTCAAAGTGTTGAGAGTGGTGATGAAGACGAGTGGGGTACCTCCGTGTGAAGAAGACATTAGTCAAACTTATCTACCTTTGACACGTTTCAAGAAGTGTGCCTTGTTAGTTGGTTGCACCAACAACTTACCGGTTAGAAAGATGTACGTGACTGGAGAAAAATTGGTTTCGATGTTTGGCTACAAGAAGTACCCCAGTTTGCCAAAGATCTGGCACGTCACTAAGTGTCCAAAAGTGAAATGGAAACCTAAGTCACAAAAAAATGACCTTAGAAACAATCCTGGAAGAAGAACCTGACACAGTAGAGAAAGACCACACCTTCGTCGTCGTCCAAATACAACCCCCTGAGGAACACACCCCCTCCTTACCGTCAGAGACATTTCATTCTTTTACCACCACAGAGACTCGAAGAATACTACCACCAGTGCCTGGGCCTTCCATTCCTAGGACAGTGTTTTGTTCTTGTTGTACATTGACTTGTTTGTACAGAACTTTAATTCTTTTAGTGGTAGCCTTAATCTTGTATGTGACCATTTTTGCCGTTTGCATTTTTGTCCTTCATGACTTGTAAAAAATGTTTTTGCTGTGTTGTTTGTTTTTGAAAAAAAAAATAAACGTGTATGAAACGTATAAAATGTCTTGGGTCTTTTGTCTTCTTCTCAAAAATCTTCCTACCTCAGTCATGGCTACATCTTCTTCTTCCTCGTCTACCTCTTCTACTTCCTCTGTGGTCAAAGTGATTGACGAAAAGTTAGATCGTCCCAGTTGGGACGCTTTGTATCTGCGCCATCCCTTTAACATGTTGATTGCTGGACCGAGTAATTCAGGTAAAACTGAATTTGTCAAACGTTTGATCGAACACAATCTCATCCGTTCGATCGTCCACCTCAAAGCATCGTGTGGTGTTACAAAGAGTGGCAACCGTCTTACACCTTACTTCGTGAAAGTCAAGGAGAAGCCATTTCGTTTGTAGAAGGCATCCCTCGCGAAGACGATGGGATCGTGTCTGAGGTGAGTCAAACACATCTAGTCATCTTCGACGACGTGTTAGGAGAAGACGAAGAAGAAATTAAACTTTGGTTTACACGAAAAGGACACCATCGAAATGCCAGCATCATTTACATTACTCAAAATTTATTTCAACAAAGTAAAGCCCATCGGACCATCAGTCTCAACGCTCATTACGTGGTGCTATTTAAAAGCCCCAGAGACAAATCTCAAGTGCAAGTGTTAGCCAAACAGTTAGGCACTCCTTGGTTAAATTATGCGTACGACGATGCCACTCAAACACCTCATGCGTATTTACTCACTGACTTAAAACCGACCACTCCCGACTATTTGAGATTTCGTGCCCAATTGTTTCACCATTGGTGCCAAGAAGGAGGCCCTGTCATTTACACGTCCCCTTCAGTCACACTCTGAAAACAAAAATATAAAAACATCCACTACGTCATTTCTGTCTCACAGTCTTCGAGATGACTTCCTTTCAATCTCATCCTCCTGCTAAATTGATTCGTGCCTTGTATGGCATCAGTCGCGAAAAAAATACACAAGTCCGTGTTCATTTGTTAGAAGCTAGTCTTAAATAAGTGTTACGATGGTTTACTTTGACGGCACGTCAATTACTGCAAGGCATCATTCACATCCCTCATCAAACTCAACGTTTTTTTCAAAAACATAAAGGGGCATTGTCACAACTAGCTGATCCTAGAATCGATCCACGGACTAAAAAACAAATCATTTTAACCCCTGGAGGGAGCGGTTCTTTAGAAGGGGTCATGATTTGTTCCCTTTTGAAATGGGATCCTAATGCCCAAGCCAAAAAACCCAAAACACCAAAAAAGAAGAAAAGCCCTAAAAAGAAAAACCCTCAAAAGAAAGCCATCAAGAAAAAGAAAAGTTCTGCCAAGAAGAAAAAAACACCCACCACCACTGGCACCCGCAAGAGAGATACTGCTGCCAGGACGCAAACGTACACCCGCAAGACACCACCAAAACAGCCAGCAGTGACGAGGTCTCCTCTTGCGTCCACTTCTTCATCTTCTTCACCTCCTTTCATGATGATGATGCCTGCCAAACCGGACTTAAGACAAGTGTTTCCTAATATGATGCAAAAATGGAAACCTATTTCGAAAGTCACCACTCCGGGACCCTCGACTTCGGCTGACCTAGCCATGGCAGCGGCCGCGAACAAAGTACCGTCCCCATAAAACCAAAGTCCAAGAGAGAACCGGCGTGTTACAAAGTTTAGTGGATTTATCCAAAGAAGAATTGAGACGATTTAGTCCATTGAAAAACACCTCAACGTCGAGTGAGGCCTGTCATGACGATGGTACGTCGTGCAGACAATCAGTGGAGACGTGTTCCAGTATAATATAGAAGGGTGACCTGCCAGAGACTTCAGACTTACTCCTAACCTCTAAGATGGCTCCCAAACGTGCACACACCACCACCACCACCAAAAAAAGAAGGAAAACCAAAAAAGGACTTCCACCTCGTCTGGCGAAACATTGGAGGTCTTGTCTGTCCTGACCAAATCCAATCCTCCCATGCGAAAAACAACTCATTCAAACAGCCCACAAAGAAATCATCGATACCGTGTGTGAATGTTGTTTGAACGTCTTGAAAGGAACGGTACCTTTGTCCAAGATACAGAAACAAAAATTAGGTAAACATCGGAACGTTCTTCGCCAAATGGTGAAAAAGAAAATACCTCTCCAACAAAAGAAAAAAATGTTGGTGCAACGAGGAGGATTTCTACCCATGCTGATAGGACCGTTGTTAAAAATAGCGTCTCCTTTGTTAGGAACGATTGCTGGACCACTTTTAGGAGGTGTCATGCGATAAAAAAAAGAAGATAAAAAGGACACCCTTCTCTGGAAAGACCACACATTTTTGTACCTTTGGATGAAATGGAAGGACGAAAAACTGACTTTAGTGCCTTACAAACGATGGATGGAATACCATCGTTGGAACGAACAACGGATACCTCATTTGCCACCCAATCCTAATCTCAACGAGATGTCACAGTTACAACAAGAATTACAAACGCTGATGGAACGAAGCGATTTGTCAGAAACAGAAAAATCGCAACGGTACGGTCAACTCTTACAACGTCTGCAACTCTTTCACCAAAAAGCTGTCGACGAAACAGCTTCCACCAACTCTGAGAGATTTCAAAACCCTGATGAAAAGCGAACCTAAGTCACCACCACCACCACTAAAACAGACACCGCCACGGGGATGACAGTGAAAGAAGAAGAAGAAGAGTTACAAACTCCACCCCTTAAAAAAAATACGAAAGTTAGCCACACCGGGTTGGATAAAAAAGATGATGTCTACCCCATTGCCATCAAAAGAGAAAAAGAAAGAAGTGAAGACAGAAGTCAAAACAGAACCGATGACCCCTGTTCAAACATCCTTCTTAACACCAGTGGCTCGTCGGACACGTAAAGCATTTCAATCCAAAAAGATACCCCACGAAGAAAAGAGCATTGGTACTTGGTTGACTTATTGAAGAATCATGGAGAAACTTTTAGCTAGCCTTTATTACAATCCTGCCATGCTGCTGGTTACGGAGGAGTTCAAAAATTATATCGAGCTGCCAAAAGTAAATTGAAAAGTGTACGTTTACCAGAAGTACGACGATGGTTACAAGAACAATCGACGTACACGTTACACAAACCCATTTGACGAAAATTTTCTAGAAGTTCAACCCAAGTGGAAGGCATCGATCATCAATGGCAAGCCGATTTAGCAGACGTCTCCTCATTTGGCAACCCACAATCGTGGTCACAAATATTTGTTTTGTGTCATCGACGTGTTTTCCAGATTTGCTTGGGTCGTGCCTTTGACATCTAAAAGCAGTACCGAATTGGTCTTGAAAAAAAGTGGTCGTCACCCTTTACGATGGCAAACTGACAAAGGCACCGAATTTTCTAAACCAAGCTTTTCAAAAAAAATTGTAACAAAGACAGATTCATTTTTTTACCACCGAAAATCCTGAAACCAAAGCCAGTATCGGGGAACGTTTTCAACGAACTTTGAAGAACGCATGTGGAAATATTTTACACATCAACACACTCTCAAGTACATCGACGTGTTACCCCGTTTGCTCAAAGCGTACAATCAATCGTACCATCGAAGCATCGGATGTGCCCCCGAAGAGGTCAGCCCTGAAAACGAAGTGACCGTGTTTGATCGATTGTTTGGTACACTCCAGAGGAGCAGACCACCCCAGAAAAAAAACCTTGCTGGAGTTGAAGACGGGAGATTGGGTTCGCATCGGAAAAACCAAACGCACTTTTGACAAAGGTTATTTAACCAACAGGACCACCCAAATGTTTCGTGTCAATACACCCCAGCGTGGACGCCAACCTCCCGACTATAAATTGGGAAGGACATGCACGGTGAAGTGCTCAAAGAGGAACATTTTACTTGCCTGAGTTACAACGAGTGACCAAAAAAGAAGACCCTTGTACGACATCGAAAGCATTCTCGAACAAAGAACACGTAAAGTAGGCAAACGTCGAGTAGAAGAAGTCAAAGTACGTTGGAAAGGATATCCTCCTAGTTTTGATTCTTGGATTGCCGCTTCCCAAGTCGTCGACTATAAAAAAGAAGAAGAAGAAGTAACCTAACATGCCATTCAACACAACCACGACTTCGACTCCTTATCAGAGTTCTTCTCTTCAAGAATTACAAAAACAACCGCTCTGGGTGTGGTGCGGAGAACGTGTGCCTAAAAAATCAATCGTCTTTTTCTGCCAAATCTTTGTAGTGTATTGTATCATCGGAGCAGCTATTGCCAATTTGAGTTTGCAACAAGGAGACAAACAATTGTGGACCATTTTAACTCAGCAGTTGCATCGGTTATCTTTTACCCAGTCCCTCTTTGAAATTTACGACGACGGACAACAGGTCACCACAACAACAGCAGCAGCCAACACCACGGTAGTATGACCAACGTCAGTCCACCTTCTTCCAGTCACCACAATACCACTCCTCTTTTGGAACCCTTTGAACATCCTTTGAACTCGAGTGACTCCTCGGACGCCAAAACCACTTTAGACCTACTATGAATGACCAATTTTATTTAACTTTACCCAGTGACATTTCCATGGATGTGTTTCCCAACAACACCTTATGTTGTTTCACGGCCAAATTACCTCAGTCCATCCAATTAGATCACGATGCTCATTGGGAAGTGGCTTTGGTAGAAATCATTCATCCTTCGCAAATTATGAACATCGACGAAGGTCAAAACACTTTCATCTCGGAAATCTTGAACAAGGGAGTGCATGATGAGTTGGAGAAAATTTTACCTGGCCTTGAGCATTCCAGAAAGGTATTCATGACGACCCACTCCTCCCTTTGCGAGCCATACCATGAGAATTCCTAAGGGGTATTATTTTAGTGCTAAACATTTGGTGGACACCATTGACACCATCTTCGTATCCCAATTTGGCAAAGCTTTAAACAGTGCCCAAAAATGGGTACGAATCGCTTACCATGATGTGGCACGGCCGTTTCATCTTGCAATTTTTCAAAGAGAAGGGGGAACTCATTGACGACAAAAAAGACAAAAACTTACCCGAGCAGGACAGAAAATTCATGACCATTGAATTTTCTCCTGGGTTGTATGCTATTTTGAGTGGAAATAAAAAGTATACTAATAAAAAAGTCGCAAGCAACGTAGAATTCGAACATGCTTTTCGCACCCCTATCGAATTGAACGTTGGACTGAATTTAATGTTTGTGTACTCCGATGTGGTAGAGTACAACGTGGTGGGACACACAGCTGCTCCCTTACTGAGAGTCATTCCTTTCAAAGTGGATACTTCTGATGGTGCGTACGAAGAAGGTGGAAACACGTTTCACGTTCACCGTGAATTTGTACATCCTCATTATCTTCCAGTCAGTAAATCGTATTTTGACAGTGGCAACATTAGTATAAAAGGAGATTTGGGACAAAGTGTGCCATTCATTGACAAAGGAAAAGTCACGGTTGAAACTACATTTTCGAAAAATGTTCTCCAACGCATTGTAACATCCAAAAATGTATCCAGTGTACCAATGAGTGGCTCGACAACGAGGACATTGTTTAGAAGATATGTTAAAAATCGGCTTTTCGGACGGTACCCCTATTTTGAAACCCATGGTGACTCGAGGATTCCAATGCCTTAAAAGATGCCGCTTTGACGCAAGGAAAAGAATTTTGCAAACATGTCCTCCATCGACAAACAAAATTCTAAAGAAGCCTTTATTGAGAAGCAGGCAAAAATGTATTGATGCACACTGGCAAAGATCTTTTGCGGTCTTCGAGAGAGTCCTATAACATCACTTCACGGCTTCAGGCCCTGGCAATACTTCTTCCTCCCACTTCACAGCAAGGACAATGTAGAAAGAAGACGACGTCGAAATCCCTTCAGAGTTCAATAAAACACAACGGTGGTGTTCCAAAAAGGAATAAGAAAAGAAGAACGTCAGAGAATTAGACGTGTTTGATTACTAAAAGCCATTGATTATTAACTGTGAAAAAAAATGATGCACCGAGATTCTTGCGAATGTACCAAGTCAGAACTGGATATGTTTACCATGCCTCCCCACCATGATGACGATGCAAGAATCCCAATGGGTTGGAATTTCATCCTGTATCGTCTTTGACGGAATTCAGCTCCTATCGAATTTGAAATCAAAAGGACAAACCGAAGATTACATCGATCTGAATAACAGCTACTTGTACCTGAAACTCAAAGTGATCAAAACGGGCGGACAGTAGCCTTCCTGGGGCGATGCCCAAGTGGCACCGACAATAATTTCATGCATTCTTTGTTCAGCGAAGTAAGATTTGTACTTGAATAACAAACTGGTCAGCAGCAGTTTGGATACTTACCGCTTACCGTGCTTACTTGGAAAATCTCTTGACGTACGGAAAAGAAGCCAAGAACACTCATCTGGATGCTTCGGTGGTCTGGAAACCTGACCACCTCGGAAAAAGTTCATCGACACAGCGGTGTCGAGTGCCCGCGCGACGCCAAGCCGTTGATAAAACTATAATTCCAGCAGAAGCCGCACAATGGTGGGATTTAACGAGCGTCAAAAGAAAATCAGACGCAGGTTAGAATTGATGGATCGTTTGCATTTGGAGAGGTGGTTGCAAGGACAAGTATTTGTTGAACGGAGTAGATGTACGCCTGCGACTGAATTGCAGTAGTCCGCTTTCCATTTGATGGCTCATGCTAACGAGTGGAAAACCATCTTCCAAGAAAGCCATACTTTACGTGCGACGGTGTGGAAGCCTTACCAAAAGTAGCCAACGACATCAGTCAAACGTTGAGCAGAACCACTCCCAAGTATCCTGTGGGACGAGTGGAAGTGAAAACATTTACCATTGCCGCTGGACTCCGATCCAAAGTCGAAGATCACGTCTTTCCAAGGACAGCTCCCCAAACGTTTGCTGATTGGCCTCGTCAGTAATGCAGCCCTCAACGGAGTCCACAATCAGAATCCGTTCGAGTTTAAACACTACAACGTCTCCAAGATAGAAGTCGTGCTACCAGACCCTTTTGAACCTAACTTCTGGCGCGACCGCCCAGAAAAATTACTTGCGATCTTACCTGAGCCCGTTTGAAAGCCACAGGACAGTTAGGCACCAACACCAGCCACGGCATTTCGTACGACGATTATGCAGGTATGGTATGCTTTGTGGGGATTTGATTTCACTCCTGACCCAAGGGAGCTACGAAGACATTTCCACCCTATAAAATCAGGCCCCACTTCGTGTGGGAACTTCAGTTTCAAGATCCTCTACCCGACAACGGTGAACGTCCGTCTTGTATGCAGAATTTGATAATAACTCTAGAGATCAACAGTTTGAGAGAAGTTATTCTAGACTATTAGAAGACGAAAAAAAGATGTGCAACACGTAAGAGAAGAACCTATGGAGATAGACGAGGGGATTTTGTGAAGCACAAACAGTCACAAAACTATCACGGATGATGACGGGTTGATTCATCCAGAACTTCCAAAAGAAGAAGTGAATAATACTGTTCCCGAGTTTGTTGGATTTATTTTCTCGATGGCCTGAACAAGAAAAACCTTTAGTTTCCTGTTATGCTAAGGAATTGACTGAAAGAATTAACGAGCCTGACCCGAGAACATTGTCGATGGATGTTCAAAATTGATCATCCACAGTCAGAAACAAACACGACCAATGTTTGATTGATTGACGGGGCGAAGAAAAATTGGACGAATATTTGGAATAGGCTTGGTCTCTAGATTCTCGGGAAGAAAAGGTGTTGAGAACCCAATGGTTATAAAAAAAAGGTCTTTGCAGGATTCTTTTTCATCACCTCCACTCATTCCTCTGGAGAATGCCATGCGCATCGTGAAGCTCTCCAAATCAACAGAGTACCAGAAAAAGCTGATCCGCCGTGAGTATTCCGTGGAGATTACTTGGACAAAACCATTCAAATTTAAAGTCAAGGCGTGGTGAATTGATGACTTATCATTTCCTGTGAATAAAATGGATTACCAGGGAACTTCATTACCTGTTACACTTCGCAAGTTCCTACAACTTCTTCTTGGAATCCTGTGGTGTGTGTAGGACTGGAAGTTGTGAGGGCGGTTCCAATATAATTAAGACGATTCGAGGGGGTGGGGTTAGTCGTGAGGTCGTGCGTACGCTCGCTGCCTTCCGCTTCTTTCTCTTATTCTAACCTTTACTCTAATAAAGTCTCTCCTTCTCCTCTCACTACTTTCTTTCTCTCTTTTTTTTTCTTTTTCTCTTTTTCTATTTTTTTCTCTCTCTTCTTTTTTAACTTTTACTCTTTAAAGATGAACTACCCCATCGCCAAACCTAAAAGACGTTCATAAGCCTATGTTCGATCAATACCGACGACAGTCATCGACCAGGAACCCATATGGGTAGCCGTGTACTTTTTCCCAACGATCACGCAAAGTGGTGGTGTGGAATATTGTTGGAGTTCTTATGGATTACCTCCTTTGGAAGACGACATCATCGACCTTTTATGAGAAGAAATGCCCATCTCTACTCGATTCAATAATGCACCGGATTACAAGGAATCGGAATTGTATGGTGTTGTGGACAATATAGCGTTACATTTTCTTCCAATCAACGCAATCTCGGATATTCCTTAGAACATTTAGTGACTTGTTTTGATAGATGACTACTATGCTCGAAACGAAGGCTAAAGTAGAACGATGGTTTTGTGGAACGTTATGGGTTATCTCTTGTTCTTGAGCTCAGAAACGTAAGTGTGCATCCAGAATGATGTAGATGTAGAAAAGTGGAAGTTTTAGTTTTGCCCTTCCCAACGTTGTCAACCCTGTAAATACGTTCCTGTTTAATATCTTGTTGATTGTTAGTTTGCGTTTGCATTGCATTTATGTTAAGAGGAAAGATTCTGTCTTTGGTCATTTACACCAAATGTTGATTTTTTGAAAAATAAAATCGTTGTTGTGTGTTTTTTTTTATTGAAGTTTGAAAAAAATCAAAATGTATATGATCCAATCCTATCTCTTTCTTATCGATTCTGAAGTCCACCCCCTCTTTCCATTTTCTCCACTCTCGATTCCTGAACCCCATTTTGTTTTCCATCGCGTCTGCGCTTCTAGCATATTAATGTCGGTTTATATCTCTTGCAAGGGTGCTGTTGGCTAGTGTAAGTCACTCTCCGTTGACTCTGTCCAAGAATCTCAAACAACACTTTCATAGAAAGATTGCACAGCAGCTAAGATAAGCAAAATCTGAAATCGACGCCTATGGTGAATATGCAGAGGGTGAAGCATCATTTGATGGAGACCCAACCCCTGAGGAGAAAAGACAATGATCATCCTACCAAATGGACTCAGTGATCTGGTGGAAGAAGTCATGAGGGAAAGAAATCATCAGGGACAGAACGGAATGGGAGGAGAGACAAAGACTGCAGCAGCAGCAGAAACAGCA
Organism: Margaritifera margaritifera; assembly: GCA_029931535.1. NCBI lineage: Eukaryota > Metazoa > Mollusca > Bivalvia > Unionida > Margaritiferidae > Margaritifera > Margaritifera margaritifera. The sequence goes on from JAQPZY010001133.1 coordinate 1,346,953, forward strand.
AAGGACAACAACAAACAACATACAACCAAAATCAACAACTCTTAGCAGTCCATGAAACAACTCCGGAAACGGAGAAAGTCAGCTGTATAAGATAGACCTGCGTATGAGTTTGCCTTCTCTTTTAACCAGAAAGAGAGCTTGTCTTAAAGCCGTGAGACCCTGTGGCTAAAATTGGCCGCCCCTGCTGCGGCTTCCGCTATACTCAGCTACTAAGAAGTTAAAACGACAATTAACTTGCTTAACCCCAACGGGCCTTTTCAGGGCCACACATTAATCAAAGAAAAGAATCATTTTCATATCGTGGCCATATATATGTGTTTGTATGTTTGTGTGTATGTGTTGTTGTTTTTACTAACCCACTTCCAAAAAATCCCTATTCTCCCCAAAAAAATAATGTTTGATATTAGAGTGTGTGGTGTGTGTTTGTTAAAAAATAAATGTGTAGTGTGTTTGTGTTTGATAAAAAAAAAAAAAAAAAAAAAAAAAAGGATTGTGTGTTTGTGTTTTTGATAATAAATAAAAAATAAAAAAGGGTAGTGTGTGTTACTACTTTCGTTTAGGTCCGCGCACTGGGGTCTGTGTTTTTTGGTGGTAAGGGGTGATGGAGTGCAAAATTCCGCGAAGCCTAGAATTACGTCATTGGGATGACGTCAGGGAACGCGGAGGGTGTAGTGTTAGTAAATGTTGTTTTTTTGTTTGGGAAGGGATGTTTTTTCTTCACGTCCGCGAATTCTAGTATATTAAAAACAGCGCCTCTGTCCCTAGTTCCCGAGCTAACCCATTGTATTCAACTGACATGAACAAAACTGAAAAAATCAGTATGAGGACAGGTCGGTAGTGCAGTAAGAGGTGGAGCGTGGCACCTTTCTACAATACGGACCTGGCGAAGAAGGAGAAGGAGGAGAGGGAGAGAAAAGATATCCCCATTAGATACCCACCTGATGATGGAGGAAAAAGAAAAATTTGGGATCCCTTGAAGCGGGACTCATCCTCCGTTTGCTTTGAAAAACAACAAGCGCTGCGATGAGTGCAGCAACATGGAGGGGAAAGCTGTCCCGCTTGTCGTCGCAAAAGCATGATGGTGCCCGCACCTCTAGAATGGTACTAAAAAAACCAAACGGCCCCTTTGTCAGGGCCACCCAATACCTCAAGAAAAATTAATTTTCATATGATCTGCCATACGGTGTGTGTATGTTTGGTAGGTTGTTGGTGTATAGAGTGTGTTTTTATTTTTTTTTTTCCCCACTCCCAAAAACAAAATTAGCCATTCCCATGGTATTGCGTTTGTGGAGTGTGTTTGTATTCGAGTGTGTTTGATTAAAAAACGAAAAATAAAAGAAAAAAGGAATGGTGTGGTGTGTGTTTTGTTTGTTATGTTTGATACAAAAAATTATGTTTTTGGAAAAAAGGGAATGTTTATCCTTCACGTCCGGCGCTTTCGATCAAATAAAGCGGCGTCTTCCATAGTTCCCGCCATTCACACTTCAACTGAAGACTGAATAAGCATTGAATGTATTGCAGGAAGCCAAGGGATGATGATGGTGGGTGGTGGAGTCTTTAGGTGGAAAGGATTGGAGTGATGGTGCGGAGATATCCTGCCACCAAGCCATACGTCACCAGCCAACTAGCGGCTC